>JACEII010000030.1:1613079-1718887 GCA_014332785.1 Antheraea mylitta
TTGCTTCTCTTAAAGCCTACGTTAACTAAGTTAACATTTAAAGTTATTTTCTAAACCAAAAGACATACTTATGTACTGTACAGTGGTAAAGTAATCGCTTATTTATGACTAGCTGACCCGTGCAACTTCGTCTGCACCAAATTGGTTATCACTGGTTTCAATTGTATTTTTAAACGCGAAAAAAAAATGGATAAAACTGATATCCAATTGCAGCCACAACTACCGTTTCCAAAAATCCAAACTATCCACGGATTCACTGAAACATTACATGTAATTTTTATTTTAAATAAGCCTAGTACCCGTTCGTAGCATCATCTACCACTCCGTTGTTTGTAGTTCGGTAAAGCTGTTAAGACCTTGCTCGGTCAATACCGTAGTCATTTCGAGAAAAAAAAATCATCTACCATGTTCAATTAAGATAAAAACGAACCTATATAAAACTAAATAAACATCTCTATCACTTACTTTATCATAACTATCTTCAACTTAAATTAAAACCTTTTTATACTCCATTATATTAAAGAAAAATATATGAACACCGTATCGAAGCGTCAAACATCTTCTTTTCTCTTCTTTTAGTCCGGTGAAGCTGTTAAGACCTTGCTAGGTCAATAAGCGTAGTCAGTTCGAGAAAAAAAAAGCGTCAAACATCGCGCCGAACCGTCAAACGTCACTTGCTTGAAACTATTGTCTAAGAGTTATAAACTGTTTCGAAAACGTATTTTAAATATATTTCCAATACATTTTTATAAATAATCTCTGTACCATTCACAACATAGTGCCTATCACTTCTTGATAATTTATCTATGTTGATATGTTTCTATTGTAGATTATTCTACGTTGTTACACTTGATATTGGCGAAATTACCTATATAGGCAGAGACCATACCGGAAAGAATCAATCAAGCCAGTTTTATATATTATATTCATCCTAACAACTGGCTACCTGGCTGCCGGTAAGAGTTGCGTTTATTTGTGCATATCGTATCTTCACAGACAAAAATATTGATTTTTAAATAATTTAATGTTTTTTTCCACTAACTTAGAAACGTTATTAAAATGGAATTATTATTGAAAGACATTTTTGGTATTGACAATAATGTGCTTGATGCTATTTTTTGGAAATAAAAATAAAAGTAATCTTATCCCATGTTAGAATAGCAATAATTTTATTATTATTATATTAAGATATAAATAAGTACAAATTTTATCTTCCACACTAATTCAGTTATTACTCAATATTTAGACCCATTTATTGCTATAAAAATTATGTGTATAGAATATAGCTATAGTTTAGTGCAGTACTGGCTGCACGATAAAGATAGCGATAATTGTGGCAGCGTATGTTATATCACCCCCACGTACGTGCACTATACACGCCTACACATGAAAGTGGAAGGGTTTTGTTTCTTTCCCTTATCAAACTGAAATACTTTGGAAAATTATCCGATACGAAATATATATAGGAGTTGTTGAGGTATGTATGCTTGGTACACATATATGCTCCAACAACTCATATATGTATGAATAGTTAGCTTAGGTCAGCTCAGATAGGTTGCGAATTGGACGTGACGGGCAGCAGCCCAGGCCAAGGTGTGCCGTGCACCCTTGAACTAGTTGCCCAAATAAAATCGGCCGAGTGCCGCAAGCGCTCGCCTTAGTAGTCCGGTGAAGCTGTTAAGACCTTGCTGGATCAATAGCATAGTCAGTTAAAAAAAAAAACCATTGCATTTTTTTTACTCTTATTATCATTATCCTCTTGGGTTATATTATTTAACAAAATATATGCTAAACTAAGCCAGGTCTCTATAGAAGTGAATTGAAATATATTACACTAGCTTCTGCCCGCGACTTCGTTCGCGTGGAATTGTTATTTTGGGCTAACGCTAACACGCAACGGAAGCTCTCAAGAGGAAAACCCCCGATTTTTAAACATTATTCATTGTAGCTCCGTTCCTATTTGTCTTAGCGTAATGATCTATAAACTATAACCATCCTCGATAAATGAACTATATAACATTGAAAGAATTTTTCAAATGGAATTAGTAGTTCCTGAGTAATAATATATATGTATAGATAGTAAATAATTAACGTTTAATTCAAATATTAAAATAGTATTATATATATTAGTATAGATTTCATTTTAACATGTAGTTTTCGATGTACAAGCAGATAAAAGAGACAAACACAGTTTTAGTCTTATTAGAGATGTAAGAATTAGGCATAGTAATTAGGCTATAAATATTTGTATAGGAGTGAAATTATTTTAAAACAGCTTTTTCATTAGCTGTAGATGAAAATGTGGTTCAAAAGAGTTACGTGACTTCCGTTCGAGCAATCTTTTACATACGTTGACAACACATCATATATGAAGAATATCCGTGTACATAATTAAAAACGTAAATCTATTGAGTCTGTACTTTTTGATTAAAAAAAAAATATTGCAGGTATTTATGAATTTATATCTATCTATACTAATAATATAAAGAGGTAAAGTTTGTAGGGGGTAATGTCAGGAAGGTTTGATTTAAAAAATTTCACTGTTATATAGCTCATTTATCGAGGAAGATTATAGGCTTTATATCATCACGCTAAGACCAATAGGAGCGGAGCACCAATGAAAAATGTTTCATAATCGGGAATTTTTTCTCTTAAGAAAGCTCTGAGGGAAGCCCGCTGCGTGTTAGCGTTAGTCCATAGTGACTATTCTACGCGGACGAAGTCGCGGGCACGGGCTAGTAAGTAATAAAATATATTTCAACCAATTTTAGAAATGTCTGATTGTTATGTGTGATGTCTAGTGTCTTAAACGGTATATATTTTGGAGGATAATACTTTATCTGGAAACAGTGATTTCCATAGCTTTTGAAGAATCTACTAACCTCATGTTATAAATGCGAACAAAAGTTTTTTGTTACATATGCATGCCTTGAGTACTCAACCTGTCAAGGGAAAGAAAAAAGCATACTATACCATACACCCAGTAAAAGTAGTCTGCCCGAAGTATACATAAATATATTTTAACACATTAACGCGAATGAAACTGTAGTCAAAAGGCAATGTACCTTAATATATCACTTACGTAGTAGTAAAAATGGCAACGTTTTATTTTATGTATTAAGATAAACGCAGTTTAAATGTAGGCAGATACTATTCGTAAATATTATATATATACATATATATACACGTAAACAATATAAGGTATGTATGTTATATCGTCATTTATGTCACAAAGTATTGTGAGTAGTGTCCATTGTACGCAGCATCGCAAACGCCGCGCCCGAGGCATCGTATTGCCACAGTATAAATATGAGACACAGTAAGGAAACTACAGACAAACGCTCGAAAACGGCACACACACACAAACACGCGCATCGACGAGATGTTTTGAAAGAACTTCTATGGACAGCATCGCGAGGTTCGCTTAGGCACAGCACACATAACACTCATATTTATACTGTGGCTTAGGGATCGCGCCGATGCACATATTTGTGTGAGTGTGCCGGTGCGAGCGTTTATAGGGAGTTTCCCAACTGTCTGTTATGTGAACTGTGGTATTGCACTGCGTAGCGTATCCATTAATTTCAAAGAAGCCACAATTAATATCACTCTTTTAACTTGTTCAACTGTTCCGTTTATTTGACATACGATTTATTGATTTATTATCCTCTATACTACATTTTTGTTACGATGATGGATGACCGCTGAAGTGCTTCTTACTTTTAGGTATTCGCCGTTCTAAATGATGTCAGATAAATGTTGAAGGAAATAAATATTCCGTCATAATTTTACATCACATTAATATATAATACTATAACTTACAACATCATTCAAATAGCTAAGTAGTGTTCAGATTTTTTAAAATATAAGTAAAGAGCTATTACTGTATATTCATTGAAATACAAGGTTTTATTTGTCAGTTCTTTCGTATCATTAATTAATTAATTACTTGAGTAATTGATGAAATAGTTGGTCATTTTGACTTTCCTGAAGGATGATTATAATTTACACCACAATTTTCAGGATGCGAGAGTGTGGATGTCACTTTCATCCCTTGTTGTGATCCCCTTATTCGTCTCACTCGCATTCCGTTTGGAGTCAGTTCATTGATGTGAGACAGAAGATATGTCACGAGACTTGCGAGTCAATTCAGAGTGTGGGCGGTTATCGCCTTTACAGCGTCTCTGTTCGTAGTAAAGCCTTCATGATATGTAATAGCGAGAATGTAATATTGCACTTATAGTTATTTAAAACTCAAATTAATGGCAACGGATACAGTGACTTCTAATTTCATCATAAATGACCCATACTTCATACTTAGTCCCGTCCTACGACTGACCTTGCGACCTTCTCGTTTTTTAACACCTTGACCGGTAAAGCTGGTCAAGGTGACCAATTAGAGGTTAACATTTTTCGATATATGTTTCTTTTTCTATTCGGAATGTATCGTATTTAATGTCTATACATTCCACGTACAGGTAAATGGAATTATACAAAAACCGATACTCACGTTTTTAACTCGTGAGCTACCAATTTGTACTGCGCGTTGAATAGAAAATTGAAATGCATTAAGCAAACATGATAATCAATCACAATCAATTACAAATAACACTTTAAAAAATTGAAGACAGATTATTCGCATTTAATTATGTTCTCATGAGACATGCTGTTATTACATCAGTGTTTGAGGGTCTCTAGTATGATTTTTAGTTTTGATTCAACTTGACTCAAAGTATATATAGGTAAATTTAAATTTTAATATTTTAAATTGAATATGAGGTAGTATTCGACCACTATTTGTGACGTTAAAAATATAGGGTTTAGGAGTGGCTACTATTACGTTTAATTACGGTATCATAATAATCAGACAAATATTTTTTTTTTTTTTTTTATGTAATAGGAGGCAAACGAACATACGGGTCACCTGATGTTAAGTGATCACCGTCGTCCATAGACACTTGCAATACCAGGGGAGTCGCAAGTACGTTACCAGTCAATGTTTAATGGGGAGATGTATGGTGGAAGGGAGGAGGAAAGGGTGAGGGGAGGGGAGGTGGGCCTCCGGAGTTCTCACTGACCGAACGAAACGCAACATTGTAGCACCTCGATTTTCTGTGAGAGGATGGTACTACCCCGGACGAGCCGACCCATTCATGCTGAAACCAGTAATATCTTCAGCGTGGCTCTAGCATCTACAATTATTACAAATTAATGAAGTAGTATGTTCCAAAACTTTGCTCTTCGAACTGTTTATATGTATTTTCCCTGATGGGCCTGCTCTGCTCTACCGCACTAATGGGGCAAGTGATTATGGTACTCAGCCGTTTGACACCAAGCTCAAGAGTGCCAAAGTGGCAAAACCTCGGCTTGGACTGTTGCCTGGAATAAAACAGTGCAAATCTTACTAAACTAACCTAGCAAAGCTAATCATACATACGAATTAGTGAAGCACACATGTGTACCAGCTGCGCAAGTTCCAAGTAACCAAGTTCCAAACACAATGGAAAAAAACTCATCCACCAAATGTGTGCCACACCTTATGTGTACGTATGTGGGGGTGATCTGTGTTTCGTGGGTTAAGCTAGTGAGTGAAAATTTTCAGTCTTATTATATCGCGCCAGCAGTGTGCTCGACGACCCCATTCGGGGGATGGAACTTAGACTTAGCTGCTGACGAAGGGGGTCGTGGCGAAATATTCGAAAACGATTACCATCGCGCTATGCATCATAATTTGTTTCCTTGCAAGCTTGGACTGATTGGAAGATTTGAGTCTTAATCGATGGACGATAGAACGTAAACCACTTTCTTCAACAATAGCTTTGATTTTCTCTTTGACATTAGTAGAAGGTCTACTATAATGGTTGGGGGATAGGGTTCCGATTGGAGCTAATATAATAAATCAGATATTTTAGGATGTGTTTATTCATTTTTGTACAATGGTTACCTTATTTATACTACTATAAATTTATTGACAAATTATCCGGTAAGTATGGCATATCAAAACCAATTACTGGAATTAGTTTACGCTGCATCAAATGATAAATAATTACTTTGTCATCGCAATATCGAAGATTATTATATGCAGATTACATAGGCTCAGAGGGCTGATATATTATCTGCTACATATAGAATAAACTTAAAAAAAAGTGTGTGTGTACTTATGTACACGCGTTAGAAGTTATAATTCTTTGGCGTAACAAGATAAAAATCTTCAAAATTTTTATCTTTCGCCTTATTCTACGTTTGTAGAAAAGACGACACTAGCAATAGAAAAATGTACTTAATACATTGAAAATTTGAATTCAAAGAAATACAAATGAAGGTGTGCACGCGCATCGTAATAACTTCAGGATGTTGGTTTTTCGTGAAGGTGTGCGGTAACGGTTACGTTGCGTAACCAAAAGAATTATAACTTCTTTCCTAACGCGCCAAAAGAATTATAATTTAAAAAATATATAATAAATAAAGATTGCGTTCTTTATTACCGCTTCTACTAAGTTATTGTCAATTGTGACTTAGAAAAAAAAATGTAACCATACTGGTATATAAATAATATACGTCATAAAACGGCCACAAAATATAAACTCGTGTTTTTGATACGCTGCTACAGAATCATATATTTCGATGTTATTCGCTCGATATGCAAAATCTGAATGTTACCACATTGGTCTTGAACTATATAGGTACGTTCACTCGGACAAACACAGTGGAAATATTTCGTTTGTGCTCATGCGAATTGGGCAACTTTAAAACTATGGATGATTCTAATATTTGATCTCGTGGTTAACCAAGCTTGAAATTTACTTTCACATGTTATACCTCACCAGGAGAGTATATTGACAGTCGGAATAATGCCACAAGTAAAGTTAGCTTCCCGTAGGATAACAATACAAATAAATGAATATCACAACAATCCTCAATGTATAATTAGTTAGTTGTGTATTATTCACAGCTACTTAACAAGGCGATGAAATGTAACATCTGTTTATCCCTACTAATTGCAAAAGTTATTATAATGGGTTTTTGTTAGACATATTCGCTTATTTTTAGTTAGGAGCAGAGGAGCTCATATCGGCATCACATTTCGGCACTTTATGTTGTTACATCATGCACCAAAAACATAACAGCTTTAATGTAGGTACGTATGATGATTAGTGTCAGTTTAACACGTTCAGGCCGGCGCGTACCACCGGTGGCCCGCACTAGACTGTCTTTTCTGGCGGCGCGTAGTACCGGTGGCCCGCACTAGACTGTTTTTTCTGGCGGCGCGTACCACCGGTGGTACGTATTCGATTGTGCTATTAGAAATAATGAGAATTTAACGTTTATTTATTAATAACAGCACAATCGAATAAGTACTACCGGTGGTACGCGCCGCCAGATAAGACAGTCTAATGCGGGCCACCAATGGTACGCGCCGGCGTGAACGTGTTAAAAGGACTCCAATTTAAAGTAGTATTTTTCTGCAGATATAGGTAAAATAAAATAACTTAAAAGAGTTTTTGGCAGGATTTTAGTTTGTCATAAAGTGGTTTTTAAGTTTCTTTTATAATCTTGTGTTATTTGACGCTATATTTTGAAATGTTGATGGCATTTTACGTAATATAATTCGATTATATTGCATAAGTGAAATGGATATCCAATATTACTGTGGAGCATGAATTCTAAGATGACACAAAAATCCCCAAAAAGTGTAATAAGGGTGATACCATTTATTAGGACATTGAAATAACAAGACGCTTGTAATATCATTACGTACTTGTTAATGGCAGTAATAATCTAGAACAGGGCTGTCCAAACTAGATGGGACTCAGGGCCAACAAAAATGAGTAAGTACATTGGAGGGCCGCAAAATACTAATAAAAAATTAAAATACGGGTATAATAGGTATCATTATTTTATTATCTACTTTTTCATTAGGTAATTTGTTTTTTACAATTCTGTCAACATCAACCTATATATTAGTATTAGCTAGACGCAGTGCATGTCTAAGTGAAGCATCTGTCAATGAAGACCTGTATTTCGATTTTATAAACTTCATTGTTGAATATGCACTTTCATAATGGTAGGTACTGCCCATCATCGAGCCCATTTTTATACCGAAATTCATCAGTTTCGGGAAAAAGATGATAAAAAGATTCTGCGGGCCGCAACAACTGAAGCCGGTTTGGACAGCACTGATCTAGAAGATCGGTTACCAAAAATAAAATTCTAATATAATATAAGTTACAGAACTTAATATGGTTAGTAAATAAGAACATTTATGAAAATATTTTGATATGCTCCAATTCAACTATTAATTTATTTTTAGAATAATTTGCCACAGTCTATTGTGACAAAAAACTAGCTGCTCCATGCCTAGTTCTTAAGGACGGTAAACATTTTTCACTTGTGATGAAAATATGAGTTTGATGTGGTTAGTACTGAGTGCTATATATTTTGATAAAAAATCACAATTATTGTTGATAATATGAGCAATAAACCTCACTTAACGATTTAATTTTTTTTTAATATAAAAAACTATTTTTTGTGACTTAAATACATAAGTTAGACATATGCTGTCTGTGACTTTTTTATAGGCATTATTAAGCTCTACAATTTTTCTCTAAAACTCAATGATATATCTCTCATGGTTAAGGCAGCGTTTGTAATAAACGTTTTCGTTGGATCGTTTTTTCTTTGACTTTGCAAATGCGACTACCCCAAAAAATATTTTCATTTTTCGGTTTAATATATAGCCTATGATACTCACCAATAACGTAACTTTCTATTGGTAAAAGAATTTTCAAAATCGATTTAGTAAATCGAGATATTACCCCCTACAACCTCACAAACTATATTACCTCTTTATAATATTAGTCTACATATCGATGTATTATTGTCTTCCGTTGAATCGTTATGTAATGTGGTAATTTTACCATAAAGTTTGTACATTCAGTGATGGGTATAATAACTGTAAGCCGGTTAAGAACTTTTATTCATAACCTAAGGACCTACATTGTTACTGATTGCGTCACTTGATTTAACCTGTCAAATAACTAGTCCCTAATAAATTCAATTTGTCGATGACATACATTTCTAGATAATATCAATATTGTTTAATGGCTGTCGTTACCTCTCAATCGATTGTTGATTACCGATAAAGTATAATAAATCGATTGACATGACATTTTGGAGTCGAGAACGAAAATTATACTCAAGGTTTATAAACAATACTTGATATTTAGAGATGTATTAGTGGTTTACGCAATCTTTTAAAAACGTTCCACTATAAATAAAATACATCGTCATTAGACACCTATACCAATATTATAAAGAGGTAACGTTTGCGAGTTTGTGAAGTTGTAGGAGGTAATCTCAGGAACTTCTGGTCCGATGTGAAAAATTCTTTCAGCGTTATATAACCCATTTATCGAAAAAGGCTATACCAATAGGAGCGGATCACCAATGAAGAATGTCTCAAAATGTTTTTTTTTTCTCTTGAGAACTTCTATAGATTAGCAAATCTATACTTAATATTATAAAGCTGTAAAGTTTGTTTGCTTAAATGCGCTAATCTCAGGAACTACTGAGCTGATTTGAAAAATTATTTCAGCGTTAGAGAGCTCATTTATGGAGGAAGGCTATATATTATCACGCTACGACCAAAAGGAGCGAAGGACCAATGAAGAACATTTCAAAATCGTTTTTTTCTTTTGAGAGGTTCCGCTGCGCGTTAGCCTTAACCCAAAGTAACTATAGCACGCGAACGAAGTCACGAGCAGAAGCTAGTGTAAGACATATGATATAAGAGTTATTGATACATATACCCTACTAATACTCTGTAGCAGGAGTTTTTATAAGACTCGATTCTCATGTTTTTCCTAATGATTATTATTATCGTATTATTTTGTTTACCGCAATTAATAAATATTGATAATTATATTGAATCATAAAAATCGGTGACCCTTTTTCAAGTATCGCATATTAAATATTTAATATAGTTATAATAGTTGGTTACAACTAGTTTTTCACTGTAATTCTGCCGACTGATCTGTTTACAATCTACCTGATGGAAAATACGGTACAGTCCATAGATAATGGTTTTTTTTTTTTCGAAATAAAAACGCTGTTGACCTGGAAAGGTCTTTACAGCTTCACCGAACTGTTGAGACGAGCGCTAAAGACACTCAGCCGATCTGGGATGTTTGGGCGACTAACTCAAGGGTGCACGGCACACATCGGCTTGGGCTGTCGCCTGTTTTGTGCAATAATCGCGACCTATCTGAGCCAACCTAAGCTTAGCTATCTAGATATACGTATATGAATTCTTGAAACATGCATTTGTACCAAGCATGCGTGCCTCAACAACTCCTATATGCATTTTGTGTCGGAAAAATTCCTCTAAACTATATAGGATAGAATAGGGAAAAATAAGGGTAGAACTCTTTGTCGTTTATTTCTCTGAAAAAGAAAAACAGCGTGTAAGCGTGTAGGCGTGCACGTGTGTATAGATGATGTATGTGATGTTGTAACAGTGATGTAAGGTTTTGTGTCACTGTATCGCGTGAGCAGCGTACTCAAGGGCTTCACGCCGAGGGTCCGTTACCTAGGCTTGAGCCGCTGCCGAGGGGCGCCTAATCTGATAGATAACGGCGACTGTCGGTGTTAAATAGCAACGGCAGTCGTCGCTATCATGCCGATCTCCACTTATGTCTCTTTACACGATCACCCCTACACACGTGCACGCCTATACGCTTACACATGGAAGTGGAAGGGTTTTATTTTTTTCCCTTATCGAACTGAAAAAACTCTAATTTTCCGATAAAAAATATATGGAGGGGTTGTTGAGGCGTGTATGCTTGGTACACATATGCGTCTCAATAACTCAAAAATATATGAATAGTTAGCTAGGTTAGCTAAGTCAGGTCGCGAGTTTGCATGTAACAGGCAACAGCCAAGCCGAGGTGTGTCGTGCACCCTTGAGCTAGTTGCCCAAATAAAATCGGCTGAGTGGCTTAAGCGCTCGCCTTAGTAGTTCGGTGAAGCTGTTAAGACCTTGCTAGGTCGAAAAAAAAAAACTTATGTCTCTTCACACTTCATTTGAAGTACTCCATGTCATAAGAGGACGGTTAGACACTGGCTGGTAGGCGATTCCACAACTTATTCATTCACAGACAAATTCTATTTATGCATCTGCTTTATATGCCTATGTCATTATCGTATAGCCACTAACGTAATTCGAGTCACAATGTGGAATTCCCAATTTTGGAGTATTATTGAAAACATGAAATACCTAATATTTTTTTAATGTTCCTTTTTATGTTACGCATTAGTAAACAAGCATGTAGTGATAATTAATAATAAGTAATCATCGTATTATATAAGTACTTACCCATAACCTAACTCAATAGAATTATTAATATCAAAAAGTTAGCATATATGGGGTAGTCTCTGCAGAAACGTTTGAGCGAATTGGTGTCCCTCAGGGCTCTATTAAGATACTGTAACGTGGACGCAGTGGCGGATTTGCCCTAAGGACCAGGAGGCCTGGGCCTAGGGCCGCCAATTGTGACAAAAAATCATTGACACAGGGGCAGCTCGTACTTGCTACATGGCCTGGGCCTAGGGCGACATAGACTGCAAATCCGTCAGTGCGTGGACGGCTGATGGGTTACCTTATGTTAGGTGATCACCACCGTCCATAGACACTTGCAACAACCAGTGGAGTCACAAGTGCGTCGCCAGCCTGCGGGGAGGGGGGGGGACAGGAAGGGAAGGAGGAAGGGGACGTGGAGGGTACGTGGGTCTCCGGCTCTCTCACTGACCGAACGAAACGCAACAATGCAAGCACTGTTACTTCACGTCGGTTTTCTGTGAGAGGGTGGTGCTACCCCGAACAAACTCATGCTAAAACCATTAATACCTTCAACATAGCTCTATATGCCACCTTGATAACATTGTCATTTAGCATGGGATTGTAGTCAAATGGTAACCTAAAGTATCTCGGTAACTACTAACATAGCTTGAAAGTAATTAATTACCAATAAATACGATGTACTAATATTTGAATTAAAAATGTATATAATTAACATAATGTTGTACGCGTAAAGTTGGGGGGAACAAGTAGGTGTTTGCAATTCGCCGTATGGCCGTTTGCCACACGTATTGGATTGTGTGCCAACTCGGGACATGAGCACTGACCGCTGAGCTGCCTTGCCCGCGGCGATGTCAGTTTAAATTGCGCCAGACGCCTCTCGATTATATTATATACAGTTGGAAAGACAAGTTCTTTAATATTTAACATCGTTAAATATTTAATAACTTGTTTTTAAAATGACGTCACAACATTTGTGTTCTATTTCCCCTACTTGTGTGTGATCTGCGGGGATACAATTGACTTTTAATACTCTTTTACTGGGTTAGGCTATGCATACATATAGGAAAGTTTTAAGACCTATTATATACCAATATATATTAACATTTTAATGTATAAACTTATAAATAAATTGTTTTTAGAATTAAGTGTCTTGATGCGGATTATGGGTCAGTTAACTGATAAAAATCGTCACGTAAGAAATAAGCGTTATGTCCCGTATATGCGAGTCTTTCTCTATGCCTATTTCTATTGTACACGAATGTGTATATGTGTGTGTTTATCGTAATTGCGCTGTAGGTTGTATAACCTTAATACTTAATGTTAATTGTTATTTATTGGTTATTTTTGTTGATTTGGCACCATTTTAAAATTTATTTAGATATCTACTATCCTCAAGCAAAAAACTTGCTTCAAAACTGGCGTTTGAAGACCAGATAACTTTCTAAGGTCTGTATTATCCTTGCGTAAAGCGTCAAAGCGTCCTACATTCAAAAATACGTCTAAATCTAAAATTACAAATGCATTAATATGTATCTGTTACATCATATCTAATAATTAGAGCTATTTATGTTATTAATAAAGAGAAACAAAGAAAAACTTAACTGCAAAAGCATTGAAACTTTTTTTAGACTTAGCACTCATTCAGTTGACTATTGCTTTTTAAAAGACTTTTTTAACCATCTACTCTTATTTGTTCAATATAATTCATACACATATATCTCGATAGCAATTACATTTCATATTTAAACATATATTCATCTGTATTCTTTAATCTTATTTATTTTTATCTTTTAACGAACTTAAATTTAATATTAATCACAAGACTCTGTTTTTTGGTACATCAAATGTGTATGAGACAACAGGTTCTCATTCTGTACTATGAATTATTTCGTAATCTAATCTAATAATGAAATCTAATAATTACAAGGGACTCTAATTAATTAATTTTTAATTATTACAATTTAAAATAAAAATTTATTAACCTAATGAATTACTCATACTATAAATAAATTATTTAATGAAATGAATGCGATTTAATTATTAGATTACTATATCTTCATCGGTCCTTGATAAGTATGCTAAAAATCAATTTAATGTGACGTTTTTAAGTGGGTGAAAATAACGTTCAAAATTTCGTTACATACATAAGTATCTCTCACTCTCTTTTTGTCTCGTCACACAATTAAAGCGAGTTGTTTAAGCTACAGACTATGCCAAAAATAATAGACATACATACCCGAAAAATATTGCCCTTCTTCTTTTTCTCTGTCCTTTACTTGGAGTATTTGACTGTTATTTCGGTGGAAGTCCACTTTTTCTTTGATCGTGACAAAAGATACATTTAGTCTGTTGAACTTAAAATTTAAACATCTATTCATAACTATCAAGCTTTATAGTACTAATGGAAAGTTGTAACAAATTGCTACAATAGCTGTTTGTAAGCAAAGATTTGGAATGTACATTCGATTTTTGGTGGGCTGTAGAGAATAAATAGGTGTAGTGTTAATGCTACCACATATGATACTTGAATTATTATCTATACTAGGCCACCAGTGGTCGACATTCGACCATAGTTATTAGATATTTTAAAGTTTAAAGTTTATTAGGGTTCTTTTGTCAAAGGATATAACTTCTATAATGAAAGGTTTTCATCATGGCTACTCAGTTATTTGCCATGATCTTTAATTATACGAACATTTAAAAAAGTCTATGTGTAAATGAAAATTGAAATTAATTATAAATTTGAAACAAAAATCACGTGGTAAAGCTCTCAAATTTTAAAAAACATAACTTTACGAAAATAAAGAAATTTATCGCAACCCATGACACAATTTTCAATTAATTTTACACGACACCATGGGTGGGTGGTGTTTCTGGGTGATACTGAATTAAATGTAGTCTGTTCATTATGAGAAATAGTGATATGCCCAGTATCATCGTTTGAAAAAGTAATGAATCCACAATACAATCAAATGGTGAATCCAAGACGAAGATGTATTTAATACTACCATTAGCTTTTGAAAATAAATTCTTTTTTGTTACTACATGAGGTTGATTTGCAAAATTGTAACCGCGGAGGTTTAAGTCATGGATTACTTTTATGAACAAAATTCTTATTTTGATTATACAAAGTATTATTTGGCTCATTTTTTTATTAAATCATCAATTGAAGTGAGTTCACCATAAAAAATAATAAACATTACAATAATAGTTATATTTTATAATATCATTGTTGAATGTAGGATGAAAAATAGTAATTGGAACGTAAGAGTTAAAAAATACATACAGTCGAGTATAACAACCTCCTTCACAACCTCTTTTGAACTTCGATTGATGGCTGTCAAAATGTATTTTTTATTTACATGTGTGTATATGTTGTGTAAAATTCAAGCAGTAGTGTGAGTAGTGCATATTTTAATAAATTTAATGTACTTCTAATGCATTTTATATAAAACTAGTTGTTACCCCCGGCTGCGCACGCGTTTTTTTCTTAATATATTAAATAAATTTAAAATTGTGATCACACATCTAGGGTAAATTACAATAATACTCTTTCAAAAATATTTGTAAGTATCACACTCACATCATCTACTGTAACAGGTAACGTGTATATTATATATGTGAATACTAATAGTGTTTCGAATGGGATGGGATTTATCATCAACCACATAACTGGAACTTTAAACTGCTATATATCACCCTCAGTACTCACTTACACTATATAAGAAAGTAATGAAAACATTAAGCTAAACATTATTAAACAATATGTGTTAAATCTTTTATTATATGGGTATAATATGTCCATAGTGTCGATATAATTAAGTTATTATTATACCTTGCTATAATTTAAATCACATGTACACATATGACTTTCAATTATATTTATTCTTGGAGTCCAGTACAGCGCACGTCACACGCGCATGTTTACAGTGAACAACATATTTTTGATTAATTTCACACAGACGAATGCACGCATAACAGTTCATCACTACATAATGTAAAACAAAGTCCTGTTCCACGTCTGTCTATATGTCTGTTCGCGATAAGACCAAAAACTACAGAATGCATGTTCATGTCGTTTTCGCTAATATACAAAATGATTCTTGGGCAAGGTTTAGGTATAATCTGTCTTTTTATCAGGGCCGGCAACGTCTGCTGAACCCGCTAGCTTAAAATAAAACAGCTAATTAGTTACTTATTTGCCCGTAAAATACCCGATCAAATATTACTTGTAGCCCGGTGAAGCTGGTAAGACTTTGCTAGATCAATAGCGTAGTCATTTCTAAGAAAAAAAAAATTGTTTAAATAGGTCCAGCCGTTTCGGAGATTACCTGGAATAAATAAACAAACAGACGTATCGACAGCATTATAAAAATGTTGATATTTGTAGCACCACAGACATATGTATATATTCACTAAAAAGTATCTATTTTAATATTATATACACACACTTTATTTTTAATAAAGTAATATATCACAAATCAAAAATTGGGAACAAAAATAACGTAGAATAAAGTTTTTGGCGGGATTTCCGTCTGTCATGTAGTGGATTTTATATTTTATACATAATCTTGTGTTATTTGTCTGTATATTGTGTTAAATTGGTGACGTTTTATGTAATATGGTTCGTTTATTGTGCATAAGTGAAATGACTGAAAAATAATACCACGGAGCATGAATTCTGTGGTATTAAAAATTAAGAAGATAAAAAATTATGAAATTTTATATAGAGGATTTGGTGCTTATGCCTTTACATTAACTTGGATATAGAAGAAAACTACCTATATTGACAACTTCAGAATTGGCAGTATGGGTTAATTCCTTCGATTGTCTTATTGGACGAATATTATCACTACTAAAGTATTTGAATAGCAACACAAAATAAACTTTAGGCATATTTGCGATATAAACGTAAGACGTATGATTAAAAATTGTAAACAAAACTAACGTGGAACAAACTTTTTGAATAGGAACACAAAGTAAACCATGAAAATATTTTCGATAGAGTATTATCGCGTTACCCTGGCAACACATATAATACTGACATTAACACGCAGCGGAAGCTTCCAAAATAGCCCGATTTTGAGACATTCTTCATCAGTGCTCAGATCCTATTGGTTTTAACGTGATGATGTGTAGCCTATAGCCATCCTCGATAAATGAGCTATCTAACACTAAAAGAAACTTTCAAATCGGACCGATAATTCTTGAGATTAGTGCGTTCAACCAAACAAACAAACTCTTCAGCTTTATAATATTAGTATAGATAAACAGCTTTCTGCACTTCTCCGCCATATAAACTTAACTATGCCAAATTTCAAGTTCACCCATTTATGGCAAATAGGTTAAAAATGGAGATAATTTATAAAAACATTAAAATTATAAAAATAGAGTAATAAAAATGTATTTGATAAGTAAATATGTTATTAGGGCATATATTGTGTCCATAATGGGAATCCAAGTATTTAAGCTATACTTCTATACTATTATAATATTATAAAGAGGTCAAAGTTTGTGAGTTTGTGACGGTGTAGGGGGTAATCTCAGGAACTACTGGTTCCATTTGAAGATTTCTTTCAGTCTTATATAGCTGATTTATCGAGGAAGGTTATAGGCTATATACTGTCACGCTAAAACTAATAGGAATGGAGCACTAAATAATGTTTCAAAATCGGGCTGTTATTTCTCTCGAGAGTTTCCACTGCGAGTTCGTGCTAGCCCAAAGTAACTATTCCACGCGGACAAAATCGCGGGCAGAGACTAGTTTCTTATAAACTTTGCAAAGTTATGAGACATTTGGTGTTTCAAAGACATTATTTCATTATTTTTTCATTACAAATTTGTTGTTTGTTGTACATATATATTACATCGTATTAAGCAATTATGTTTAAATACCATACTATTAATGATGTAATCATTCTATTTATAATTATGTTAAACTAATTATATTGAAATTTATGGGTCATAGCTGAGGCTTGTTGTCTTTATAATTACCTCGCTTCCGTTAGGCACAGTCGTAAAAATAAAAAAACTTCGAGGCAGACTTAAGGACTATGGACAGAAATCAAACTAAAAAAATTAAACAACAGTGTTCTTTTTGGAATTTTGGAAGGAATATACAGAAGTGAAAGGTCAAAACAATGGCACAACAGTGTTTTTTTTTGGAAGTAATTACAGTGTGAATAATTTAAATTCCATAATTTGTGTAGTTGACATTTCAAAATAAGCTATTTTAATCCTTAATTATTAATTTTTTTTCGAAATGACTACGTTATTGATCCAGCAAGGTCTTAACAGCTTCACCGGACTACTAAGGCGAGCGCTTAAGGCACTCAGCTGATTTTATTTTGGGAACCAGCTGAAGGGTGCTCGGCACACCTCTGGCTGTTGCCTATTGCATGCAAAATAGCGACCTATCTTAGCTAACCTAGCTAACTATTCATATATGTATGAGTTATTGAAACGTATATGTGTACCAAGCATACACGCCTCAACAACTCCTCCATATATCTATTATCGGAAGATTGAGAGTTTTTCAGTTCGATAAGGGAAAAAAGTAAACCCTTCCACTTTCATGTGTAAGCGTGTAGGCGTGCACGTGTGTGGGGGTGATCGTGTAGTGTTGTAGCAGTGATGAATATTTGTGTGTCACCGTATCGCGCAAGCAACGCACTCAAGCGCTCCCTACCGAGGGATCGAATCTAGGCTTGAGCCGCTGCCGTGGGAGGCCTAAATGTACCACGGAGCACGTACAACACGATTTTGGAGAACCTGCAGCTTATCAAAGTTATCTTTGGACATATGCAACTCTTTGGACATATGCATTAATCCTTAACATAATATGTTTCTCCTTTTTAAGATTTTCATTTTGTATACACTGTGAATGATGTTCAAATTTTGTTGTTCATAAGTTTTTAGTTTTTTTATACTCTTCATATGTGATATGTACAAAATTTGAAGGTTTTTAAAAATAACGTAAACGGCTAAAATTGGATTTAGCTCACTTTGAGATCGAACGACTCATTTTTAAATTGAAATTTTAATGACGACGCAACTCAAGTACGAAAGAAAAGTAGATAAGTAAATGAACATAATCGGTGTTATTACAAAAAAGTTAAATACGTATTGATTTTGCTGCGCGACCGAACTGATAAAAATGTGATAGTAAAACCGTAACGAAAAGTGCGTCGAATAAAACCGTTAAATGAGACGTGCGCAGGCGCGACAGTCGTATACACAAGCGAGTAGTGTATAATACCTTTCTCTTTCTCCTTTTTTGTAATTATTTCTATTTCTATGTAATTTTATGTTGTCAAACAAAAATAAAGAGACATATTTTGTTATTTTAATTGATAATTTGAATTACGATTACATAAAATTGAGCATGATTTTTTTTTGCATATTGTGTCGATTCTACATTAGCCGAAGGAACTACGTTCCTACCTGGTGTCCCACGACACCACATTCTTTTTTAAAACAAGTATTTAATACGTATTTATCTTTTTTGTAATAACAATATATTCAGATTTTTTAGTCACCGTTTTCCACGCAGACGGATTCGCGGGCACAGCTAGTAACATAATATAGGAAAAAAAAAACAACTATTTAAAAAATAGTCTCATATACCGTTGACGAAAATTTACATTAAAAGAATTTAACGAACGTCGATATATTATTAAATACAATTATAATTATGGCCAGCAGCGTATTAATCGGATGTTACGACACTTTAAAATTAATCAAAACTGTTTATAAAAACAACTACCACCTCATTTTTGATAATCTAACACAAAAGCGTATTTATTATGTTAAATTATACAATACAGATGTTAATTTTATACGTATCAATTTAACATCTGTGTCAAGGTGCAGGATGCTCGCACAAGAATCATTGACTCGGCCGCAACTTATCTACCATTTTATGATAACACTGTTGCTTGCCAACTTATTATCAAAATAAATCTCGCTTTCTACCTGTTTCTACAAAGCTTGGATGCCGTTGACAGAACTGGACCAAAAAAAATGGGACCACACGGGAAGCACTAGCTTTCAAATAAAAAAAGAATCATCAAAATCGGTTCGGCCAGTCCAAAGTTATGAGGTAACAAACATAAAAAAAAAAAAACATACAGTCGAATTGATAACCTCGCTCCTTTTTTTGAAGTCGGTTAAAAAAACTCAAACATGATATATGAACCATTAAAATTGGATTTAAACTATTTTGAAATGTAACGAAACATATATTTTATGCGAAGTATTTAACTGGATACAATTTTCTTTTTCGAACTGATTACGCTATTGACCTATCAAGGTCTTAACAGCTTCACCGGACTACTAAGGCAAGCGCTTACGGTACTCAGCCGATTTTATTTGTGCAATTAGCTTAAAGGTGCACGGCACACCTTGGCTTGGGCTGTTGCCTGATACATGCAATTCGCGACCTATCTTTTTTTTTAACGTGGGGAAATCCCTTATGGATACCCACCCTCCCGAGAGAGAGGGTGGGTTATGTCCGACTCGCACGGACTAAAACTCCACGGTGTACCGACCGACCGTAGTGTTGAGGTGGCAAGGGATCGTTCTAAGCTATTCCCCTTAGATAGCCGCCCCAACGGTTCGCCCGGCGGAAGGTGGCCGCCGGGCTCCTACCTATAGAGAGGCAGCTGGGTACACACCAGCTCCCTCCCTTCTCCGCCGGACCTGTGCAATGAAGGAATGAGCCCCCGGGCTGCATCCCCTCAAGTCCGGCTACGGTGACAGGAGGAGTTGGGCAAAGCGCCGCCTCCTCCTGCTGATCCTGCGTTGGCGGAGATAGCCACTTAGTGAGACCGCCTCACCGGCCCTCTCCGCCGCCTCCTTTTGCGAGATGACATCCTTGCAAAAGGAGGCCACTACTCGCCACGCCTACTCGCTGCCGAGCATGGACGAAACCACGCTCGGCAGCGACAAATCCTCCCCCACCACCGCCGCCAGAGTGCGGCGCTCCACCTCCCACGCAACAAACTCAGAGAGAGTGTGCTGCGCGGAATCCTCCTCAGCGCCGCACTCATGGCAGGCGGCGGTCGGCTCCTTGCGAGCGATCTGATGCAGGTACCACCGGAAACAACTGTGTCCGGTCAGTACCTGCACCAGCCTGAACGACAGGGTGTCCCATCTCCACTCCCGCAGGACCGGGTGGACGGCGTCGACAGTGTACGTCCTGAAGCGCGCGTCCGCCAGGTCCTGCATCCACCGCTCTACCGCCTCCTACCGCAACTCTTGCCTTTTGGCCTCTATTTCCCTGGGAGCTGGAGGTTCCCCACTACGTTTCTTTTTTTCGTATTTAATTACTAATTTCGTATTTAATTAGTAATTCGTACACGACGGCGAGAACTCTTGCCTCCAGCTTCCAAGGAAGGGAGCCGGCGAGCGTGAAAGCCACTGCCGAGGACAGCGTCCGGTACGCCCGGATCGCCGTCAGCACCACCGTGCACTGCGCATTGCGAAGCGCGCGCACTTTGGCGGCACCAAGGGCGTGTGTCCAGACCGGGCCCCGTAAGCGGTTATCGCTCGCACGTCTCCCATTTACAGTCGCCGGCACCTGGTCCCCGGCCCCCTAATATTGGGGAGCAACCGGCCGAGTGCCGCCGCCGCCCTAGCAATTCCTTAATAACACCGCGAATTTTTATACACCGTAAACTAAGTTCAAATCATGTCATTCATTAGATTTTTAGTTTTTTTATATGTTTTTTTTTAAATTTTATTTTACATGTACAACAATATTTGTAAAACTTGAAGAATAACGTAAAATATTAGAAGAGGCTATTTATTTAGCTAATTTTTCAATATAACGACACATGTATACATGAGAGATGCTTTGTTTTGTCCATGCTTTTGCAGAATTTGCCGTTTTCTGTATTTGGACAACAACATTAATTTGTATACAGACGAATGTATTCAATTAGTCGTATCTTTTATAACTTTAGCTGTTCCCTGTTGATCACGATGACCTGTTAAACTTTAGGTGGGATTAATGATTAAATTTTATTCTGCTTACTTGTATTATTTGAAGACTATTGTACAAAGATATTAGTTCCTCGAGGTCAACCAAAGAACGTCCTTGCGCATGCATGAATTTCCGCTTAAATTGTGTATCCACAGTTCCTACTCGCTTTTGTTCACGAGGGACTATTTAACTTTTGTATGAGATAAGTCATTCTGTTACCTCTTAAGTATTATATTTATTGGATGATTGTTGTAATAAGGTATTGATTTCTCGAGGTCAACTAAAGTAAATCCTTACATATAAATCAAAAGATCAAAACTGTGTACCAGTAGCTCTGACTTCTGAAAGTTCAACTGCAGTTTCTTTACTTAGAATACTTGTATGTTCTTCATTAAAAAGTGAATTCTATGCTGATGTCAAACTTATAACTTCTCAACCCGACATTAATGCTATTACATCACTTTGTCTATTAACATTCTGCCTGGATTAGAATTGAATACTTCTATCGTAAATCTGTAGAAGGCTTCAATAATATTTAACGAATTAAACACATTCTAATGCGGGATGCGCTATTATAAATTTAATGTAAATAAGTTGCTGCAATAATAAAATAAAGTGTTCAGTCAGGCGGTGGCCTTCAATCATTTTGTCATATCCATCCATTCTCTCGGTGATTGTCTAGCAATTTACTGCAGAGTGGTTTGTTTGAATTTCGAAACGGATCCTAAATTACTGCACTGATGTCTTGTTACTCAGTAGAATATAATTCAATCGGTGAGATATAATATACGTCTCCGTGATTTAAACGTAATTATTTGCTCGCTGACGATTACAATATATTGGACTATAGTCGATAATTACGTCAGAAGGGTATGGCGTGGGTATTTTGTGAGAAAAATAGAAAATTTATTGTAGAATTAAATTACTTTTGTCATTCAAAAAAAATGTTGTTCCATTATGTGTGTTACAGGGTCTCAAAAGTCCATGCTTAGAGATTTAAGTGACTATACTGTTCTTTTAAACCTTGTACATTTATCTATATATATAATTTTTTTTTTCGGACTGACTACGCTATTGACCCAGCAAGGTCTTAACAGCTTCACCGGACTACTAAGGGGAGCGCTTGCAGCACTCGGCCGATTTTATTTGGGCAACTAGCTCAAGGGTGCACGGCACACCTCGGCCTGGGCTGCTGCCCGAGACGTGTCTATATATATAATATAATATGTAATCTATACTAATATTAAAAAGAGATAAAGTTTGTGACGTTGTAGGGGGTAATCTCAGGAACTACTGGTCCGATTTGAAAAATTATTTCAGTGTTATGTAGCTCATTTGTGGAGGAATGTTATAGACTCAATATCATCACGCTAAGATCAATAGGAGCGGAGCTCCAATAAAGAATGTTTCAAAATCGGGGCTTTTTTCCTCTTGAGAGTTTCTTCTGCGTGTTAGCGTTAACCCAGAGTAACTAGGTATTATTACGCGGACTAAGTCGCGGGTAGGGGCTAGTAGTTCAATATATTCGGAATAATAATCTATTCTACTACATAATACAAAACAAAGTCCTCTGTCAATCTATTCGCAATAAACTGTAGGTGGTAGGACCACGCTGAAACAATTATTGGTTTCACCATGAATGGGTCAGCTCGCCCGGGGTAGTACCACCCGATCCACAGAAACACCGACGTGAAGTAACATGTGCTTGCATTGTTGCGTTTCGTTCGGTCAGTGAGAGCGCCGGAGGCCTACATCTCCCTTTCAACATGAGGGTGGTAGCTAGCCAGGCGGGCTTAAGAAAACCTCCATCATCATACTATTGTTTCAGCATGCCTTTTTTTCACCCAAAGCTTTACTAATTTGCTTAGAATCGAGCCTACGTCTATCAACATGGTGTCCGAATACACTTACCACTAGGCCATTTCTTTATTCGTTGCTTTAAACTATTCAAATTGCTTCTGTTCTTTGTTTAAGCTTATCTTTAAAACAGCTGAACCGAATTTGAGGAGACTTTAACTGACAGATAGATAATAACATTTCTGAGTATATATATCACTAGCCTCTGCCCGCGACTTCGTTCGCGTGGACATAGTTAATTTGGGCTAACTAATATGCAGCGAAAGCTCTCAAGAAGAAAAACATCCCGATTTTTAAACATTCTTCATTGTTGTTCCGCTCCTATTGGTCTTAGTGTGATGATATATAGCCTATAACCATCCTCGATAAATGAGCTTTATAACAATGACAGAAATTTTCAAATCGGACCAGTAGTTCCTGAGATTACCCTCTACAACGTCACAACATCACAACGTCACAAACTCACAAACTTTACCTCTTTATAATATTATTATAATTATATATTATATATCATTACATTTGGCCATGCGGGCTATATAATATGACAAAATAAAAAAACAGTCATAATTTAAAATCAATACAAGATTTTTGAGGGGTAAATATTAATAGCAAAATAAAAATAAAAACGATAGTTGTTAATGAGTTCTCATGAAACAATAAATCCATATTTACTTTAACATCTCGTGGGTAATAAAAATAATATATTAATGTTTTGGTGAACGGAATATCCTTCAGGTACTTTCAGTATAGCGGCACCGCAAGTCGTAAAGTGTTCTGCGTTAAAATTGTTTATATTATATTGAAACCCGTATTACGCTTCGAGTTTAATATGCGATCAATTTGGTATTATTGTCAGAAGTAATGAACATTGATTTTCATCGTAATCAACCTCTTGACCTATCTGGAATGGCGCCTGTCTGTCACTTTCAAGTTTAAGATTCATTGAAGATGGTAGTGCAAAAAATAGTATAAAACGAAATTGGTATTTCAACTTACATCGGTGTGTCCTTAGTTATTCTAAGTTTCTGAATATAGATGCATGCATATTATCTACACTAATATTATAAATAGGTAAAGTTTGTGAGTCCGTGGCGATGTAGGGGGTAATCTCAGGAACTAATAGACCGGTTTGAAATATTCTTTCAGTGTTGGCTCATTTATCGAGGAAGATTATAGGCTATATATCATCATGCTAAAACCAAAGTCAAAGCTATAGGCCAGATCTACATTCAAGCGAACGAAGCCGCGAGCAAAAGTTAGTATATAACTACTTACTAAAAATAGCTACATGACAGGTTTAAACAATACTAGCAAAGCCCAGTATAGTGATAATGCTATAAAGTAAAAAGGTATGGTACCTACTATGAAAGAATAGTATATTAAAAAAAACTTTGGAAGTATGGCGGCTCGAATCTTATCAAACAACCTTTATTATCGAAATTGCGTATTTTAATTCATTATTACTGTCAACATTAAAGAATAGTTTTTAGAAACTCTAAACATATGAGTATAAAATTATAGATAAAAGCATGTCGGTGTATATGTATATTTTTTGGATCAAGTTTTCCTGACAGATAAGCTCGTTTATTACGTAACCATATCTAGAAGTAACTGCCTGCTTACTCAGTGTTCACGTTTATCAGAGAAAGTGAAACGTACATTATCCAACAGTTTTAGGGTTCCGTAATGAACTTTATATTGCAAACATATAAGCTTTATATCTTTCTTAAAATAATACGCGTTAACAAATTATGTATTAGATACTAGTTGAGACTGATTCTTTTCTTAGTAAAATGGTGAAAACAAATCTAAAACTTTTTTGTACAGGTATGAGGTATGAGGATGTAGGTCTAACACTCAATAAGAGCGTGTATAAAGCCAAACAAAAAACAACTATTTTGCATAGTATAATGCATATTCTTGCCAAAAATGCAGTTGTTATGCAAAATAGATAGTAATAGATAATATGTATATAATATATAATATATAATATGTCCGGTCTACATAGCACATAGGTATGTCTATCGTAAAATTTATGTATTCCATAAATAATTTCATAAATTGGTAAATTAATTTTTGATACATATTTATATACACAGTTATTTTGATTGCAGTAAGTGTACAGACATTTACAGATACATGGAAAGTATTGGTCGACAAACGTAAAATTTAGAATTCAAATTAGATAAACTTACATGCAGAATCCTCTGTGGATTTCAGTAATCACTCTTCACTGATTTTTAAATGAAGCCGCTTTATTGAAGATGTCATTTTCTTCTTTTAGTGACCTTTACTCAACACTTGACATTATTTATATAATAAGTAAGGAGATTTTACGTGTAATGAGTTATTACTTGTAATGAATGAGGTTCTGCGTTGGAAATTTGATTAGTTATATCGTTGCAAATAAAAACTTTTTCGTGGTTTGAATACAATATTTTTACGAATAAATTAAAAATATATATATATGTCTTAGGCTTATCGTAATCTAGTGTATAATGAGTATTCAAGCGTGAAGGAAAACCAGCCGTACCTATATTCTTCATCTTTCAAGGTTAACATAAGTATATGGGTATATCTAGCTAACAAAAGGCTCCCAACAACGACTTTTGACGGATTATTGATTTTTTTAATACTAAATGGAATTCCAATCTGCTATTAAATTATAACGTGACCTCCGATGGTAAACACGTTAAACCTAGTAGAGGCTGGCTCTTAAGTGCTTCTACCCGAATACTTCAACAGGTGCTTCGCGACAGTTTTCCAACACGAGGGTGGCAGCTAGCCAAGCGGGCTTAGAAAAGGTTCCAACTCTGTCTCTAGGATTCGAACCTACATTCGCTTCGAAAGTCAACGCTTCGCCATCGTTCCTCAATGGTCGTAGTTCTTTTTCGATTCCACCGTGCATTCATAAAGTACAGCGCAGTTTGTTTTACTCTGGTCTTATAAAAAAACTTGTCTGATTCTTCAATAAGTCTGTATGCCAGCGATTTTTATGATCCCTTTACTATAATCTATACTAATATTACAAAAAGGTAAACTTTGTGAGTTTGTGACGTTGTAGGGGATAAAATCAGAACTACTCGTCCGATTTGAAAAAAATCTTTCAATGTTGTATACCTCATCTATCGAGGAAGGTTATAAGCTATATATCACCGATAGGAGCGGAGCACTAATGAAGAACGTTTCAAAATCTTTTTTCCTTGACCGGAACTGCGTGTTAGCGTTAGCCCAAAGTAACTATACCACGCGAACGATGTCGCGGGCAGAGGCTAGTCTATATTAATAATATAAAGAACTAAAGTTTCTGAGTTTGTGCGGTTGTAGAAATAATCTCAGGAATTACTAAACTGATTTTGAAAATTCTTTTATCAATAGAAAGCCACGTTATTTGGTGTCATAATAAAGCTAGGTTAGCTAGGCTAGCTAGGTATATTAATCCGAAAGATGAAGAGACTTTTTCGGGGTGGTCGGATTTGGATGGTAAGTCGGAAAAAACTTTTCTTACGAACTGGGCCATAACGATGAAGGATATATGATTTAGTTCTAGAGAAAAGTTGTAGAGTTTGATAATGCCTACAAAAAGTTCATATACATATGTCTAACTTTTATATTTAAGTCACAAAAAGTAGTTTTTTTAATAAATGTTTATCGCCCAACGAAGTGGGCACGGGTCAGCTAGTACTTATGGGACGGTTTTAGTTTATAATTTTAATAGTTTAAAACTCTTGATTCACTACCGTTCTATTTCGTTCGTTGGTTTTTTCTGTTAATTGAATATTACTTTATTAATCCACATTGCAGAAACTACGGCTAAAATATACGTTTTAAGCATACAATAAAGTGTCAAAGTGATTGAAATAATACAATTCTGACCTTATTCTTTATATGTATATTTAAAACATAAATTTATAACTCTCAGTTCTAAATAAACACTTTTAAAAATAACCTTTAAATTATTAAAATTATTGATTCAAACATTTTTACATAAATATTAAACACAGCTTTGAGTGTCTAGATAACATATTTGTGAAATATCTTCTTTAATATACGATACGACATAAAGACGACATATTTCTTGAGATAATATTAAAAATGGGAACACTTACTGTGCTGTTTACATATCCAGATAAATAAATCCGTTATACTGCCAGTATATATATTTTTGGTTTTAAAGTTTTCCGTGATACTGGTCCATTGCACGGGTTCGGAGGGCTGGGAGGCAATCGGGCAACCGGGCTGCCTCGGTCCGGCGCGGCGTGGGAAACGCCTGCCGCCGGAGGTGTCGCGGAGCTTGCCTGCATGCTCCCCCGGGACACTCTCATAGTGCGGCGTAGGTTGCTGTGGAGATTTAACCGGTTAGAGTCGCCGAAAGGCTCCACCCCTGCGTGACTACCACGTAGGTGTTGGGCGGTTTAAGTCGGGCTTCCCCCCGGAAGCTTGAAAGTCCATGAGGATTTTCTCTCCACGTTAAAAAAAAGGCATTCAAACGAAGTCAAAGTACGAATACTATAAAATTGTCGTGTCGGATGTTATAAAATTTATCTGATTTCGACACAAATGTGCTGATCTTGACACGATATCGGTTGGTCGTGGCCGTTGGTTTTCGCAACTGTTTAATTTATAATCGAAATGCATTCTCGTGCGCGACATACATCACTACGAGTTCATCTAGGGTTATTTGTTGAATCCTGAATGTCTTTGTGATGATATATAACTAAGTGTATGTATAAAAATGGATGTATTTTAGGCGTCGAAATTATAGCTTTTTATATAACTTATAGCGTATGTCCACAAACGCAACTGATGTTAAATATTAATTTAGAAAAACGGTAAGTGCTATAATATAAGAATATATAATATAGAAATATACATTTCTACTATTTCATAAGATATATAAACTGGCAGCTTTTCATAACTCGAAATACTTCCCGTATTGGATATCGCGACGCGACGTCGCAGGTCCGTAACATCTCACACCGCCATCATCCGACCCGCAGTTACGTCATTACAATGAGTTCTATGAGAACAAAGCAAAATCAGACATGGACGTTAAAGGTGAAAGTTGAATTATCTCTACTAATTATTTGGTAAAATTCTATCAATACTGTTTCTACCACATTATATTAAGTGAAATTATAGTGAAATAGCAGAAATCCCAACTGACATTTTGATTGTGATACGCGAACGTGAGTTTGATTGTTACGCTTTTCGTCTTAAATTGTTTTTTTTTTTTCATAAATTGCTTCCATAATATGTTTAGAATACGGTGGTAAAGAATTATTTTAAAATTCGTAGTCCTTATAAAGATACAGCAGTTAGAATAAGCAACTGTTTAGAGCGCTAATATAGCGGCAGTCGAAGGCGGCCTATATTATTCATCGGATCATGGAATTTTACATATATGTTATAAAGGTGTTTGTGTAAGTGGGCCGTTTTCGAGCGTTTGTAGATAGTTTCCGTAGTGAGTGACAGACTCATATTTATACTGTGACACAAGTAAAATAAAGAGTTTTCGAGTGGATTTTCGTTTGTCGTGTAGTCACTTCTATATTTTATTCATAATCTATTGTTACAATATTGGTGGCGTTTTACGCGTAATACACTTCAGTTATTGTGATCAAGTGAAGTTGTTGAAAGACACGGAGCATGAATTCTCATGGACTAAGAAAACTCACAGGAATGTTTTAACAAGAGAGTCACTATATTGTGTCTTTTGAAGACACCTACTCGAAGATTTATTGGGAAAATAAAATGAAAAATATACTACTTCTGATATATGTTTAAACATTTTCTCATGACAAATTATCGAATTAGTATCCTATTGTGTTATACAAAGAAATGCGTACATTAGTTGCCTCAAATAGGTTCCGTGAAAAAACACTGGAGTTCCGCGCATGAGTAACATTTACATTTTATATATAATGGCTGTTATCTGTGAACTAGTTTTAATGTTACAATTTTTTTTTAACATACTTTGGATTATCCTTCATTGTTATCGCTGAAGACCGGTATTTATGTTTCTACATATGCATAAGTATATTAATCCCATTCTCGAGAATTATTGCATATTTATCGAAGATTTAGCAATGATGCATATCTTTATTAGATATATTTTTAGCATATTTCTTAAGATTATTTCAAAAAACCTGTGTTACCAGGGTCATGATAAAACGTCACAGTGCCTCAGTTTTTATTCATCACGTTTCATGTTCATCCAGTGTATAATTCAGACACTCGGGCTTGCATTACAGCATGATAGCGGCGACTGACCATGGATTGTAGATTACTCGATGTTTGTTTTTGGATCACAATGTGGTTACCTTTTAATAGTTTTTTTTTTCTCGAACTGACTACGCTATTGACCTAGCAAGGTCTTAACAGCTTCACCGGACTACTAAGGCGAGCGCTTAAGGAACTCAGCCGATTTTATTTTGGCAACTAGCTCAAGGGTGCACGGCACACCTCGGCTTGGCTTTTGCCTGTTGCATGCAAAATCGCGACCTATCTTAGCTAACTTTTAATAGTGCCATCTCTTTATCATACCAATAAAAAACTGTGGAGTTAACACACTACATAAATATATCTATCCCGCTTACTCTTTAGTAGAAATGTGTTAGTAAGAAGAGTGCCGTTAAAAATAAAAAACGTCCGCGTCTGACGTGATTTGCATTGCATCCAAGAGCATTATATTGAGACACGTGCTTTTGTTTAGATCTATTAACCTGGTTAATTATATGTATATAAGTCATTGTATATTATTAGCGAATGTTTATTTTATGACTTAATAAGTCGGCGGAGTCATAGAGAAAACTAATTCTAAACAACCTAAGTTATTGCTACATTGATAATCAGTGTGTTGTCCTTGCCGAAGGGCTACCGTTATAATGATTCAATATAATTGAAATGTTGATTAATTAATATAAATGAAATAAATTATGTAAATTTAAACACAGAAAGATTAACATAAATAACTACAAAGAATGTTTTGTATAGTTCTTGTCAATACATATTGGAGATTTATTTTTGAAGTCAATTATTCCGATCATTTGCTATAATGGACAACATATATTTCTTTATATGATATTATCTTTTATGTATAAAAATCCAGTGTCATGTTGTTTTTTTTTCTTTTTTTCGAATTGACTACGCTATTGACCCAGCAAGGTCTTAACAGCTTCACCGGACTACTAAGGCGAGCGCTTAAGGCACTCAGCCGATTTTATTTTGGCAACCAGCTCAAGGGCGCACGGCACACCTCGGCTTGGCTGTTGCCTGTTTGCATGCAAAATCGCGACCTATCTTAGTTAACCTAGCTAACTATTCATATATGTATGCGTTGAAACGTATATGTATACCAAGCATACACGCCTCAACAACTCCTCCATATATTTATTATCGGAAAATTGAGAGTTTTTCAGTTCGATAAGGGACCAGTGTCATGTTGCTTGTGCACAATGAACACCGAAACTATTAAACGGACATTTATGAATATTGGCATTATATATCATACAATTTGGTCCTACTTATGAGATAGGATAATCTATATTTTTATTATTGGTTTCCATATTTTTTAATTATAAATTAAATGATTGTCAATGTTGATTATTCTTATTAATTGTAAGTTTCATCAGTTTCTAACAGATGGCGCTTTAAAATATTTTGTTGACGGTAAACTGGAGGACCGACTGTTATAGATATCCCCTAAATGGCGCCGAGTTTTAATTTCCTTTTTAGCTCCAGTGATTTAATGGTACACGTGTTCTGTTTATCTATTTACCATGCAACTTTGCTTCTACTGCAAGATTTTAGGCACACTCATTACACCATAATACCAGATACTTTATCAGAATATTAATTGAATTAATAACTGTGATAACTGAGCCATAGCAACACGTTGCCGGGTCATCTAGTATAAAGTGAATAAGCGATACATAAGACAGTAGAAGACCTTTAAGGAAATTGAGAGACTTATAAAATTGACTTTCAGTTATTCTGATGTCAATTTTTTGTTAGCACACCGATACTAAGTCAGGGCGGATAACTAGTTTCATACTATTATATTTCTACCCGTAGCTCCATCTGTAATTTGATCTTCGGTTATGTCTTCTCTTTATTTTTCAAGCTTTATAATAAATCTTATGTAATTTACAAGAGTCTAAAAAAATGTATGTGTACAGATGTTCTATATTTTTGGCATATGCGTTAGTTATATTTATAAAGTGGCTTCTATAATCCTCAATACATATATTACTGATAGTCCTAGGAAGTTAATATTTGATTGAATAGACATAGCCGAGTAACTCATAGCAAATATCTGGGGTAATGAACGTTGCGATAATATTTTGTAACTGCTTTCATTTAAATTGTCACGTGACACTATGACTTATATTTCAACCAATACGATCATTTTAGTGATAATGTTATATGTATTGAGTAATCTAGTTTTTTGATAGGAAGATAGTATACATTTTTAAACAAATCGTTTTGGGGTACTTTGTTCGAGTTTGTTGGTCGGATCATTAGATTTTAACTCTATTGTACACGTTATTTGGAGCTACTCGTGTTGACCTTTGCAAATAGCCACTCACAGTTAGTATGCTTATAAGATTGTCCGAATCATGAGCTGTTTAAGAAACCGTTATAACTGGAAGAAACTTTAATGAACTGTATACGCTTTGCCATCTAAATTCCGCCTTTCTCCTATATCTATTAGTCTATCAAATATATAAAAATCTTGTGTCATGGTGTTAGTGTTTTCGAACCCCTTGAAAGCTCATAACGGCTAGACCGAGATTTTTTTTTTTTTTTTTTTTTTTGTGTAGATATAGTAGATATGAAAATAGGGCTTAAAGTATACTTCATATCACTAGGTAGTTACGGCATCGCAGTCCAGATTTTTTTTTCTATTTCTTTGATAATATTTTTTATTATATTTTTTTTATTAATTATCATCAAAAAATACTTTCAACCAAATTTTATTTCGCCAAATTTTCACCCTCCTAACCCACGTTCCTAATTTTTTATCGCGACTTAAGTATCTTTGCAAGGACTATTCAGATGATTCAACATTCCTTCGTATTACATATAAAACGAAATTATTTATTTTGTTGCTAATCAAGTAGGTATTTGTATTTGAGAAACTCCCTGAATTCTTCGATTTCACAATTGGAAATCGCTTTAATCGGATTTTTTTTTTTTGGATTTTCTGAGCTTTGAAATACAATTGGATCCGTAGGTAGCCGACAAAATGTGACCCATCGTCTACTCCAAAACCCTACAAAATATTTTTTCTCAAATATCTTTGCGAGGACGCTGAATAGAGTTTTATTATAAACTATCTTGTGCCAGCGACTGCGTCTACGAGTAATAGTTACTTTTAGCTAACGTTAACTTTAACTCACGCCTTAGTTTGCGTAGAAGGTAAAATATTTTTAAATAATACGTACACTAATATCGATTTTAAAACATCTTTACTAGTGCTCCGATCCTATTTGTCTAAGCGTGATGATATAGCCTATAGCCTTCTTCGATAAAAAAGCTATGTAACAATGAAATAATTTTTCTAATCGGACCGGTAGTTCCTAAGATTATCGCGTTCAAGTAAACTCTTCAGCTTTACAATATTACTATACATTTAGTATAGACATACTAGCTGACCCGCGCAACTTTGTCCGTGTGGTATAGTTACTTTGGGCTAATGCTAATACGCAGCGGAAGCTCTCAAAAGAAAAGAAAACGATTTTGAAACATTCTTCACTAGTGCTCCGCTCTCACTGGTCTTAGCGTAATGATATGACTAAAACCTATTTTATTACTTACTAGCCCCTGCCCGCGACTTCGTCCGCGTAGTAATAATTACTTTGGGCTAATGCTAACACGCAGCGGAAGCTCTCAAGAGGAAAAAACGTTCCGATTTTGAAACACTTTTCATCGATACTACGTTCCTATTGGTTTTAGCGTAATGTTGTATAGCATATAACCTTCCTCGATAAATGAGCTATATAACACTGAAAGAATTTTTCAAATCAGACTAGTAGTTCCTGAGATTAACTCCTACAACGTCACAAAGTCACAAACTTTACCTCTTTATAATATTAGAATAGATTCCTAGAAACCAACAACATTTTTTATACGAAACCAAAAAAGCACAGACACGTTAGATTTACAATCTTATTATATGTATAGAAGGAGATAGATGTTTACTACAATGATATGGTACTACAGTATGTTATAAATACATTAATAAAAGGCACTAACACAAACTCTTTTAGTTTTTAGTAAAAGTTAAAATGAACGTATGTATTTTTGACAAATATTCATAGATGGCGCTATATTCAAAAATATTCATCGTTAATTGTTACAAACAAAATACATTATAAAATAAACTAATAAGTTAAGGTAGTGGGTGTATTGATCAGAAACGTTGGAAAGGACGAAGTATGAAGTATGGAAATACGATATAGGAGTCGGGTGATAATGTCATAAGTGTAAAGCCGTATTTAGAATTTAAGTTATGAACAACTGTGATTTAAGTAAGTCGGAAGAAACCTACATACATATTTATCTATTACGAGCGTGACCGGAGGACGTTGTCCCGCCCTGATAATAAAAAAGTGTGCGTGTGTACTTATGTACACGCGTTAGAAGTTATACTTCTTTCGTGTAACAAGATAAAAATCTTTTCAAAATTTTATCTTTCACCTTATTCTACGTTTGTAGAAAAAATGACACTAACAATAGAAAAAAGGTATTTAATACAATACATTGAAATTTTGAATACTAAAAAATTCAAACTACAAATACAAAGAAACTAAATCTTGGGGTATAGCTAACTTCAGGTTGGTTTTTCGTGACGATGTGCACGCGCATGTTAAAAAATTACTCTCATCATTTTTCCCTAACGCGCTAAAAGAAGTAAAACTTTAAAAAAAACCTTAACAAATTATATGCGTTAGCCTTCCTCACGACTCGCTATCTGCTAGTGGAAATAACATGAAAATTCGTTCAGTAGTTTTTGAGTTTATCGCAAACAGACAGACGGACGTGGCAGAGAACTTTGTTTTATAATAGTAGCGTAGTAATAGAAACTTTTCATTCTAATTTTATTTTTTTAATATGACAGAAGACAAAAAATAAAAGTCATATAGTGTCATTCAAAGAGTAGAATCATAACATATTTCTTTGATTTATTTTTTTTGAAAATTATTTGTAATATATTTACATGTGGTATATTTTAAAGCTTCTAAAAGTATTACTGACATCTGGGAGTGATTTACCATTAACGATTACAATATGAAAGAACCAGAAACTACGACGAAAACAAAAGAAAGCGAGAAGGACCATTCTGGTCATGAACTACGCAATAAAAAGATGCATGATGAAGGTAGATCAGATAGCGATCCGTGGTCTTCGGGGTCAGACTCTGTAAAGAGTATTACGGAAAAGAATTTAGATGATAGCAAAACTATGCAGGGAAAGAGAGATTTTAAGCCTGCAGGGAGAAGGAAGGGAGTGCGTAGAGATAAGAGACGTCGAGGTAGAGTTGATAAAATAAAACGTTCTATCACTCGGCGACAGTATACCAGGAAACCTCCTGAACGGCAAATGAAAATCAACAGAAAGAGAGACCTGTCCTTACTAACATTGTTTACGCGACTCTCGTCCGATAGAGGTTGTAGTTCGATTTGTCATTATTGTGGCCATCGTTGCTGTTCCAGGAGGTAGACAAATTTTAATGTCCAAAAAATATTATTGCTGTTTTAATTTAAAAAGTTGTGTACCTATTCATTGTTTTATTAAAGACGAGCCTTTGTTTGTGGTTTGATTTCGTCGAGTTTCTTTGATTTGTTGTCGAGAATAGTATTTTTTTAATTAATCGAATGGTATCGTATATCCTTCCAATGACAATTTGTATGGGAAATTTCATGATCAGTGAGTAAAAGTATGTAGACCGGTGAAGCTGTTTAGACCTTGCTAGGTCAATAGCGTAATTCAGTTCAAGAAAAGAAAGCGTAAAAGTGTAACAAATACAAAGAAAATTGGAATAAAACACATTTTATCTTAAATGATAACTGATGATGTAAAACAATATTTATATAAAAATGTTCTTAATTCTATTTTCAAAATACAAGAAGGTTTTGGTTTGTAACATTCATATTCCCATCACTATCACTATAAATATATTATAAAAAAGTTCTCTGCCACATCTGTTTGTCTTTTTGTGATAAACTCAAAAACAATAAAACTGATTTTCATGCAGTTTTCACCAGTAAATACAGTTTAGTTATATATTTATCACGGTTTTTCTTATTATCAAAGAGGAATAACTTTCGCAGGACCCGCTAGTTTATGATATAATATAAGTGAATTGTGAAACACAATTTTGGGAGTCTTTGTAGTGATAAACATGGTAAAACTAATCTTGCGTATAGATATAAATGTATGACATAAAAATAAAAGCTATTTATTACTAGGTATGCTTCGCATACATAGACCGTGTAACGATTGTGTACTATACAGTGATCAAATATCAGATACCTTTAAATTCCCAGTAAAATCGTAGAAGAAGGCAATAATAGTTTCATCAAAATTGATTTATCTCCTCCAAGCGTTAAATTTTCCAAACAAACAGATAGGCAGATTACGATTAGAAAATTTATCTAAAATATGCAGTGATGGCATACATACCTTCGTCGTAGTTCGAGCATTACTACGATAATTTACGGTTTTTTTTCCGCACCTTCCAGGCAGTCTACTTTACTATCTACTATTTCATACTTCTCTCTACCTTATCTTTACCTACTCTACCTTATCTACTGTCTACTTTACTACTATCTAATTCCGGAGCGAAATTTACTCAAAGTGCGCGTGCTACTTACCATACGATGCTATACGCTACTAATTTTGCGGAAAAAAAACGCAGTGCGCACGAGCACTTATAAAGACACCTATTAATGCAACCTTCGCAAGTATTTAAAAATATACTAAAATTTATGTTAATCGTAAAAAAATAATATTCATATTGTCATAAAATAAACCAATTATTAACTTGCCTAATTTATTAACCACGATAAATCGCTTTACAAAATTCGATTATCGGCATTGTTTTTCGAGTAACTTTCCAACCAGTGTCTGAGTGTCGCCGTGTGGCGGATTATTACCATATATTGTTTATTCATTGCCCTTATTACGTCATAACATTGCCACAATTAAAAGTTACGTTTGTTTTGCAATATTACAATCATTATAACGTTACCTTTTAACTTTATTATCCTTTTTTGTTACGGAGACCTAGTTATTTTGTTCATAAATAATTTCGGTGATAATATGGCAATTAAAAAAAATAGGTTTATGTTTTATTTATTATATTTTCAGATATAGCAAGTTTTATACCATAAATTGTATGTTAACAGCTTTTGCATATAAAAGGGTAAATATTGTGAAATCATTACCTATTTTATATATTTACTAACATATACTCGCAACTTCGACTCATTTTATGTACAGAAGAAAAAACGAAATTACCACACCGCTTGCCCCATTTTTCTGTCGCAAAAAAAAAAACAAAACGCGGAGTTTTTGCAAAAATTTTGCAAATTCATCCGTAAACTTCGATAACTTTATACTATACTGGCTGACCCGGCCACGTGTTGCTGTGGCTCAGTTATTATATCATTACATATTGATAAGAACTTATAATTGTTGTTGATAATATGATCAATACACCTCACTTAACGATTTCAATTAGTTTTTAAATGTAAAATTTCTATCTTCAATATTTGATTTGTTATATAGCTTTGAAATTCAAATTTCCATTTTTCTGCATCTTTTGGCAAAACTATAAGGGTTAGATAAAAATTTTAAATGGCAAATTTGTAGCGCTTTTCAAATTCTACAAAACGTTTGAGTCAATTTTTTCATATCATCTATAACAACAAAGTATCACGTATATTATTTTTTTCAAATTCTTGCTTTTACGAACTGAAACATTGATAATTAAACAAAAAATTTGGTGCAAATTTGTTAACACATTAAACTTGCAACAAAATTAAGTGAGTAAGATGTTTGGTAGTATCAAAACATAACAGATTTAGTCATATTTTAGACCATATATAATCATATATATATTACACATACACATGTTAAGGTGTAATGATTGCTTATATGTTGTTTATTTAATTAGCTAAGTTAATAAATAAGAACATAAATAGATAGAGTCGGGTGTATCTACTAGTTTGTAAGACTATTTTTAAACTAAATAAGACTGTAAATTAGTAAAATGTATCGCAATCATAATGCACTCTGAAATACTTTAAAATGTGTTGTTAATTAGAGGTTAAAAAACATTAATTAGGACAATCTTTTCAATGCATCCTATTCCGGTATTGCGTGACTATTGCTCCGACCTTAAAAAAAGGCGTTGGGTTGGCTCCGATGTGTCGACGGTTTGTAGGTAATTATCTCATGGCTATTTTGTATAAGGACCTTGCCTAATTAAAACGTAACAGAAATAAACGAATAAATGATTTTAAATATATATTTATAAAACAGCTTATTGTATTATAGACTTTTTTCCCCTTTTTTCCATTCTAAGGAAAAGGCAAAGGTAACTAGACCACGCAGCCAAGTCATTTATTAATTGCCAATTCTTATGATAATGTCAACGTGTGAAGTTTTTATGGCATCTCAGTTCATGCTCCATAGTATAATTTCCCATACATTTCACTTGTGTAAAATAAGCGATCTATAATATGTATAACAGCACTAATATAATAATATAAAGATGTAGAGTCAAATCAGGTACGATTATGAATAAAATATAAAACCCACTACATGACAGACCAAAGTCCCTTTTTTTTCTCAAACTGACTACGCTATTGGCTTACTAGGCCTTTGCAGCTTCACCGAATTGACCAAAATCCCGCCAAAAACTACAATTGGCAAGTGCAACTGCGAGTGTGTCATGTAGTGGATTTTATATTTTATTCATAATCTTGTGTTATTTGACTTTATATTTTGAAAAATTGGTAGTGTTTTACGTAATACAGTTCGGTTATTGTGCATAAGTGAAGTGAATGGAAAATAATACCACTGAGCATGAATTCTGAGATACCACAAAAACTCCTTGGAAGGTTCATAAGGGAAAAAATCTTGCTAGAATATTAAAATTATTTTGTATATTGTGTACAATGTGTCGTAACCTCCATTGAAACAAAACATTGACACTAGCAAATGCTTCTGTGGAGCCAAAACAAGAAAGAGAAGAGGAGAGAGAGTAAGAGCCAATACTATCTAGGTTGAACGTTTACCATCTTGCACCATAAATGGTATACTGTGTATGTAACCATAGTTACATTACATCAGACGAGATTGTAATTAAATGATACTAACTATTAAACTATATATATTATGGTGTGGTGCTACATATATGGATGTACATTTATATATACATTTAATTGCAATTTTAAAATTAGGAGTAATTCAAACTACAGGTGCGCCGAGTACTAAATAAGGAGCGAGTTTAAAGAATAAATTGACAGTTTTATAATTATTGTCGGAAATTAAGGCACAGATACCCATTGTAATATCCGGACGTTGATTGGGTAATATTTGTTGAAGGATACAACACCGTCTAGACGGATATGATGAAATGTATTTAACTTTAGATTTATACGAGGTAATATCGATTGAAATCAAACGAAACTGTTTATGAAAAAGTTTATTCAGCTACCTATCGAGTGTAGAGGTAAAAACAATCATCTATGTGTCCGAAGAGTCCGTCAAAATGCGTTAAACTAGGGTGGCGTTACTGTAGCAACAGGGTTCATATTTGTCTAATTATTTCAACAAGGTTCACAAAAATCACTAAACTTTATTATTTGAATCGGATATTTCAGAAACCCCTAAGTGAAGCAAAATTAATTTTCCAGGAGAAGCAAAAAACTGTTTTGATACAAAAAATTGTTCTGAACTAATTTCATTTTATTAACACTAGAAAAGTTTAAGTAATTATGCAATGTTTTTATTTTATAAAATACTCTTTTTTGCTTTTTAGTGCCTAAAAATTCGTTTAAAAGTCATATGACTTTTGGGATTTCTGAAATACAAAAAAATAGAAGATTTTTATTGTTTTTATTTAATTACTGTATTTAATAATAATTAGCAATTTGAAATCGAAATTCAACAATAGATTTAATCTTTATTGTTTTCTCGATCTGTAACTGGCCATCTATATATTTTATCATGAAATACTTTGATTTTTTGTTCTTGAGAAAGATAAGTTTAAAGTTTTTTAGATCTGCATCTTTTTAACGTTTACACTATAGGTATGCGAGCTCAGGGCGACAATAGAGATTGCGCACAGTCGCTTGCGCATGGCATCGCGTCGTCACTTCTCACACACTTCGCCACGCCAACAATCAAGTTTACCCTCGCCTATCTATATATTCACATCAAAAGTTTATTTTTCTCTAATGTCGAAGTTTGATCACTGGACGAACACGTAATAATAAAATGGCTTATACTATGAAATCTTAATATTACAGGCGGCCAGTGCTTTGTTTACGCTGGACGGTGCCCGAGGAGAAGCTTTAGCACAGCGATTGGCCAGAGGGGAACGTCGAAGAAGACGATGCAGAGCTGTGATGGCGATTTTGGCTCTTCTGTTACTTCTGGCTTCAGTTGGCGCTGTGGAACTGCTCATGTCTCGAGGGCAGAGAGTTTTTGGGGCTGTACTTCGGTAATATATTAAAAAAACTATTTAGGAATTATTTTCTAATGTTAATTTAGTAATTTTTAAGTTACGAAATTATATTTTTATCCCATGATAGTCTTAAATATGATGTCCGTTATAGAAGTTTTTTTATAATGCTGAAATGAATCTCATTTCATTTTATTTACTACCATAAATTAAAAAAATATATAGCTCAAACATTTACAACAATTATTAGATTTATCTAGTAATACTATTTTAATCATATGTGAATATATTATTTAGAGACTTCATAGTATAATTTATGTAATTATATAACAAATAATTATAATTCACCATCTCATGTTACACATTGACAACAAAATAGGAATTTGATATAAGAAATCTGTATTCTTAGAATTTTAGCTTACGCTTCGAATTTATTACTGCTTACATTATGTTTGTAGTTCTGTTTGTAATATTATATAATGAATATTATCGTAAGTGAATATAATCACGATATCATGTCACATTTGTATGTACATAGGTTATGTACGGTTACGTTCATTGGATGTTGCCCTAGTTTATTATATGTGCATCAGCACAATTGAATAAAAATTATATTTATTGAGTTAATAAATAGTCAGTCGCAAACGAGCACTCAATTAGGCTGCATTATAGCACCACTGTAACAACAAATAAAGTAAATACAACATAAGAAACAACTTTACTCTCACAAACGGGCATCTAACAACGTATGTAGAGCTTAGACTTGCTTCTCACACTTCTAAGTTATTTTTCAATTTATGTCAAGTACCTGGACGACCGAGCCTAGCTTATTTCTTTAAAAGATATTTTTAAATTGAAATAAACTGACAGGTTTGCGTAACAAAATTAGCATTTTGTATTAAAAAAAAAAGATATCTCTCTTATAATTATAATGATATAGTAATTTTTTTTATTTAATATTAATTACTTTGTTTTCCGCACAAAATTAGCATTATTTTACCAAAAAAAAAAATTAAAAATCATATCTATTTTGCTGTCACTCGTACCTGAACTGGGGTTGAACAGATTTAAGAAGCCGTCGATTTCCAGCTTAGCTATTTTTGTTGGACAACGGTGGAGAAATTTACCTTTATATTCTAGCTATATTTTTTCATTGCCTGTGAACTCAGATAAGAAAGTTTTCTATGGATAAAATCTAGATCGATTTATCGTTCCCGAAACCACCTACAAACTAAGTTTAACGGAAATCGCCAACGCCGTTTCCGAGATCCTGAATATATATAAATATAAAAATATACAAGAATTGGTCGTTTAAAGGTTTTAGATAGATAGATATATTAATAGATTTAACTTTCAGAAATCATAAAATATAAGCAAAATCAATGTCACGAGAATTTCATAAGCGTCTTTTCAGTGACTTATTTGATTAAAGTATGTATTATTGATTTTAATAGATGTTTAAATACATATTCTGTGAAAATTTCAATTAACCACATAATGCTGTTAAAAATACAGTCTTTTAAAGGCATTACGGATGATGTGAATTAAGTAATAATGTTCCTTTTTTGGCTAAGGAACTGTAATGAAGAATAATTTTAGATTTTGGAAATCAAAATAGGTCACTGAGTATAATGAAGCTTAAAATTGATGTGGATTATATTAAATCTTAAATTATTGCTATACTATACATAAAACACTCGCATAAAATAAATAAATGATTTATACTAATTAGCACTTCTTGATACAAATTCTGATAAATATAAATGTTTCATTTATTTTTTAAATTTAGTTAATTAAGAGTCTTATTTTCTTTAATAGTTTATAGTTATATAGAATATAAAAAGTATGTATCCTATTATCAAATGTAATATTTTTCATTTACCTACATATGTATTCATAATTTGTATGTAGTTGTATAATTGTGTGGATATAGTAATAGAAGCAGTGGCGGTTTTAACAGAAAGTTGAGTAGGCAGTAGCGTAAGGCGGCAGATTTTAGGGGCGGCAAATTTGGGGTTAATTTTTTTAACTTACAGCAATTAAAATGTTTAACATTTATAATTCTAGAAAGTCGCCACATACACTACAAGAACACTAAAAGAATTTTTAAAATCGGACCAATAGTTCCTGAGATTAGCGCGTTCCACCTACTAAAGAAACAAACCCTCCACAGCTTTATAATATTCGTACAGATTAGGATGAAAATGATCGGGCAGTACCTGTAGTCCGGTGAAGCTGTTAAGACCTTGCTGGGTCAATAGCGTAGACATTTCGAAAAAAAAAAAAATCGGGCAGGGTTATCGCAACGTTCGAATACGCAAGGACTAAACAATAATCAAGAGAATAGAACTTCACATTGCTTGCACTCAGTGTTGGGATACTAATAAAAAATAATTATTTTGTAACCGCAACAACGAGATAAAATATCAAATCATTCTATAGCTGAATAATTGATAACAGTTTAGAATAACAGTCCAATCAATGCATTCTTTAAGTTAAAATTTGATAATGGGATACAATTTACTTTTGTGTGTGTGTGCACATAATGTGATTATGTGCAACGTCATCATCATATGTTCTTCACAATTGAATTTATGACAATTAAAATATGTAATTAGTATATTTTGTTTACATTTTTTTTTTGTAAAATAATTAATGATCTCTGACTTGATGAAATAAATACTATTGACTTTTATACGCAAGTATCTTGATTGTTTTGTTTTGATTTTCATTCTAATTAGATGTAGCAACTTCATTTATTACAATTATATTTAAAATAGGTTAATTCGTATTGTAATTAAAATTATATTTTTGTTATTCTATACTTCTTTGTCGGGTGGGCGATTTTATTTTTCTGTAAAGTATTGTAGTTTTTTTTCTTATTGTCTCTTTTATGTACACTGTCAATAGAGCATAGAGTTCTCTAACCTAATTCTACCTTAATATTGTGACATGTATTTTGTTAAATATATCAATAAGACATGTTTTAATTATTTCGAATGAAAAAACAAACGATTTTGTGATGATTCTAAAATGTGATTTATGTTTTAATATTTTAATTATAATTTTACTTTACCCTTTATCCTTAACTGTATCAAATATTAGTCTAAATTTGACTTGTGACCAGGTTGCAAAGATGCTGAAATAAATATTTGTAAGCGTACCTTAGCACATTTTATTATTTTCACATGTAAGTAAGGTATATACCTCTATAATATCTCCATGAAACATAAAAAAATCCTAGTTTTACTAATCACTTTTCAGTAATATCTTAATAGATATTACTGAGTAGTAATAATTTACTATAGTTGGAACTAGCAAATAATAAAAAAGTATTTCTTATTTTAATATGAGCCTCTTTCCTCGGATGGTTTAAAAACGAGGCAGTCGTAGTGAGGGGGTACATATATTTCAATTAACAACAAATATTACTAAATACTATATATAATAGTAATATTTATCATTATTGCAATAAGTAAATGCTGTGATAAAAAAACAGAATTATATTCACAAACATCGTGCGTTCATGAATTGGACGTTTGACGCAGGATGACATGAAATGCATTCCTTCTACAAATTTATATGAAAAAGTAATACATTTAGTTCGAATATTAACGATGTCCTTCCTCTATAGGAACTTAAAACCATATGTGTCCCCTTCCTGTGCTACCTCTTGCGGTTTCTTTTGTCTTGTAGGTTATTACTTAAATTTTTGAAGTGGAAATTACTTTAGTCGCGTCGTGCGATTTAAAAAAAATATTAAGGGAAACCTATGGGTTCACATCAAATTACACAGACATCGTTCAACGAAATAAAATAAAAAATTAATTAATATAAATCAATATATTATGTTATTAAACACAATTGACAGTGATATGAAATATATATGTTAACTTTTAATTTGCATAAACAACCTCATCCACTTGTTGGTCGTGTTCATCCACAGGTATGTTTTCAACGACTTGGCAATTGAAAGCCACTGCCATAACCTGTTAACAAATAACAATTTAGGTTGTGCGTGTTTTTTCATCCCTTTTTGTAGTTTTATCTTTAGCGATCAATTTTCCAGATTATTATTGTCATTGACGATTAGGTGATATGATAACCATTGCCTTGTAATAATTTGAATGTTCAAACAAGATGGCCGTATTATCAGAACTATCAAAGGAGTTTCTGTGATATCTCAGAATACATGCTCCGTGGTATTTTTTCCCATCCACTTCACTAGTACATAACTGAACTATATTACGTAAAATTCCACCAGATATTACTAAATATACGGAGAAATATCGAATAACACAAGATTATGTATCACTACATAGTATAAAACAAGTAGCCTACCGCGACTATCTGGAAACCTATTGAACGGATTTTCATGCAGTTTTAACCTTTGGATAAAGTGATTCATAAGGAACATTTTGGTACACAATTTGGCAAGATTTTTTTTCATCTTCGGGATAACGTCTGTCGGCTTCGCTAGTAAAATATGAAAGCCAGTACATGAGAAACTAAGATCTCGCAAAAAAATCTTTCCTTACTTTAGTTTGTTTGACAATTGCACGTCGAAAAAGTAGCGTAATTCTTATATTAAAGTTGACAAAATGTTACATTTTTTATTTATTATGTAAGATTGTGATACAAAAGATGTTATTTATAGTTATGTTTGACAAACACAGATTGTTGACTATCTATACAATTAATATAAATATAAATTGAATTACGTTAATTATTTATCATCACGAATATACGAACTGGAAACTTGTAAAAATAATTTGAATTTTGAAATGAATTAATATTAAATACATTTTTCCTTTAAATAAGTCAGCGCTTATAAATAAATAATTTTAATAATTAACATGTTAAAAGAGAATACCACATCACAATTGTATCGATAATCGTTTATATATATAACGATGTATATTTGTGTGTCACCGTATCGCGAGGGATCGATCCTAGGCTTGAGCAGCTGCCGTGGGAGGCCTAATCGGGTTATCGAGGAATTAATCTAATCTATAAGTAACAATTATGGGAATGTCATATAGTGGATCTAACATTTGATTCATAATCTTGTATTATATGACTTTATATCTTGTAATATTCTTTATGTTTTACGTAACATAGTTTGGTTATTGGGTGGTAAATTTCGTTCCCGCACACTAGATTAGGCCCCCCTCGGAAGCGGCTCAAGACTAGGTCCGTTTCCTCGGCGTGGAGCCCTTGAGTGCGCTGCTCGCGCGATACAGTAACACAAAATATTACATCACTGCTACAACAGTACACATATCATCCCCACGCACGTGCACGCATACAAGCCTACACATGAAAGTGGAAGGGTTTTGTTTCTTTCCCTTATCGAGCTGAAATAGTTTGGAAAATTATCCGATACGAAATATATACAAGAGTTGTTGAGGTATATATGCTTGGCACACATATATGTTCCAACAACTCATATATGTATATGACATTCCTAAAAGTTTGGTTATTGTGCACGAGTGAAGTGGATGGGAAAAAATATCACGCAACATAGATTCGGAGTTGCCACAAAAACTCCCGGGAAATTTATAACAAGTAACCCACCATCTTGTTGGGGCATTAAAAATACACTACAATGGCAGTAAATGTACAATACAATGGCAGTAATAATCCACTGGAAGATTAGTAGCTAAAAATAAATTTAAAAAAAAACAGTTGCCAGTTTTAGTACCACCATAGTCTAAGCTAATGAAGGGGTCTAGCCGAAGTTAACAAGTGGGGTGCGTGCAGCAATAGAGGGCGGATCCTAGCTCAATTTGCTCTACACTCCCATGAGACACGCAACTTTGGAAAACCTTTCTATGTGAAGTCATGAAACACATTTCATATGGTAGAGCCATGCTGAAGCTATAACTAGTTTCAGCATGTATGGGTCGGCTCGCTCGGGGTAGCACCACCCTCTCACAGAAAAACGACGTGGAGTGACAGTGCTTGCATTGTTGCGTTTCTTTTGGTCAGTGAGAGCACCGGAGGCCCACCTCTCCCTTCTCCCTTCCCTCCCTCCCCTTTCCCACCAACACAGGCTGGCAACGCACTTACGACTTCTCTGGTGTTGCTGGTGTCTATGGACGGTGGCGATCATTTAACATCAGGTAACACACTAATTCGTTTGCCTCCTATGATTAAAAAAAACATTGCAGTGAAGGTTACAAAAAACATAATTGTAAATTGTTTTTTTTAATGCATGTTTTCGTATTCTATTTATTACTATTTGTATAATAAAACGATTTTGATTATATTTTGTTTTCATAACTTATGTTCTTAGTAGACAGACGTAAAAAACCTTGCGTGAGATAACTCCACATCAGGGTAATGTTTTAATTGTCATCACTACGTCAAGCCACTATATTTTAGATACGGAAATCTGAAGAAGAGACCTTCAATAAGAAAAAGGCAATAAGCAGACTAATAACAAAACTTAAGCATAACATGTGACAGTCCGTGCAGTATGATTTATATTTAGAAGGAAACGACATTTGGAGGGTACTTCAAAGGCGTGTTCCATTGGGTATACTATTGTAGTAGTTCGGTGTAACACATATAAAGTCACGTATGCTATAAAACGCTAATAACTCGTCTGGGATTATCAAATGATCTACTATAAAAATATAATTTGGAATGGGTTTAAGTAATGTTACTATTATGCAGAGATTTTTGTGGGGGCACGCAAGACCCTTAAAGGAAAATCGAAAATACCGAAAAATTACCATAAGTTGATTTTCGTTCTAAAAATTTTAGAACAGTATCTTACTTGCCGCAAGTAGCCAAAAGGTGTACATTTTTGCACTTTTTGACATATAATAAATTATGGATTTCGAAAATTAGTGTCTCCAAAAAGGGAAGTGACTAAAAGGCCTGTTTTTATATAATTAGGCTTTTAGTCATAACTCCCTATAGTAAACATAGGTCTTTCTCAGAACATCCCCAGGGGCAGTTTATCAGGTCAGTGAGCATGCTCGAACCCTGGCTGCCCCTACCATGCGGCGGACGGTACACCGTGGGGTTTTAGTCCGGTGCGTATCGGATATAACCTACTCTCTCCCCCGGGAGGGTAGCGTATCCGTTAGGGATTTCCCCACGTTAATAAAAAAAGGTCTTTCTCAGAACATGGTTATATATCTTGGAGTTTATTGTAATAACTTCTAATGCTTTTTGACAATAGTCGACTTACATATATAACTGGAGGTCTTTCACTTATGTTTAGTAACCCCGAACCCTGAGCACTTATCTGGATCTTACATGGATATAACAAATTATTATGATAATGATGAAAATTTAGAAAGGTACTTCAAATTGTCAAGTTTTAACTGATTCCAATTTACCTTTGGTGCTTTCTCAGTATTTTGTCTAAGATTAGTTATATATTTATCATAATATCCACCGCCGTGACCGAGTCTTGCTCCAGTTCGAGAGAAAGCGACTCCTGGTGCTATAATTAGATCCAGCCCACCTGTAACATAAAAAACTATAAGTAAGTAAATAATCTTTGCTACTGAATTAATATTGAAAATTAAAATTTATAATTAATGGCCAAACCCATTCCTAGAGTGAATTGAATTCATGGTGCTATTTGGTTTAAACAGTTTATTTAGTTCAAATTCCAATACGATACAATAGGTAGGGTAGGTGGTATATTCTATTTGTTTGAGCAAAAATCACTTTTAAAGTACCGTCTTGATGATAAAATCCTCAAATAGCTTTAGTCTTTGTTTTATTAAACACGGTCCCTTTATCAAAAGGTATTGGTATGAAGGTTCGACTTTAGTATGCGAGAAAAGTAAATATATTAAATACATTCAGATGATTATATGGTATTAATATCACTATATTTTACATAAAGTTTCACGCTGATGAAGTTACGGGTACAGCTAGTTACCATATATATTTATAACTAATGTAATAACCTAGTATTTCCTTAGTCAAATATACAGGGTCTACTACAGTTAAATGAACATCTGTTTAAAATGCATTCTAAGAATTATTAATTTTATAAATCTCACCAGTCTCCAAAGCGTCTTCTCTCATCTGCTCTTTCGAATGCTGTGCTATGCCGTGTTTAGTGAGTGGCATATTACTTTCATCCCCTGCTTCTAAACGCAACATCCTCATACGACCGCCGGCGTACTGTGGCACGAACGCGGCCGCACCTCTTGCATGGATGTGACTGATCAAGGGCGCAGTGTCTATCTCTTGGTCTGTGCTCATGTATAGAGATATGCGGCTGGATGATTTGTACCAAGGATGGTTAGTAACCTGGATGGTAAAAATAATTTCAATAGAAAAAGAACATAATAAAGAAGGTATATACATTTTTAATTGAATTGTATTTAGCAACGATAGGTGTTTGATGACGCATATTAAACATGAAGGTTGTGGGAACTGCAATATTTCTTACCATTTTGCTGTAATTTCATTGTTTTCCTTCAGTGAATCTGAAGGCGTATATTAGGAGTATATTAGCGTTGAAACGCTCGGCAATCTTCACAGTGTTTAAGTTCTTTATTATCGAGCTACCTACCTACTAAATATTCGAACACTCGCCAAGAAACTGAACACAGTGCTTTTGATAGTATATTATTATCTAAGAACAATGACCTTTAGGTGAATATCCAATTACAGTGGCCAATCAAGATGTCGTACCGTGAACTAAGTTTTCTAGGCAACTTGATATACACTAAGGAATCTACAGACCAGAACTGCTTAAGCCCTATGCTGCACCATTAACATAATAATGAAAGATCTTATACTTAAAAGAGTAATTATATAAGCCACCTTCAATCTATATATGTACTCGACAAAATTAGAAAAGAATGGAATAAATAGAAAAAAATAGAAGTTCTACAATTAATTTTGACTAAGAAAAGAAACAGACGCTTTACTTAACAGTCATTTTAATATCCATCTTTATTATCGTCGCTTGATTGATTACTCTAATTGTCTCTACGTGGTTCAATTTGTACTAGTCGGAGCCCAGTGGTCGACAATTGACCATAGTTCATTGATTTTTTTTAAGTTTGAACTTTATTAACACTTTCGTCAAAGGGTATATATACTTCTATAATCAAAGGTTTTTATGATGGCTACTCAGTTATTTGTCATTTGCCATGATTTTTAACTATATAAATATAAAAAATCTATGTGTAAATGAAAGTCGAAATTAATTATAAATTTCAAACAAAAAAACAGGTGGTTAAATCAGGCTCTCAAATGCTAAGTAAATATAACATTACGAAAAAAAAAACCGCAACCCATGACACAATTTTTAATTAATTTTACACGACACCATGGCTGGGTGGTATTTGTGGGTGATTTTGAATGAAATGTAGCCTGTTCATTATGAGAAATAGTGATATACCCAGTATCATCTTTTGGAAAAGTAATAGATACACAGTAGAATCAAATGATGAATATAAAACAAAGATGTTTTAATACTACCATTAACTTTTGAAAATCAATTCGTTTTTATTGCTACATCAGGTTGAACTGCATCATTGTAACCGCGGAGGTCTAAATCAAATTACTTTTATGAACAAAATTCTTATTTTGATTATACAAACTATATTTTATTATTATAAAATTAACCTACAATTTGACCAATTGATTTCAAAGGGCATATAAGGCATGCAACGTCATTCATGTTAAAAATATTGAAAACGATATTGGAACGTAAGAGTAAACTGACGAATGTCACAATGTCTTTCCATTTACATGTGTGTAAATGTTGTGTAAAATTCGAGCAGTAGTGTGAGTTATGTATATTTTCATAATTTTTTAAGCTATTGCATAGTTTCTATCGCGGGCCTTAAGTGGGGACCGAATCCAAAAATTCCGTAACGAAAAAACCTAACACCCCCCCACTCTGCCTACCATGTAGCTTCGCCGAGCGTTCCCTTAACGTATATATGGTACGACTGTACAAAGCTCGCACGGATCGAGACTTTTTTTTTTTCGAAATGATTACGCTATTGACCCAGCAAGGTCTTAACAGCTTCACAGGACTACTAAGGCGAGCGCTTAAGGCACTCAGCCGATTTTATTTTGGTAACCAGCTCAAGGGTGCAAGGCACACCTCGACTTGGCTGTTGCCTGTTGCATGCAAAATCCCGACCTATCTTAGCTAACCTAGCTAACTATTCATATATGTATGAGTTGTTGAAACGTATATGTGTACCAAGCATACACGCCTCAACAACTCCTCCATATATTTATTATCGGAAAATTGAGAGTTTTTCAGTTCGATAAGGGAAAAAAAAAAGTAAACCTTCCACTTTCATGTGTAAGCGTGTGGGGTGATCGTGTAGTGTTGTAGCAGTGATGTATATTTGTGTGTCACCGTATCGCGCAAGCAACGCACTCAAGGGCTCCCTACCGAGGGATCGAACCTAGGCTTGAGCCGCTGCCGTGGGAGGCCTAATCAGGTGCGGATCGAGACGAGCTGCTCCGAAATCGGACGAATACGTAATCAGCTGTTTGTGAGAAAGTATACTGGTGTATAGGTATTTATCGTCTATGTACAACAGTGAATATCTGTACTCGTATAATTTGTGTACAAAGTGTTTTCCTGAATAACTTACATGTATTGTAAGATAATAAAAATATTTTGAACAATATTAACTTCTCATTTATTTAATAAACGAAAAAAAATTATTTTCTTATCGGTCACCACGCTCAAAAAGTGTAACTTGAATTAATATCAAAGAAAAAAAAACAAAGGAAAAAAAATACTGCATAAATAAAATAAATAAATAGTTATAATTGCATAAGTTAATAAAAAATGCTATGCAATAGCTTTACCGCGGCAGTCCCCGAGTGCCACACGTATTTTTATTTTTATGGGAAGTCCATTTATTCATTGCTTTATTTTCACACCTTATGGTTGGAACAATTTTTTATTTGAAGAACACCGTCCCCACATATCGGTAATTGAAATAAAATTATTGAAATCGGTTCGAAGTAGACGAAAATACGTAGACACGAAGTGGGTGAAAATTATAGAAACGATATTTTACCCCCCTCAATATTTCCTTCGAATTTGTATGGGATCACCTCTGAGTATAATCAATTCAAATACAAAAAGGATCATTAAAATCAGTTTGCAATTAACGGAAATATCGATTAAAATATATAATAAAATATAAACAACGGAAAATAGTAACCTCCTCCTTTTTCGAAGTCGGAATTAAAATACATACAATCGAGCATAGCAACCTCCTTCGCAAACTTTTTTTGAAGTCTATTATGTCAATAATACTACTCGTTATTGACGGCTGTGAAAATATCTTTTTTTATTTACATGTGTATATATGTTGTGTAAAATTCAGTAGTGTGGGTAATGCATATTTTAATTAATTCAATGTACTTTTAATGCATTTTACATAAGATAAATAGCTTTCTGCACTTCTCCTCCATATAAACTTTAACTGTGCCAAATTTCACGATCAACCGTTGGCGCAATACTCTTAAAAAGGAGTACAAATTTTTTGCTTCACGTATTAATATATAGATGTAACAATACAGCGAACAGAAATGTGTTTCTCTTTAGAAAACAGAAACTTTTACACAGAATTTAGCACCACCAGCGGTGTGCAGGGGAATGAGGGGTACATTTCGTGCGGACATGAGAACACCAGTTTTATTAGCAGTGGACTTTAGCGGTGTTATTACAAAAAAGTTAAATACTTGGTTTAAAAAAGGTTTCATACGAAGTTCACCGCGCTCGCCCGGAGTAAGATCGCGTTATCCTTTTTTCGGTAGTGTAAAGCGAGACAAAAGAGCAAGACGGCGACCATTCACCGAGAGATCTTTTTAAAGCAAGCGTTCGAAACGTGTTTAACTTTTTTGTAATAAGACCGAACGTGTTTGGTTTGTAGTACAATAATTAAAAGGAAAGTAATATGCAGTTATAATGAATTGAAAATAAATAACAGTTTCCTAAATACAGAGGATGAGTATTTATTAATTTCTTTGATAATGTAGAAATATTTATTGATTTAATTGTACCGAGTTGGTTATTAATTAAATGGCTTTTAACAAAATAGAAACAACAAAACAGCTCGTGATTTATATGTTGGCATAACAATGAACTCTGGGTTATCATTGCATAACATGTTATTATAACATGTGCTAATGACATTTATAAATGAATGAACAATATTGGTTCGCTTTTTGTTATTAAATAATTGATACAGTTGCAAAACTTTAATTGTTATGAATATAGTTACGTAGAATACAAATTTAGGTACGGATTATTTGAGATATTTGAAAACTGTGAAAACTTAAGGATAAATAAATGCAAGTTTTAGAATCCTTAGAAAATAACATTTTACCTTAGTTTTGTGTTAAACTCTTGATTATATTTCGCGCAATATAGGACTTCGGCAATATTCAATCAAAGCGGCTATAAAGATTGACGAGGACTGTATTACTTGTAGCTTATCCATGGAGTTAAGTCAGAGTACCAACTTTTATTGTGTCCTACAATTTATTTTTCAGTAATAAATTCGATTTAATATTTTACAAACATTATATTTCTACGCATATAGACTCTATATAGATGAATTTATGTTTTAAATGTTAAGTTTCAGTTTAAGTTGATTGAAACGAAATGAGAATTATTCAGGATTTGGTGGTTCGGTGAAGTTTTCTCATGGATTGTTACAGCAAACATAAATATGTCAAAGATAACCAGTCTAGAGACTCCATTGCTGCATTATTGAGTTGACGAAATTTAGCAGTTTATAAACAGAAACTGTAAGTACTCGTAACTTTTGGAATTCGTTGTGCCCTCACAAAAAGAAGGATTCCCACAATGTTTGACCATAATTTGTAAATTATTTCCAGAATTATATATTAACCTGAGATCTAAAAAAATACATAGGGAAAAACGACATGAGAGTGGCTATTACCCAGAGGCGTAGCCATCGCAGTATCAGCCGTAAGATACCTACAGGAATTCCGGTCTACAAGGAGTCTAACTTGGACCATCAAATATCTGTAACCTCAAAATGCACATAGATGATAGTTTCTCCTAGATAGCCGTGGATAGTACCATGTAATTCACTGGTAACGAATCCTCCTCCAGAACTTTTGATATTTAATACTGGCTACGTTTCTGCTAATAATAACAATACGAGTTTTTTTTCCTGTTTGTATTTGCCGATTAGGTTAATTCATCACATGACGATACCAATACCGACATAACAATAAGGGAAAAGGTTTGATTAGTTTAAAGTCAAATTGTAAAAATTATTGTGTAAAATTAATTTATATTCACAAAACATACCTTTTCAAAGACTATTTGTGATTGTCGTTTTTTTTCTTCTGTAGTCAAAGCAGCGATACGAGCGACTATCTCTGTCCTCAGTAGCGCCTTCGCAGGGTTAGGTTTTATTGGGCTCATTATCGTAGGTTAACTGAAATGTATTGATAATTTAAAACGTTATATTCAAGTGTAAATATGGTAAATATTTTTTTTTCTACATACAAATGCTGATGTCTAGTAATCTGTAAACTTTTGGTTTTACAATTTAAAAAAAAAACAAGAGAAAATAGAAATTTTGTAAATACACTACATTTAAAATTCAATGAAAATTATATTGCATAGTAAACATCTTAACATCTATAATTATTGTTAATAAAAAAAATGTTAAATAGAGTAACATAAGTGCATTGTTATCTAAAATGCACCATGAGCTTGGGATACGTCGTGCCACCTGTCGTCTCGCATATATAAAATATAAAAACACATATGAAAAGTTTGTTCCTATTGTATCTATCACACGTTGATCATTTGTATTCTGATTCGGAGAAGTATTCTGATGTTATTATACTTTTCGATAGGTGCTGAGCTGTGTTGATAAGATTATATAGAAAATTAAGACAAAATATAACCTGAACGTCTATAATACGTATTACCCGATTCTTCCAAGTAGTAATAATAAATACTTATACTAATTTTTAAAGTTTTAATCAAAACAGTTGTTATTGAAAGATAACTCCGAGCAATAATGTGAACTATTATTATTACGCTATACCTTTTTGGTACTATAGAGTATTCTTCTTTATTTTGAAAGCTGTAAGGTAAACGGTTTTCGTGTCAGATGATTGTTAAGCTACAAGTATTAGAAAAACGCATTACATAGTTTTATTATTTCGCTAAACCGTTTCAAATATTTTAGCCTGTATATTACAACCTTATAAATAAATTCGTTTCGTAAGTCCAAACAGAACCACACTTTTGAGCTTGTTAATACAATGTTAACCATAGGGCTTAATATAATGAGTACAATTTATTTACGGACAAATATACGCGAAGCATTTAAAAGAATATCTTGTTAATTAACAATTAACTATATAAAACCAAATAAGCCATATTAACTATTTCACTATATTTAATCACACACACATCACTTACAGAATCGCATACTTACTAACTACTCGTTATCAATTACACTGACTGTACACATAAGTTTATCAGTCTAGACGAAATAAGATAACTAATATACACGGTACGTACACTCGCAATTTCAAATAAGAACCAACAACCACAGAATAATAATCTTAGCGGGGTATCTGCTACTCTGTGTCTGCTACAACTAACCAAAAGTCATTCATTCTATAAAACACGTGTTTTATGTTCAATTCATTTAACGCCATCTAGGTTGACTCGGTAGTACTAACTGTTCAAATTGTATGATAGTTTAATCTATATCTATACTAATATATAAAGCTGAAGAGTTTGTTTGTTTGTTTGTTTGTTTGTTTGTTTGTTTGTTTGTTTGTTTGTTTGTTTGGTTGAACGCTATGATCTCAAGAACTACAGATCCAATTTAAAAGTTTCTTTTAGTGTTAGATAGCTCATTTATCGAGGATGGCTATAGGCTACATATCATCACGTTAAAACCAACAGGAATTGAGCACTAATTAAGAATGTCAAAAAAACGGGCTATTTTTTAAGCTTCCGCTGCGTGTTAATGTCAGTATTATATTATGCGTTGCCATGGTAACGCGATAACATTCTATCGGAAATATTTTCATGGTTTATTTTGTGTTCCTACTCAAAAGGTTTGTTCTACGTTAGTTTTGTTTTCAATTTTTAATTACACGTGGTACGTTTGTGTCGGAAACATTTGTAAAATTTAATTTTGTGCTGATATTCTAAAAGGTTAGTAGTAATAATATTCGTCCATCACAATACAGGCGAAGGAATTAATCCATACTGCCAATTCTGAAATTGTCAGTATAGGTAGTTCTTATATATTCTCTATACATAAGCGCCAAATCTTCTATATAATATTTCGTAAATTATTATCTTCTTAATTTCAAGCTTACAGAATACATGCTCCATGGCATTATTTTTCATTTATTTCACTCATGCATAATAAACAAACCATATTACATAAAACGCCGCCAATTTAACACAATATAGAGTAAAATAATACAAAATTATGAATAAAATATAAAATCCCTACTTAACACTGACTGAAATCCCGTCAAAAACTCCTCAAAAAGTTTATTCTACGTTAGTTTTGTTTCCAATTTTTGGTTTGTGATATATTGCGTATTACGTGTTATAAGAATATAGCGTGTGTATATAATATTCAAATAAATACTTTTTTATGAATACATATATCTGCGGTGCTACAAATATCAACATTTTTTTTTGATTCTGTCGATATATCTGTTTGTTTATTTGTTCCGGGTAATCTCCGAAACAGCTGGACCTATATGAACGGTTTTGTTTTCTTAGAAATGATTACGCTATTGACCTAGCAAGGTCTTAACAGCTTCAACGGACTACAAGTAATATTTGAACAGAAATTTTACGGGCAAATAACCAACTAATTAGCTGTTTTAGCGAGCGAAGCTAGCGAGTTCAGCAGACGATACCCGATATTATATCTATACAATAAAAGATTGAACACATATTGTTCGATAATGTATAGCTTAATATTTTCATTACTTTCTTATATAGTGTAAGTGAGCAATGAGGCTGATACATAGATAGTAGTTTAAAGTTCCAGCTATGTGGCTTATGATAAATCCCATCCCATTCGATACACTATTAGTATTCACATATATAATGTACATGTTACCTGTTACTGTAGATGATGTGCGTGTCATACTTACAAATATTTTTGAAAGAGTATTATTGTTATTTACACATCTAATAACAATTTTACATTTATTTAATACATTCAAAAAACGCGTGCGGAGCCGCGGGTAACAGCTAGTTAATATTATAAAGAGGTAAAGTTTGTGAGTTTGTGACGTTTGAATTGTGGCGTTGTAGTGGGTAATCTCAGGAACTCCTGGTCCGATTTGCAAAATTCTTTCATTGTTATATAGCTCATTTATCGAGGATGGTTATAGGCTATACATCATCACGCTAAAACCAATAGGAGCGGAGCATCAATGAAGAATGTTTAAAAATCGGGGTGTTTTTTGCTCTTGAGAGCTTTAGCTACATATTAGTTAGCCCAAATTAACTATGTCCACGCGAACGAAGTCGCGGGCACAGGCTAGTGAGTATATATAGAGGCTGTAAATTAAAATATAGATCATCCATACAATATAATAAATACATTACAGAATTTTCTTGATAGTTTTGAAATAAGTTACGAAAATCTTAAATTGTATCCAAAAATTGGCATATGTAAATAGGAACAGGAAAATAATGTACATAAGTGATTTATTACTTATACAGAAGAAGATAACACATGAGAGTAACATAAAAAAATCAAATGTGAGTTCACACGAGGTAAAAGTATAACTTAGTATACTGATTACTCTTTAAGAAAATAAAATTAATACACTATGGAGGTGCTAAACATTATTTTTTGATATTTTTTTGTCATATTGTAATACAACATTAACATTATTTAATACCAGTGAATACACAACACAGAATATTTAAAAAAAAATGCGCGCTAGTTACCACGATCCAACACAAAATAATGTGTTATAGATTTCAACGTTTCTCTCTCTTTTTCCCTCTTTGTTTTGTAAAATACAATTCACCTCGTTCCAAAAGAAATTTTAATTTAAATATATATAATATATATTGTACGCCTGTATCTCTGGTTAGATTTCACCAATGAATTTTTTATATGAAGCTTTAAATTCTGTTTTTTTCGGATACATATGGGAAGAGAGGTGGCTGCGATTCGTTTCAAGTCCCTCCTTTCCCGTGGCCACGTCCCATAGGAATGTTATCATACTGTCACAAAGATTAGTCGTATGATGATTTAGATACAAACGAGAGTCACAATAAATCAATTGAATATGTCGATATTGATACTATACTATATGCCTTGTAAGTTTATTAAATGATTTGATGAAAAACTTGTTATTCATCAAGTCTAAAAGATCGAAAGGAGGTTTGTGATTTTTTTCTCAATTAAACAGCTTAATCCACGCCTATAGATGTTTCACATAAAAAAAGAAATATTTCAAACTAACTGTTAACCGCGACTTCGTCAGCGTTGTTTCTTATCTTATTATTTTATTTTATAGAAAAAGAAAAAAAAATAGATTTTACGTAAAAATTAAAAAAAAATCTTGTTAAACAGTACTATCTACTTAATTTCCACTCTCCTGCGTATTGCTCCATACCGCTTGCCTCACTCCAAACATTGCTTAACACGTAGTGCTTATAAAAATTGTAGTTTTTTTAAATTTATTAGCTCAAGGTACATATTCACTTTAGCTAAGAACCAAGTGTCTATGAAGTAAAAATAAAAACAATAGAAATCTATACACTATTTTTTGGATGTACGTAGGACAGACTTTGATCATTTTATATATACATATAAGATTTAATAAAATTTAAATGCAAGATATTATAAAAATATTGTATTATACCTAATTTCAAAATATTACAAAATATAGTCGTCTTAAAAAATAACAAAGTAATTAATTTGAGCAGCAAAAAGCCAACGTCACGCGGTGTTCCCAGGCGGTCACCCATCCAAGTACTGACCGCGCCCGACGTTGCTTAACTTCGGTGATCGGACGAGAACCGGTGTTTTCAACGTGGTATGGACGTTGGCGACAAACTTATTCTATTTACGCGTCTGTCCCGTATTATATGACGTCACAGAATATAAAATAAAAACAATTTGAACGTTGTACTTATAGAGTTACAAATGTTTTTGAGTATTTCGTTAATAATGCAAAGTTCGTGTTTTTGACACCAGACCAACAATCAGGTTTACTCTTGCCTATAGATGTTTCACATTAAAAATCCTATAGTCTAATCCTGTAGTTTGTTAATACTTTTAATAACTTCATATGCAGATACCGGGAATTTTTTTTAGATAAGGATCAAATGTGTGAGAAAGTGAACTAAAAGAAATATATCAAAATCTATCCTGTAGTTTTTGAATAATGTACAATAATTGTCGATCTCTAGCATTTTATTTGTACATATTTAAATAATATTAAATGCAATTTAAATTTTATTGATATAGTGCCATCTAGTGTATCAAAAAGAAACTACTTATACAACTAGTAAACAAAATTTCTCTGTTTTCACTGATAACGTTTTTTGGTACAGAGGGCCTAATTTTAAATAATTAATTTGTCGATTATTACTTGATAAACTCCATATACGTAGGCGTAATATTTATAACAATTAACATATTTTTGATACGAAAGTTTGTATATATGTTGTCAATAACAGCTTATTTGTTAATAACAGCTTCTTTGTAATATTCATTATACTGATATCATGATATGATATAATATTATGCCAACTAATTAATGATATTTGAACGCATCTTATTTATTCTTTATCAATGGTCCTTTTATAGATTTAATCACAATAGGAATACAAAAACATATAATCTGTGGTTTCATGTACAAAGGGATATATGAGTATTATAATTTTCTCCTAGTGTTTTCCTTTACAATCGAATAACAATGTTACTAATCAATAGGGAGTACCTATGTATGTGAATTCCGTATAAATTGCCTCAAATACGAAGTATATATAGTTTTCACTACTAAAGCGAGTTCAAAGTCACCTTAAACACCAAATCCTAATTTATACTACTAATATTACAAAGAGGTAAAGTTTGTGAGTTTGGATATTCAGGGTAATCTGTGGTATTACTGATCCGATTATGAAAATTCTTTCATTGTAACAAAGATATATTATCTCAGAGTACTGTAGGTATTGGTATATACATATATATATAAATATACATGAAGATGAAGTTTACTTTTTAAAGTATGTTAATTAATGGAATTGGTGAGAAGATAATCTATCTATATATATAAAAATCAACTGCTGTTCGTTAGTCTCGCTAAAACTCGAGAACGGCTGGGTTTTGAAACGTTTGTAGTAGTCCAGGGAAGATTTAATCGGTGAGAAAGTATGAAAATGTTGCGAGAAAGATAGTAAAAAAAAACAATTTAATTTTCCCATATAAAACTGTTCTACACTCTTTCCTGTCAAAGTTTTGACGTTCGTCCCTTCCATACCAATGTCTCAAAATTTTCAGCCATTTTATCGAAGAAAGAGTTTTCATGTCGTTAATTTTTTTTTTTTTATTTCGAATGAGGCAAACGAACTGGTAGGTCACGTGATGTTAAGTGATCACCACCGTCCATAGACACTAGCGACATCAGGGACGTCGCAAGTACGTTGCCAGCCTGTATATGGGAGAAGGGGGATGGGAAGGAAAGGGAAAGCAGGAAAGAGCAAGGGACTTGGGCCTCCGGTTCTCTCACTGACCGAACGAAACACAACAATGCAAGCACTGTTATTTCACGTCGGTTATCTGTGAGAGGGGTGGTACTACCCCGGAGGAGCCGACCCATTCATGCTGAAACCAAAAATAGTTTCAGCGGGGCTCTACCACCTACTAAATAAAATAAAATAGGCTAAAATAGGTGATACGAAGTACACCGGGTCATCTAGTGTGTGATAAAATCTATAAGTCGGTAAAATTATTGCGTTTTCTCTTTTAGTTCGACGCGGCTAACGAAGAATGACACATTTGGCGAGGATCGGCTTGTTTTGATATAGTAAAGCCTTTTTTTTTTTTTAAATGAAAACGCTGTTAACCTGGAATGGTCTCTACAGCTTCACAGAACTATTGAGTTGAGCGCTGAAGGCACTCAGCCGATTTGGGATGTTTGTGCGACTAACTCAAGGGTGCACGGCACACCTCGGCTTGGGCCGTCGCCTATATTAAAGCTATCTCTATGTACGTACAGCGTATTAACTAAACAAAGATAACGCTATACGAAACTAAACTTGTTGACTATCTCGGTCTTGTACCTGACGTGCGAAATCAAAAGCTGGGTACTTTAACTTCAATCTGAATATATAGATTTATTTAACACTCAAGCAGAAAAATAACATTTATTTTTATCACACTAGGTGACAAATCAGTCATCTCAATAGGACTTTTTTTTTTTAACCTTATTTTTGGCAATCAATCTTTCAGATTATTACTGCCATTGTCGAGTAATCAATAATATTACAAGCGTCGCACGATCATTACAATATCAAGCGTCGTGTCAATCAATATTCTAACAAGATGGTGGATCTCTTGTTAGAACCCTCCAGGGAGTTTTTGTGGCACCTCAGAATTTCATGCTCCGTGGTATTATTTTCCAGTCACTTCACTTATGCACAATAAACTAACCATATTACATAAAACACCACCAACCTTACACGATATAGAGTCAAGAAACAAAAGATTATGAATAAAATATAAAATCCACTACATGACAGACTGAAATCCCGCCAAAAAACTCTCAATAGGACTTAATATCATCCATCATTAAAAAGGTCATTTTATATTACAAAACTAATTCGAAATACAAATTTTATCAACGAACGACTCGTTATTCAAATAATTAAAACCAGCGGAATGCGGAAATACAATCGATAGTTTTTGACACATAGATAAATAGTTTGATATTACCATTCGTTTGTTCATACAGGTTTTATTATGTTTACTAGGCTGACAATACAGGAAAATATCGGAACCCTGAAATCTTGAGATTAGTACTCAGGGTAATATAATAAAAGTGTCGGTGTCTCTCCGTTTGAAATTACCGTTTAACCTGATGATAAGATCGTTCCTTCAACCGGAAAAAATTTCCAGGAAAAGTTAGATAAGTATAACCTAGTTTTTTTTTCAACTTAAAGAATCTGTAGTATGTTTTTTAAAATTGTTTTAGGTAATTAATACGCGTATTTTTTATATATAGCACAATATTTTGTCGCTCAAATTCAATTAAAACTATTTCGATAATTAATGTAGTGGTAGAGTCACGCTGAAGCTATTGCTGGTTTCAGTATGAATGGGTCGTCGGGTTCGTCCGGGGTAGTACAACTCTTTACAGAAAACTGACGTGAAGTAACATTGCTTGCAATATTGCGTTTCGTTTGATCAGTGAGAGCGCCGGAGGACCACCTCTCCTCTCCTATCCTCTCCCTCAACCCACCCTTCCCCTTACCCCTCCCCCCAAACAGGCTGGCAACGAACTTGCGACTTCTTTGCTGTTTTTTTTTTTTTATATATTTTGTTTTAGTCTGCAGACTCTTGGTCCGCACCTTGTTTTTGCTTATATGTAGTTTTTTTTTTTTATAAATATCGTATCCGTGAGTATATATATATACATTATTATTATTAGTAGTTTATTAAATATTCACTGTTTAATTATTATTATTTTTTTTTTTTGTTTTAATGACGTTATTGTTTTTATAGCGCTTGCATTTCCATTCTTTATGGCCATTTTTAGGTTGTAATCCACAATATCCCGTGCCAGAGCGTCCACGGCCCGACGAATGAACCTACTTATCGCGTCGTCAGTCACGCCGGTATAGTAGACACAGGTGTCGGTGTGCCTAATACCTCCGCAAGAACTAGATAACTCCTTTGGTGTTGCAAGTGTCTATGGACGGTGGTGATCACTTAACATCTGGTGACCCGCCTGTTCGTTCACCTTCTAGGACATAAAAAAAAATTGATCACGAGAAAGCGATTAAACACAGTTTTTAATTTTGTTTTTCGCAACCAATCCTCGAATCGGTAATAAAGATAAGTGTCGTGCGATAATTAAAATGTTAGAAGATGGTTGCTCTCTCGTTAGAACTTTCCAGGTAGTTTTGTAATATCTCAGAACTCATGCTCCGTGGTATTATTTTCCACACACTTGTGTACAATAATCGATACTATACTATGTAAAATGCCACCAATATTACGAAATATAAAGTCAAATAATACAAAGTTATTAAAAAAATATCAAAGCTACATTCTAGACTAAGATCTTGCCAAAACGTCCACATAGTATACACATTAACACATATATTAGACAGAGTGTGCTGGGCTCTCATCAGGGCCGCACTAGTGGCATGCAGCAGTCCCTCCACTCGATCCGGTACAGGTACCCTACTCGAAACTACCATGTCCGGTGAGCACCTGCACCAGTCTGAATGCCAGGGAGCCCCACTTCCTCCCCATCCATACCCACAGGACCGGGCGGATGGCCTCCATGGTATATCGCCCATACCGCGCGTCCACCAGGTCCTGCACTTACCTAAACCACCCCTGATAATGTATATGCAAAGTTCTAAGATGTGGAACAGAACAGTCACAGTAAAATATGAAAGACAGTACGGAAACTACTTACAAACGCTCGAAAAGGGCGCATTCACACATACATGCGCATCGACGAGAGGTTTTGAAAGGAATTATTCTATGGACAGCACCGCGAAAACCGCTTAGGGGCCTCGTTGATGCGCATGTTTGTGTGAGTGTGCCAGTGCGAGCGTTAATAGGTAGTTTCCATACTGTCTATTATATGTGTACCGTGGTGCAGTAGACTTTTTTCGAACTGACTACGCTATTGACCTAGCAAGGTCTTTAACAGCTTCACCGGACTACGTGCAGCGGATAAAAATGTCTTACTATTTACCAACAGCCGGGAAGTACGTGGGGGGAAGGAGGGAGGGTAAGACTTCCAGCGGACGTGACTAACAGCAGCCCTCTCATAGTTTATGTCCATTGAATGCTTTGAATTATTCGATATGACTTTCGATTCGATTCAATTCATCTTTTAACTTGTATATATGATTATTCGCACATCTCTGTTTTATAGTTTTAACCGACTTTTCGATCCGCTTTCAAATGAATTACGTATATCGTGATGCATTTGTGTATTTAGACCTGATAAGCGATGAGACAATGATGTCACCCGACTGTGTACGATAAATATGTAAAATGATCACTTAAATATCTTAACATTATTAAGTCGAGCTACGTAAAATTTTTGGAAATGTAAAAATACAAATATAGTACAAGTTTAATAGGAATTACAAGTTTTTAATTTATTTTTTCTCGAATTGATTATGCTATTGACCTATCACGGCCTTAACAGCTTTATCGGACTACTAGGTTTTTAAGGATTTCATAGATTTGTATCAGAATACTTTAAAATATTAAACTAACTGTAACAGTAAATAATTCCTTCTAATATCTAATATCTAAAAAAATAATTATTCAATAGATCGTGAAAAAGTATGTGGTACCAACGATATTAGAAGAGAGACGTGGTAGTCGAGTAGTTTGACCGGTAGAATATTAATCCGATGTCCGCAGGTTCCAACTTTGGCATGTACCAATGAACGTTTCGGAATTCTCGCATATTTACTAATTTAAATAGGTAACACTATATGAAGAAAAACACCGGTAGGAAACCTGAACCTGAGAAATGTTCTTGTGGTACCATTCTATGTGGGAAAACACGGAACTGTCGACTTCTCTGTTTCAAATCGCCAATACGTCGTGGGCTGGCGTGGTGATTATGCCTATACCCTCCTCCAGGAAGAGGCCTATGACCCTGCAATGGATAATAAGCTGATGATTTCACGCGATTCTGGGTCATTGGATATACCACGAGATTGAGTTTTGGTTGAAAGAGATTTGCGTGATGAGACCATAGTCCATAGTGATTGCGTCTCATAACTTATCCCTCACGAGTTGCATTTTTTTTTTTTATGTTTCTACAGTATTATTTAAAACTTTTCTATCCTTAAAGAGTTGTCATTTTATCTCGTGCTTTTAGATTCAAACATTAGTCTATGTTTAGTCAACAATTCCCGTAAAACAAGTGTCTAAGTGTGAGTTAACGTAATTAAACCACGTATCTGAGTAAACGTTCTCTTCTGTTACCTCATCTCATTAATTAGCAATTTAACTACCACTTTCTCCAGTTTACATTTTTTTAAAACTAATTACGCTATTGATCTGACAGGCCTCTACAGCTTCACCAGACCACCAAGGCACGGTATAAATATGAGACACAGTACGGAAACTACGACAAACGCTCGAAAACGACACACTCACCCAAACACGCGCATCGACGAGAGGTTTTTAAAGGAATTCTATTGACAGCACCGCGAGGTTCGCTTAGGGGGCATATAGATGCGCATGTTTGTGTGAGGGTGCCGATGCGAGCGTGTATAGGGAGTTTCCATACTTGGTGTTATGTGTACTGTGACCAAAGCGAGCGCTTAAGGCACTCAGCCCAATTACAATTTAAAGTTCTATACTTCTATATATGCTACACTACTAGAGTTAGCAAAATTTGTGAGATGAAGTAAATACCTAGTGTGTTTAATTACCACGTGTATATGTATACTTTGTTGGGTTACTTAGTTATTTAGATCCAATTATCAAAACTGCATCCATGGTGACAATCCAAGCCGAGGTTCAGCCATTCTAGCCCCTTTAGTGGCGTCTACCCTTGCTACCAATCCTGCTAGAAGTGTCAAAGACCTTTATGTCAACAATTAGTCAATTCCAAAAAATAAGTCGAGGCAGGATGTCGGACTGTAGACAGAAGTATAAACCTGAAACAATGGAACAACTGGGTTCTCTTTAGAATTATTTAAATTTCGTAATTTGTATTATAATATTATTAATGTTAGTGTGGTTTTTACATGTATTAGGACTCTGAGCAATAATTATATACATTTATACAGTTTATAAATCAATCTGCTGTACAATCTCAATACAAATCATAAGATTAAGTCCTACCAAAAATACACCTCGACGCGGTTAAATAAGTTTTCACTTCAAAAATAATTAAACAGTATCTGGTTTCTTATTTTAGAGTTTAAGAGTATAATATACAAGTAAGGTAAGGTTACATAGTTCTAATCTATACTAATATTATAAAGCTGAAGAGTTTGTTTGTTTGTTTGGTTGAACGCGCTAATCTCAAGAACTACCGGGCCGATTAGAAAGTTTCTTTCAGTGTTAGATAGCTCATTTATCGAGGATGGCTATAGGCTACATATCATCACGTTAAAACCAATAGGAGCGGAGCACTAATGAAGAATGTCTCAAAATCGGGCTATTTTTAGAGCATCCGCTGCGTGTCAGTGTCAGTATTATATGCGTTGCCATGGTAGCATGATAACATTCTATCGGAAATATTATTAGGTTTTATTTTGTGTTCCTGATCAAAAGTTTATTCTACGTTATTTTTAATTCCATTTTTGATTATAAGTAGTACGTTGCTATCGCAAACATTTTTAAATCTATTTTATTATCTAATCTAATATTATATAATAATATTCGTCCATTAATACAGGCGAAGGAATTAATCCATACTGCCAATTCTGAAGTTGTATATATAGGTAGTTGTTATGTATTCTCTACCTAGTTTTCTTCTATGTCTAAATTGATGTAAAGGTATATATTTGGTAAATTTTTATCTTCTTAATTTTCAAGACCCCAGAATACATGTGCTCCGTGGTATTATTTTTCATTCATTTCAGTTATGCACAATAAACAAACTATATTACATAAAACGCCGCCAATTTAACACAATATAGAGTCAAATAACACAAGATTATGAATAAAATACAAAATCCCCTACATGACAGATTGAAGTATCGTCAAAAACTCTTCAAAAAGTTTATTCTACGTTAGTTTTGTTCCGAATTTTTGGTTTGTGATATATTACGTATTATAAGAATAAAGTGTGTGTATATAAAATTGAAATAAAAACTTTTTGATGAATACATATATCTGCGGTGCTACAAATATCAACATCTTTTTTTAATTTTGTCGATATGTCTGTTTGTTTATTTGTTTCGGGTAATCTCCGAAATGGCTGGACCTATTTGAACGTTTTTTTTTTCTTAGAAATGACTACGCCATTGATCTAACAAGGTCTTAACAGCTTCAAGCTGTTACTGTAGATGATGTGCGTGTCATACATACAAATATTTTGAAAGAGTATTATTGTTATTTACACATCTAATAACAATTTTAAATTTATTTAATACATTCAAAAAACTCGTGCGGAGCCGCGGGTAACAGCTAGTAATATTTATATAAGAGTACTTACCTCATCAGTGGCGATGCAGTAAAAGGAAAGTATACAATTTCTCTAATGAACATTTGGGAAATTTTGGATTGAAATTTCTTATTTGAGGGCTTTGAAATTCTGATCCGCAACCTTTTTGTATCACTGTGTCGGGTAGAGTTGAAAACACTGGTTCTCGCCCGTTCACCGAAGTAATACAACTTCGGGTGCAATCAGTACTTGCATGGGTGACCGTTTGGATACACTGCGTGACGTTATCTTTTTGTTGTATTTAATATTTTGTTGTGATACAAAGGCTTCACTTTTATGGGACGTTTTTACGAAACAACCTGTTTTTTACATATTAACATGGTTGGTATGACGTGAGGCGTCATATTTTAATAAGAAATAAACCTTTTCATTACCCAGTACACGTCGGTTTTCCTCAATGAATGTGTCATTGAGAACGAGTTTGATTAGTTTAATAGGGAATTCCTACAAATAAAATAAAAGAGCCATCACGGGACGCTTGTCAGATGTGAAACAACAAAATTGTTTTGTATAAGTTATATGCCTAAAATAACAGATTACAGGAATCACTTATGGCATAATGAAAAGATAAAGCATTACAAATTTGTTCTATGAAATAATGCAATAGAGCTTATTTTATTGCGTAAAATATTGATGTTCATTCATTTTCTCTAAAACAAAGAATTACTTGCAACAATTCCTTATAATTGCGACAGCACGGCTGAGGTTACATGAAAAAAATTATAACCTTCTACATACGATAACGACATACCAAGGAAGTGTCACAAACGTGACAATTGTTATATTTATGTCATTGTCATATGTATCATTAACCAATGAATTCTAATTAACACTTTACTGTAATACAATTTAGAAGTAAAACTGTGACAATTACGAAGGGCGGCACTATGGATGTAAGTTAAAGCGGACATCATACTGTACATGGGGCTACATATATAATAACATTGTACAAAGAGTTTTTGGCGGGATTTTAGTCTGTCATGTAGTGGATTTTATATTTTATTCACAATCTTGTGTTATTTGACTCTATATTGTATAGATCTGGTGGTGTTTTACGTAATATAGTTAGTTTATTTTGCATAAGGGAAGTGAATGAAAATTAATACCACGGAGCATGAAATTCTGAGATGCCACAAAAACTCCCTGGAAGGTTCTAACAAGGGATCCACCATCTTGTAAGAATATTGATTCACACGATGCTTACTATTGAAATGATCGCACGACGCTTGTGATATTATTGACTACGTGACAATGGCAGTAATAATCGGAAAGATTGATTGCCAAAAATAAAGTAAAAAAAAATCATTGTACAAATAACATAAATTAAAGAACCTGATTTTCGGTTTACTAAAACATAATTGCAAAAATAAAGGTTGGGAAACCCTGACACCATTAAAGTTTTATAAAGTACAATAAATCAAAAAGTTTAATTTAGTATTTTGGGAATTTCATATATAAAAAAATATAAGTAGTCTTAAGGACTGCCGACTGTTTTTTATGGCATAGGCGACAAACGAGCAGGTGGGTCACCTGATGCTAAGTGATCACCACCTTCCATAGACACTTGTAACACCAGTGGAATCGCAAGTGCGTTGCCAGCCTGTGTTGGGGAATGGCGGGGGAATGGAAGAGGAGACGGGGAAGATGAGGAAAGATGGGCCTCCGGTGTTCTCGCTGACCGAACGAAACGCAACAATGCAAGCACTGTTACTTCACGTCGGTCTTCTGTGGGAGGGTGGTACTAACCCGAGCGAGAGGATCCTTTTTTTTTCTCGAACTGAATACGCTATTGACCTAGCAAGGTCTTGATAGCTTCACCGGACTACACGCGAGCGGATCCATTCATACTGAAGCTCAGCATGGCTTTATCTACTACTAAACTGAAGTTTACTAGACTGAAGTGAAAATTCAATACAATATAATAATTGTGTTCTGTTTTGTACAAAGATGTACACATGCCTCTATACTATGCGTGTGACGCAAACCGCGCAAGCGCAATACTGTCGGTCACGCTTACTAGCATGTCATGACGCAAAAACAGAAAGTCGCAGAGAGTAAGCGTAACACTTTTTTCTTACGTGACGATTTCTGCCAGGTAACTCTTATTGCCAGTCGCGTTAAGGAACACCGTTCCTAAACTACTTAAAAATCAAAATGTGGAGATAAACAATGATATATAGTTTTATCACGGAATTTTTCTTGCGGAATTCCTTGTCATTGCGTCGACTGCCGTGGTTTTAAATATAATAATAAGTTATTGTGGCTTCGAAGCGGTTAATATACGTATATATATAATACACCAATAAACTTTGATACGCGACTATTGAATACGTAGTACCACTGGAAAATCCTCAAGGTAACTGAATAGTAACATTTACTAAAAATGACTAGTTAATGCGAAAGACTGGTGATCTTTTTGCGACGTAGTTAGAGTTTACTATTTGATGGGAAGGTCATTGCTCTAATACTCTGTTACCATTATTTTTTTCTACTATTCAGAAATAGTACCGTTCACCAATAAGGCCAGTATAGGATGTTTCTAATTGTTTTACAATAATCCATATAATTATCGTTTTATATTTCTAATATAATATGAAACCTATTTCCTCTACATTTATGATTATTATTGTATAATATTACGATTATAAATTCAAATGTTCTCTTTTGGGATGGAAATACGGGTATATTAAAGTAGTCCGGTGAAGCTGTTAAGACCTGGCTAGGTCAATAGCGTAGTCATTTCGAGAAAAAAAAGGGTTATATTAAAAAATATATTTGGTAAAAGCTATTACTTTGTAAATCATTAAAAGTTGTAAATCAACGTCGCCTACCACGTCTGTCTGTCTGTCCGCGATAAACTCAAAAATTATTGAACGGATTTTCATGCGGTTTTCACCAGTAGACAAAATGATTCATGGGGTAACTTTACGTATATAAACTGTCAGGCATTTTTTTATAGTCAGGATGGGACAACGTCTGCCAGGTCCTCTAGAAAATAATTTTATTGATCATATATAATATAATCATCTATTTATTGTACATAATATTATATATAACAGCTATCTGTTTTACTATAGCTTACAATAAATTTATTATAAAAAGATGTGTGTAGTTTACACGCGGTGGAAGTGAAACTTTGAAAAAGAAAACTAAAAGAAGGCATGTCTCACAGTTCTCCACACTACTCGACACAGTGTTTATCCCCACCACTGTTTGTCACACACGAAGGTTACGGATCAGAATTTCAAAACTCTTCCATACCAAGTTTCATATCAATAATGAATTATATCCCATATAATTTTTATTTCATAGATAGTTATGCTATTAATTCGAAGTGGGATATATTCTACACAATAAAAACGGTTTATTTTCAATTTCTATCTTCAACAAAGAAATCAAACGCGTGATGTGAAAAGTGATGGATGACATTGACATGTCAATGAGTCGGTTACGTTTAACAAATCATATTTAAGCAGTGATATGGAAATTTGTTCTATATTTATTCACTACCTTTAAATAATTCTTCACTGTAACAAGACTGCATAATATTAATGTTCGTTAAGATATTCTCAATCACAAAAGATCATATATCAAAGACCTACTTGAGACATGCCAGTTAGAACAATTATTTACAGCATACGGTAAAAATAATATTGTATTCAATTCTGTTATAATAAACAATGCATTTTGTGACCCTAAAAATGGCGAACAAATGAATGAATAGATTGATGAATGTGATGGTAGCGAAATGTTTGTAAAAACAGACAGGAATCGCTCTTGATTGTTTTTTTTTACCCGGTAGAGTCCATAAAGCAGTGATAAATAGATTATACATATTATATAAAGCGAACAGGCAGAAATGTTACATTTTGTATATATACATAAAGTTCATTCATTCCATGCCATAGGGTAAATGATTAGACAGAGTAACCAATATTTAAGTCTGTTTCCGCGGAATAATTTGTAGATTTAATAGATTTCTATAGGAATATTTACACGTCTATTTATAAGTAATATGAAGCATGGATAATACTTTTTTGACTTGCAGAATTCATAAAATTACTGAAAATTAATTTAAAAATATTGTTTTCAGTAGATAGTCACGAACTTTCGTCACGAAAAAAGTTTATACTGTGTAGGTTCAATGGTTTGTGAAGTTTTTTTTTGTGATAGGTGTGGCTGCAACGGGCTAACCCGGCAGCTTTGTGTAGCGGAACGGACGCGAGGGGACGTCGCACCGCACCGCACCGTTCTCGCCAGCTGTTCGTGTCGCGTCGGTTAGCTATACGGTCACCCAGCCACCCAGAGCACTGACTACATTAGTTTACAGTCCCACCGCCTGCCGCCGCCGCAGTCACAGTCCGTCACTCGTTAGAAACGTACGTCGCCGTAACGTTTCGACCTCCAAAACTTTCTTACGTCAAATCAATGGATATAACCTAACTCGGCGCGCGTTTCGCAAATTAACAAATAAAATGTGATTCTGTTTTGTCTCCTCTATGTAAATGGGTTGCTAATGCGGCCTTAGTTTGTGTTAAAAGTGACGTGTTGAAGTTTTACAGTGCCAGCGATGTGAATTTTTTAGTCCCTTGTGTGTCGTGGTTGTGTTGTTGCAGAGCTATGAGTATCCAAAAGTGTCTTCTGGATAACTCTAGTAGGATGATAAAGGCGATGTCAACAGCTAAATCGAGCAACAGCGAGACTAAAACGGTGAGTGTAAAATTCACAGTAGTTTTGTCTCCGTACTGACCTTGCTAGTTACGAAATGTATGTATGAATATTTTAGGTTATTTTTTATGGGTTTACAAAACTTTTTTCGGTCTATTTGATTTTTTTGCATAAATACTTCTTACTCTACAATCAAAAAGTTCGAAGAATAGAATACTTTTTTTTAAATTATAAACATTGTTACTCATAGCTATCAATTAAGTCATGGTTAAATGTTACTATTACAAAATAATCCTGTTTGTATATACTCTAAACTAGCAGTCAAGTAATCAGGAAAAGATTAACAATAAATAAAGCATGTATTTAAATTGGTAAATTATTAATAATGTAAGAACGAGTTTATTAAATGTTAAAGTTTTGTTGATAGATGTTTACTTTGCAATCACATAGAAGTTATCGGTTCTGAGATTACTCTTTAATCTTTTCTTTTTTATTACCATGCGACCACAAAGAAGTATGAGGGTTTAAATACTGTATAAGCATGATTTAATACAAATACTGAACAGTGATGGCTTTTTTTCATTAAAACATGTTTCAAAGATCAAATGTTGATGTGTTTCTCATCTTATGTCACGACAGCACCAGCTGATACTTTTTGAAGTGATATATTATCACCTCCATCAATCTAAATGACGACGGTGCAGTGGTTAATTAACGAACGTATAAAGGCTTTCTGTCTTATTAGTGAGAATTACTCCTTACACCTTCGATATACAAAAAATGAATTTTGATATATGTTTAAGATTGTTAAAATCTAACTAATAAAGGTCTTTTTTATGCTGGAGAAAGTTTTTATGATATCAATTTTAGTAGAAGGCGCTGGCTGAATCACGTCAATTTATGTTACGTTTAACCGACCGCGGTCTATGAAAATTGATATATCCATTTTATTATAACTAAACTTTATGTATTACAAAGCATAGTAAACGCTAACGGAGCTACTGCTGCGTCTATTATATTGTAAGCTAACTGATACCGGTGACTTCGCCTGCGTTATTCATTATCTTAGCAACATATGTATTTTATGTAGAGAAAAAAAAAGCCATATATTCTTAAATTTAAGATTTGAAGACTAACTTTTTGCTTACAAGGATAATGATTTCTTAAATCTATTATAACTCAAAAAATATTAAATGAAGATATATATTTTATAAAGATCAAGGGTCTATGAAATCAAAGTAAAAAAAAATGATCGAAATATTTTCTCTACCATTTTATTTATATATAACAAGAAATAGATTGTATTATCTGTATGGTAGAGCCACGCTAATGTTATAACTGGTTTCAGCACGAATGGGTCGGCTCGTCCGGGTAGTACCATCCTTCACTCGCTTCCCATTCTCCCTTCCCCACCAACACAGCCTGGCAACACACTTCCGACTCCTCTGGTGTTGCTGGTGTCTATGGACGGTGGGGATCCTTTAACATTAGGAGACCCACCTGTTCGTTTGCCACCTATGATGTAAAAATAGCACGTATTATAACTATCATAAGAAAAGAACAAACTCCTGAAACTGCCTCAAATTGTGACCAGTAGGATGTATTTCAATAAAATACAGTATGATCGTAACTGGTAATAAAATATAGTTTTTATAAATACTATGGTTATTTGCAGTATGGACTGAATTCTGCTTTAATATTGGAAGTATATTTATTACACTTGAGATAACATCTTAATAATAATACTCTCAAAAAGAAAACATGTTCAAATATGTATATAACCTTCAAAGAAAAGAGATGCATTTTTATCTCTGTCGATATACGCGAATATACTGGTGTCTGAATGATGAGTCTTATAGAGTCGTTAATATTGATATTAAAACACTTGAGACTACATTTTTAATAATAAAAAAAAATAAAAAACATGTTCAAATATATATAATTTTAAGAGGAGTTTTTGGCGGGATTTTAGTCTGTCATGAAGTGGATTTTATATTTTATTCATAATCTTGTGTTATTTGACTCTATATTTAGTAAATTTGGTGGGTTTTTACGTAATATACTTAGTTTATTGTGCATAAGTGGAGTCAATGGAAAATAACACCACGGAGCATGAAAAATTGAGATACCACAAAAACTCCCTGGAAGGTTCTAACAAGGGATCCACCATCTTTTTAGAATATTGACTCAAACGATGCAATATTGAAGTGATCGCACTTTTTTTTTCGAAATGTCTACGCTATTGACCCAGCAAGGTCTTAACAGCTTCACCGGACTACTAGCAGTGTTCTAAAGTTCTAAAGTGTACTAAAAGTGATCGCACGACGCTTGTAATATTATTGACTACCAATGGCAGTAATATTCTGAAAGATTAATTGCCAAAAATAAAGTTTAAAAAAACGAAGAGAAAAGAGTCTATGTGATAATGTCGGTGCCTAAATACTGCAGTGATTGTTTTTTTATTGTTACTATAGCACGTACTAATGTGAAGGTCATATGATTGTACGGTCTCGTATAAACATGTTGATTTCTCAACTCAGCAGGATGGTAAGTATTATTACCATTTCGTATACTTTATTAGTTTTTGTATACTTTATTATCCGTTAATGATTTGTCTACTATACCTATGAATCACAGAGTATACACCTTTGTTTTTTCTTTTTGGGTATGGCCTCTGCTTATGTAGGCGATTTTGCCAATGTCAAGTATACACCTTTCGTAATAGCCAAATTGAAATAATAGATGCTATTAAATTTTTGCAGAAAGTTTTTTTGTCAAGAAGTTGGTTGTTATCAATTTCTAATTACAATATATTATAGATTATTTACTTGCATAAAATTTTAATTCTTGCTTATATATGAGGCATTGTCCGTTAGTGTGGTTATAAGTGCCAGACTAGGCCCCCCTCGGCAACGGCTCAAGCCTAGGTCCGTTCCCTCGGTATGGAACCCTTGAGTACGTTGCTCGCGCGATACAGTGATACTAAATCATACATTACTGCGACAACATTACACATATCACCTCCACACACGTGCACGCACACATGCTTACACAGGCAAGTGGAAGGGTTTCATTTTTCCCTTATCGAACTGAAATAGTTTAGAAAAATTATCCAACACAAAATACATATAAGAGTTGTTGAGGTATGTATGCTTGGTATAACACATTATATTTCAATAACTTATATAAGTATGAATATGTAGGTTAGCTTAGATAGGTCGCGAATTGCATGTATCAGGCCGAGGTGTACCAGCACCCTTGAGCTAGTTGCTCAAAATCGGCTGAGTGCCGCAAGCGCTCGCATTAGTAGTCCGGTGAAGCTGTTAAGACCTTGCTAGGTCAATAGCGTAGTCAGTTCGAAAAAAAAAAGTGGTTATAAGTCAAAAACTATTAACCATACTTGTATTGTTTAGCCTGGTTTTAATATACTTTAGTATATATTTCGTTACATAAAGTAATATATGGTAGAAGGTCAAAAGTAAACTAAGTCGAATGCAGCACGTTAAACATTGACCAAATAAAGTGAAGTAGTTAATTATTTAGGTTGGCAATTATAAAGAAATGGCTGTGTGATAAATCTGCAATATATAAATAATGTTTAATATATTATGGTATAGTAGCTGATTCCCGCTTGTTTCGTTGGGTATTAAAAATGTCAAAGAAGGCATACATCGAATCCTAAAATAACTCTAATCTTCTAGGAAAAACTCACATTGGATGGTCACAATGATTAAGCTGATATGTTCAATAGTTTTGACATTGTTGTGTCTCAAGAGAACTGTATTTTGATCATACATATAAACATAATATCTATATATCTAATCTAATCTATCTAATACCTTTAAAAGAGCAATTCTTGTATATTTTTATATTTGTATATATTCAGGATCTCGGAAACGGCGTCATCTATTTTCTTGAAACTTAGTAAGTAGGTAGTTTCGGGAACGATAAAACGTACTAGATAGATTTTATTCATAGGAAACATTTTTTAACTGAGGTTTTAGTCAATGAATATAGCCAGAATATAAAGGTAAATTTCGCCGACGCTGTCAAAACGATAATAACTCAGATGAAAATCGGTGGCTTCGATAATCCGTGTAACACCAGTTCGAATCCGAGTGACAGCAGAAGAGATATATTTTTTTAATATTTTTTTCTTTTTGTAAAAAAAAATGTTAATTTTATAATGCAAACCTAACAGTTTATTTTAATTTAAAAATACTTTTTTTTAAAGAACCGAGCTTGCCTCGGTCGCTCAGGTACTATAATTTTAATAATGATATAGTTTATGCGACGACAGATATGAACACATGTATTATTGTTTAATTTTTTTTTATACTAAATCAATCGCACGTGAGAAGGTTTTTATGCCGTCTATTTTACTATAACTTGTCAGTAGGTGTCGCTACATGAATTCAATAATTTATTACAAGTAATAATAAACACGACCAAACCCGTGGTTATAGCTAGTATTATCTAAATTATTATTCAATGACGTCACGAGCTGGAACATTTCCGTGCACGCATTGAATCACATATCACATATAACAATTAGACACGGCTCTGGTAATGTTTTTAGCTGTTGGATTAGATCTAAGCTATTATTAACTTTAATATAGTGTAAACCTAAATAGGTATATTCGTAGTCAGTGTTGTGTGTGAATAAGTTTCATTGTTGTATCACACAGAGAAATGTTATGTAATTATCCACAAAGCTGGTCTGTTCAGATTAAATTTTGAAAATTTATAGATTTCGATGTGAAACATCTATAGGCGGAGAGTAAACCTGATTGTTGGCGTGGCGACGCAAAACACGAACATTGCATTATTAACGTAATACTCAAAAACATTTGCAACCCTATCTTGTAGGCCACTGGTTCTACTAGTGTTACGTGGCACGCACCGACGACCTAGCCCCCTTTGATAAATGTTGCCAAATACACCGCGCCAGCGCCTAATTAAATTTTTGTATTTTGTATCTAATAAATATTAATATTTATTTAATAAAATAAATAAATAGTCATCATTTTATGGAACCAATTTGTATTTTTTTTAGCTTTATCTTTTCATTATGCCATAACTGATTCCTGTCGGAATCTGTTCTTTTATGCATATAACTCAAACAAAACAATTTTATGTTTCACATCTGCCAGGTGTCCCGTGACGGCTCAATTTTTTTTGGGTTATAACGGTTGACCAAAATCTCTCATTATTATTTATTGTTAGGCAAGCGAGCATTAGAGAATCACATATACATTCCATTTCGATTTTTGTGCTAAAAATTGCTGTAATAGAATCATTAAAGAACTAGCGTGTTCGGGGACGTTTTCCTGCCGTGTAAAAAAATGACTTATTATATACTTAAACTTTCTCGTGAATCACTTTATCTACTGGTGAAAACCGCATGAAAATCCGTTGAGTAGTTTTTGAGTGTATCGTGAACACATAAAAACTCTTACCATAGACATAAATATGTAGGTTGCTTGATAGTAAGGTGTACAATATGACACAGTATGAATCTAGAGCCTGGATTATAGAACTGTTTGGTTGGAATAGAATCGATTTATTATTTACCTACTAATACCTAATATTTAGATTAGATTTAAGATTAAGTATATATAGTCTGTAATTACGTTTTATTTTTAGTAAAATTCATAAAATTATGTTATGTGTAGTCGTCGGCGACTTTGGGTTTTCTTTATCTATTTGTGTAATTATTTTTTAATCTATAAAATTATGAGTGGTTAGGAATAAATTGGAATTGAATTATGTGCATGTGGCAGAGATGCGAATGTTAAGGTAGATGTATGATGTAACTAGAATAGATAAGATTAAGAATGAGTATATCAGAGGAAGTTTTAAAATAGCACCAGTGATAGAGAAGTCGAGGAGTAATAGGTTAGCATGGTATGGGCATGTCATGAGGAGAGATGAAAACCATCTAACTAGAAAAGTTTTGAGTATGATGGTGGATAGATATATATGTGTATATATATAGTCCTCCTCATCGATTTCGATGACGGCGACTCCAAAACGTTTCATTTCTTTCGAACGTGGGCCCTAATGTGACTTGCGAAACTAGACTTGCTCTAGAAAACCCGATCACATACAGAGCAGTGGAGCTGGCCATTTTGATTGTATGTGTACGTGTAAGAAGGTTTCGGTCTTTCTTTTAGTACTTAGCGTTTGTCGTCAATTGTTTGCAATCGGTTAGCCTCAAACCTTCCAACACTTTGGTGGATGGATATAGGAGTAGAGGAAGACTGGAATGATGATGGAAAGATGATGATTATGAATCTTATGTATACAATTGATTGTGTTGCGTTTTAGACTCATACATTTTGCTGAACTTTTTCTACTCTGGTACAATTATTAGTGGTTTGGTCTCGTTCACATGAATTACTATTTATAATGTACGGGGTGGTTGAGCGGTTAAATCAACGGAATGCTAATCCGATATCCACGGATCGAACTTCGGCATCTTACTAACGAATTTTTCGGAATTCTCATCCTGTCCCATCCCTACTTCTCTCCTCCTTCCCTTTCTTATCCCCATCGCCCATCTCCTTCTTCCCCAAAACACGGGCTGGCAACGCACTTGTGACTCCTCCGGTGTTGCTAGTGTCTATGGACGACGGTGATTGCTTAACATCAGGTGACCCGCCTGTTTGTTTGTATCACATAAAAAAAATATCGTATTTCGTATATCGTATATCACATAAAAAAGAAATAAAAAAAAAACTAATTTAGATTGGTAACAATATTGGCTGAGGGTTAAGGAAAACATCGTGTAATAATTTGAACTTAAGAAAATTTCTTGAAATACTGAGTAGCTGGGAATACATAGAACCTTGGTTTCCTCAGAGTTTGATATCGCCAATACTTCGTACGCTGACGTGGTAATTGTGCCCCGTTGGGCAGAGGGCTATTGCCCTGCATTGAGTTACTTACAGGCTAATGTCATAATGACATCATATAAAAGAAGAAATAAGGAATTAAAACAATTAACAATCACAACAATGTTAAAGCGAAGAATATAAGAATAATCATGCAGTTATGTCCGAGATCATTTTTAAATTACTAATGATCAAATGAATCTTTTTTTTTCTCGAAATGACTACACTATTGACATAGCAAGGTCTTAAGGGTTTCACCGCACTACTAAAGCGAGCGCTTAGGTCACTCAGCCGATTTTATTTGACAACTAGCTCAATTGTGCACGGCTCACCTCGGCTTAGGTTGTTGCCTGATACGTGCAATTTGCGACCTGTCTTTTTTTACGTGGGAAATCCCTAATGGATACAATACCCTCCCGGGGAAGAGGGTGAGTTATGTCCTACTTGCACGGACTAAAACCCCACGGTGTACGTCTTTCGCTATGGTTGGGGCGGCACGAGATCTCTATAGACTATATCGTGTCGCCCCAGCGGTTGGCCCAGCAGCAAAAGCGCCGCCGCCGGACCCCGTCTTGTTAGGAGGCAGCCGTGTAACCTAAGCTAACTATTCATACATATATGATTTATTGGAACATATATGTGTAACAAGCATACATACCTCAACAATTCTTATATATATTTCGTATCGCATAACTTTCTAAACTATTTCAGTTCGATAAGGGAAAGAAATAAAACCCTTCCACTTTCATGTGTAAGCGTGTAAGCGTGCACGTGTGGAGGGTGATATGTGTAATATTTTTGCAGTGATGTAAGATTTTGTGTCACTGTATCGCGCGAGTCAAATGAATCTCAATCAATACTGCTTACTATCAATATTTATTGACAGTTGTCATCAGCACGCTGGTTTTAAATTACATGGCGCTAGATATACTAGACGTGACAACAGTATTTTGTAATATGACGCCGCGATGCAACCGTTCGTAATGGTTTTTACACTATTTGCTTATGTCAATATAATTTAGGTGGTTTGGATAATATCAACAGACTCAGTCAACAAAAGTCTAATGCTTTTTTTAAACATACAGACGATATTTAAAATTACAATAATTTGAAAAATATACTTCGGAGAAGAAATGTAGTGCTCTGCGAGTGTCATCAAATTTATTACATATTTTTGAAAAGGCGCACAATTTGTATTGAAAAATATACCGCTGATTTAAAATTTTGTCCGAAGTTTTTATAAAATAATCTCTTCTATCTTTAATGACACAAAATATAATTATAGGACCGTTTTAGATTTGCAAAATCAGTTCTTATGACTGCATGTTACAGAACAAAGTCCTCTGCTACTTCTGTCTGTATGTTCGCGATAAACTCTAAAACTATTAAACGGATTTTCATGCGGTTTTCATCAATAGATAAAGTGATTTATGAGGAAGGTTTAGGTATAAGGTGTTAAGGTTTTTTTTTTATTATCAGGGCGGAATAAGGTCCAACGTTCGCGCTAGTATTTTACTAATTTGGAGTGTTCTTAAATATTTTACTCTCTCTCTACAACACTGTTATAAACAAGTATAAAGTTATAAAGAAACTCATTTTTAATATTTGATGCCATAGTTACATATAATATAAGCCTACAATGTCGTTCCCATAATTAACACGAATGTAACAACACCTCACATGTTCAAATCCATTAGCTGTTTAGGTTACACGACACGCCATGTGAATAAACGTAATAGTCTGGTAAAAGCTTTAGAATCAATAGAAATTATTTAATCAATATTATCTATACTGCTTTAATAAAACAGCGCACAACGTTATTCATTATTGATATAAATGGCGATAACAGATATATGACTCGTTACATTTCAAAATAAGCTAAAACCAATTCTAGCCGTACCTAATATCTTGCAATATGGGTCAGGATCTTCAAATTCTGTACATCTAAAAAATGAAGATTATAAAAAAATACTAAAAAACCTATTAATGGCAAAATTTGAACTTCGTTTTTGGTGTTTAAAAACAGGAAATATTAAAAAAATTAAGCATGTTATCTATACTAATATTATAAAGAGGTATAGTTTGTGACGTTTTAGGTGGTAATGTCAGGAACTACTGGTCCGATTTGAAAAATTCTTTCAATGTTATATAGCTCGTTTATCGGCGAAGGTTATAGGATATTATACACTAAGACTAAGATATCACACTAAGACCAATGAAGAATACTTAAAAAAACGTGGTTATTTTCCTCTTGAGAGCTTCCGCTGCGTGTTAACATTAGCCCAAAGGAACTATTTTCCACGCGGACGAATAAATGTAACTACTATATATCGATAAATTGTTTTTGTTTGCGGTTTCGCTGGCATCTATATAGATTTTGAAAATAGGATATAGCCCTTGTTATTTGCTAATATTGAAACTTTCTGAAGGTGAAATGAAAGTAAAGGTGAAAAATATGGAATAATGTTTTAAATAGTCTGTTATTCATTACCCAGTGATAATATATGAAATTATTGGTTACTGTACGTGAACAAATAGTTTTTAGTCAAATAAAGTTTTGTAATGATTTGATGTCGCACTAAGTAAATTAAATCGTGTTGTCTATATGTCAGTCAGTATATTTATCCAATTAGTTTCAATTTTTACTATATGGACAGGTGGGAAAGAGCAAAAGTATCTATTCACAAAATCAAAAAGTGAAGTATTCAACTGTTGAGGAATGCTACATTATTATCACCGCTAATAACTGATATCCGCCATCTTTAGTCATATGCTGTTTCGTTGTTGCTTTATATAGTGTAAAAGTTCACTAAATCGCGGCGGTTGTGAATAAGAAATGAAACAAGATAATCAAAACATACAAGGTTACTCTTTGATTAATCATGTTTAAAAATATTTACTGTTGTTCGCGCATCGTGTCCCAGTTCCCACTTTGTTACAATTCAAAGTAGGCATTACCGCCGATTTGTGGTGAAGCCGGCAAACCGTTTTCCATCACAGCACTGATATTCAATGCAAACAATAAATCTCAGTAAAGTCTTCGTAACATGTTTTGTGAGTGGATTTGATTTTGTATATATTTCGATTTTCAAATCAAAGTATACGTGTTTATTATTTGAATGCTTTATAATGTACCGCTTTACTAGCGCTCCTCAGGGTTACATGTGGGACAATACACACACGCACACAAATTGATAAACATTCGATATTAAGTATATTTTTTTTATGTTTCGGCAATCTAATCTGAAAGAATAAAATTATATAAATTATTATTACTACCTTGACACTTGCAGAATTCGTTTTAACGAGATGGATTTTTTTTAAAGCTGAGACTTTATAAATGAATTACTGAATTTATTGCAATTTCGTACATAGGAGCCGCCAATATTTAATATTTGAGTTTGAGTTATGGAATTGTTTCGTGTTGAAAAGTGGATATAATTTTTTTGTACAATATATCTTTCTAATCAAAGTAGCTATTTGCCGTCTTATCTATACATTTCTATCATATAATTAGAAGATCATTTCAAACTTTGGCGATAGAACTCTGAAGACCTATGTCTCTATAAACTGTGTTGAGGTATATTCCAGGTATATACTATACTACTTCCTGTGAAGAAAATTTTTCTAGTCTTATTTTTGTAATTTATGTAGTTTGTTTGGACGAGGTCTGACCAGTCAGTATGCTTACCACACGTTGCCTGTTCGTTGCAATATTCGAATACGTGACCTGAGCGGAATGAACGCCTTGACAATACGATATCAACGTCAGTTAAGTGTTATCTGAAAAGATATATGCAAATTATATGTGTTACTGTTTGTGCCGTGGTTATGAGGGTTAAAGCCCCGTTTATGACTGAAGCTTGTCAACAGAGCATGTCTTTTTCATTACTGGATGATAATATCAATGATTTGTACAATTATTTGCGATTAATTGGAAGTAATTTAGGTACTAAGTAGGAAGTAAATAGAAGGAATTGTAAGTAATTTAAATAATGTGGGTGATAAAAAAACTAGCTTTTGTCCGCGTTATCCCTTGCACTAATATATTTGTATTTGACCTATTCGATAAAATTTACTTTATGTTCTTTGTAACCCTGACAACAAGTCTTATCACAGCTGGGTCATAGGTCTCTTCTTAAGGGTCATAGGAAGTCATGGGCATAATCACCACGGCTGCCCACAACATTCTGGCGATTTCAAACTTGGAGAAATCCACAGTTCTATATTTTCCCACATTTCCCAAAAGAACGTTTCTCAAGTTCAGCTTTCCTCACAATGTTTTTCTTCACAGTCGGCTGATAGTATAACCAATGTCAATTAGTAAATGTGTGCGTATTCGAAAAAAATCATTGGTACATATCCGGGCTTGAACCTGCGGACATTGGATTAATATTCCGTTTTTTTTTTTCGATATAAAAACGCTGTTGACCTGGATTGGTCTTCACAGCTTCACCGAACTATAATATTCCACTATTAGACCATTATAACTATGAATACTGCATAACACTATAAGCAAAATGTAATGATCGGTTATTAGTTAAGGCATGAAAGCATAACAAACAAACAAACGCACTTTCGCATTAATAATATGGGTTAGGATTTATATTCTACAAGAGAATTAAGTTGAATTTAGTTAAAGACCGATATAATTTAATTTAACAAACATTGAATATTAGTCATCCCATGGTTCAGGCTATGTTAGACCAGGTTTTTAGGTAACAGTGTAAGGTGTTATAACAAAGTCCCAAAGCACATTACTGATTTACCGAATAGTAGTTTCAAGCGCCATGTCAAGCGGGTTTTAATGTCTAAAGGCTTACAAGGTGAATCAATATGTGGACGTAGGTGATATCTGGATATAACGTCTTTGTGCAATAACGAATGTCGGTGTTATTACAAAAAAGTTAAACACGTTTTGAACGCTTGCTTTAAAAAGATCTCTCGGTGAATGGTCGCCGTCTTGCTCTTTTGTCTCGCTTTGGTTAGGTTAGGTTACACTTGCGAAAAAAGGGTAACGCGATCTTTCTTCGGGCGAGCGCGGTGCATTTCGTACGAAACCTTTTTTAAAGCAAGTATTTAACTTTTTTGTAATAACACCGTGTCTGTTTGCAAAAATACGTATGATGAAAAACTAAATCAGATCGAGTTTCTCGTCTGTTCTTCTCGGTTATTAGGTTGTTTTTCGAATTGGCGATTTCGGCTCGCAATTACAGTTGCCGGACGACAGCAATATGTAGTTGACGACAGATTTTGAGGGTGGTACCTATCCAGGCGGACTTAGAAATAGTCCTACCACCATGCTATGGTTTTATTACGATATTTTTCCTACACCGAAAGCTAGGACTCTGTTGCGAGGATTCGAATCTACGTCCATCGACGCTGTATCCAAACATGCTATCAACTATTCATCGCTTCAAAATGCCGTTAAATTGAATAAAGTGTTATTGATTTTTTTTTTCATTACAAAGAAATAAAAACTTGTATCGTAAGAGGCTACGTTATTTATATATTTATAGTCTGGTTACTAAATAATTAATACCGATCGATCGATAAAATTTTTACGTATCACGTTTCCGATGTTTACGGCTTGATGATTTTTCACAGTTAATTATAGGCGGGTTAATTGACGTCGAGGGGTGAGCTCTAATTTTAGCGGCATCGTAAATTAATTGACCTTTTTGTTGTACTTTCACGCAAACGGCAATCAACTCTTTTTATCGATATTATTTTACTATTCGATGATGACCTCCTTTTTGTAAGCTAGTGACTTGCCAGTTATACTAAACAATCTTGTTTAATATGATATGTAATATGTATTTCTTGTGAGATACATTTTGTTTTCATGTGATGGCCAAGTCAATATACTTATTTTATTTAAAATGTAAAAGATTTTAAGTTTAGGTATTAAAATATTGACATGGCCACTATAAGGTGTTGTTAGGTTAGCTAATTACGTAATAACTTAAGACAGAATTTAGGGTATTAATAAGGTCACCGATTTGAATTGTAATGGATATTATATGGATCTCACAACTTTTTACGGTAGAAGAAATGAATTTCGAGATTTGGGTTTTTTACAAGTTGTATTTTTGATGACGTTTCTTTTTCGATATTAAGTATTTTAATATTGGTTGATGGACTCCTTTTTCTAAGTTACTTCCAAATACCTTTAATAGATTTTGTAAAAATTCAGCTTAGATTGACTCTAGCAATAAACAAATGAAGCCAGCGTCCAAGTGTTTTTTTTTTTATATTCTTACTAATGATAATGATTGTTCCGACTGATTTCGGCCTTGGCGACCAGTCCAGTAATGTAAGCGCTCAGATCCATAGGATATACTGAAGTGCACAAGTGCACGTGCAAAAACAGGTTCACATACTCATCTTTGTTCTTCTGGATCCAGTAGAACGAAGAACGTTACAACCGGAGAAGAGCTCACACGGATGGTACAGTATCACAGTGAAAAAGCTACAAAGGGTTAGTACTAACTCGCACTCCCTTAATCGCCTTTTGATACCCATGGGAAGATATGGCGTGGTGCTATTTTACTCTACCGGTACCACACCTGACAAGGTTCTTACTAATATTATAGATGCGATTGTCAGTTCGCTTGTTTGTTGCGATTTCACGCCGTAACTACTCAACCGTTCATCACGGAATTTAATATACACATTGTCCGAATCAGGTCAAATACTGTACTAGTGAACTAAACAATAATATAAAGTGTACTAACGCGAGCAAAGTGAAAATATATCTGCAAAGTTACTAAGTTAGCTAGGCGGCGCGGTGTATGAGTTTACAGTCGACACCAAACTTTTTGACAGGTCTGAACATAGATGCACACAGCGCAAGTCTATGTATCAATACATGTTATATTACATTTATAACATTGATACAACTTAAAGATAAAGAAATGCCTATTTTAGACTTCTATGATAATATATTCATTTTGATTTTTTTATTAAACCCTTAACCGCATGCTGAAGCCCGAACATACGGCCATATTTAGAGCGGCCAAAAAGATTGACGAGTACTGTAGTTGTTATACTATATTAGTATATATTGTTTCCAAAATAAGTTCACTTGTCTCTTTAATAGGATTACAAATTTGAAGCAAATGTTGTAATCTGGATTTTTCAAAATCAGTTTAAACATTGTTCAACCGTACGTGGGAATACACATTTGGCCGATTTAGTACATCAACTAAATAATTCAGTAAACACAAAATTCTAAATTTCCATCATTTTGTATTCGGAAGTAACTACGTCTACATTGAAAATGTACAGTGATCTGTTAAAATTGGCTTCAAATGCAACTGTTTAATATAAAAATATACAATGCATATAATCCGGTCTTTAATAGCAAGTAACTTTTCAAATAGAATTTATTTTCTTACAATGCAATGAAAATTCATCGTTTCGCAGTCATGTTTTGTATCAATCGCTGACAGATTCAAAGTTAATCAATCAGAATGATCACATCACTTTTATTAATTACATAGAGATTTAAACACGCCAGAGCGAATGTAAACATTACACAAACAAAAACATTAGCTGTGTTCATAAAATTATATGCAATCTAATGTGATGTTGGATACATCTGTAAGAATAATTTTAAAGTGCCTGATCTTTTTTAATAGCAACATTATTACTTAAGAAATAAAAGCTATTAGTGTTTTCCAGGCACTGTATATATTAATAAATTATGGGTTAACACTTATAATATTAAATAGTTTTATCAGTGACATAATATAAAAATAGAACACTGTTACAAAAATGCATATTACTCGTGCTGGACGTAATATAGTACATGAAAGACATGTAAAAAAAAATAAACATCTATTAATTCAAACAACGAATAGTTTTTTTTAATCTATATAAAAATTGCAAAATTACTCTCGCTTAGATAATATCACTTTTTGGGTAAATCAATCATTCTCACTTTGATTGATCGTTGTCTGAAATTTTAAGCAATCTTTATTATTTAGCGCCAAATTAAAATGATGTACCGTTAACGTTGCGCAGCTTAGTTTATCAAATAGTATGTAGCGTACTGGCCATTAAAATTGTCTCTGGCCCTTTTTGAAAACAGACATGTTCGTTGTCATTGAGATACAAAATTTTTCCTCGACAAAAGTGGATATTAAAAGTTTCGGTTGCAAAGTCAGTGTTTGATTTTATGATTATATTACATTGAACACGCCCCAAAAAGTATATATAACTTAGTAATCGTTCACTACTGCGTTTGCATTAATTTAAAATCTAATAACATAAAATATAACCAAACGCAGCTTAGTAGCGAGTTATGGTAAAATTTTAGCATATTATATTTGTCTAAGAATAAAACATGTGAATCCCACTTTTGTTGTAATCAGAAGAGGTATTGGAATTTATGAGTTTCTGATATATGAATGAAGATATAGATACATTTATTCAGCACATACAACACATATTTACAAATATCTATATATATAATAACAATGTAAATCTAACGGGTCTGTACTTTATTAAAATTTTTAAAGAAAATCATAAAGCAACATTTCGAATAACATTTAGTCTTGGTTTCATTAAAATCGGTTCACTCTGTCAAAGTACGAGACAAAAGTAGATAAGTAAATGTATCTAGATAGCTTAGTTTAGGTTAGCTCAGATAGGTCGCGATTTTTGCACAAAACCCAAGCCGAGGTGTGGCGTGCACCCTTGAGTTGGTCGCCCAAACATCCGAAATCGGCTGAGTGCCTTCAGCGCTTGCCTCGACAGTTCGGTGAAGCTGCAAAGACCTTTCCAGGTCAACAGCGTTTTCATTTCGAAAAAAAAAAGATAAATAACCTTAGACATTCAGATGATATTATTAGTCACTTTTTTGCATTAGGATATCCACGCGGACGCGGGCATAATTAGTATACAATATACATAAAATATTTCAAGTGAGCTAATTTTTTTTTTCTCGAAATGACTACGTTATTGACCCAGCAAGGTCTTAACAGCTTCACCGGACTACGCAAGTGAGCTAAGTGTTGCATGCAGTGGTCTTTGTCTCAGCATAAGCTGCAGGTTTGTAATTGCAAACTTTTCGGCGCTGATATTCAGACAAAACTTGCTGTATACAAAAATGGACGGAGACACGGACGAACTTACACGACAATTTCAAATTAATATGAATGTATATATGTCCATAACAATTTAACCCAATATTGCCTATATACAATTCATACTTTACGAGGATACGTATTACGTTTCACGAAACTGCGGAATTAGATAACATTTTTAAAATGACACTGTGCGTTATATTATGTGTCATTACATTTCAAGATGAGCCACGCTTGATGCTCTTCCTCATTGGCTGAAGAAATGGCGGCTCGCGGTCAATGTTGAAAAGACTCAGGCATTCCAGCCGAGGCACGCGAAAACTGAAGTACCGCTCTGTCGCTTCAAGGTGCTACGCTTCAATGGAGGAACGAAGTAAAGTACCTGGGAATTACTATAAACAAAGGGCTGACATTCAAGAAACACCTTAATGAGATTATCACAAGAGCAAAGGAGGCGAGGAGAGTGCTACGCCCGGTGCTAACCTCGAGACTCCCCTATCGTACCAAACTAGGCCTCTATAAAACGTACGTGAGATCACGTCTTACGTACGCCGCCCCGGCTTGTTTCGGTTGCGTACCAGATACATTTAAACGCAGATTACGAGCTCAACAGAGCCAGATGCTGATAACGATCGTCGGGGCCCCGCGTTATGTCAGGAACGCGACGATCGCTCGCGATTTGAAAATACAGAGCCTAGATAGCTTTGTAAGCAGCCTCGCCTCGAACATGTTTCGGAGGTCGGACTCATCGGTGCATGTTCACCTCCAAAACATAGCACCATTACACACGAGACCCCTCGACGAAAGTTGGACCACAGATGACCCAGAAAGCACAGAAAACCAGATATACCAGGAAAACCTAAGAGCAAGAAGACCAAAAGCGTAGGCGCGTACACTCGTTCGCTCCACCCAGAGCGATACTGAGTCCGCCGTGCAAACTGAGAGCTAAGGATGACACAAAAAATTTATTAGTGACACCATACTTGACCCTCCTTAGAAGAAGGAGGCGAACAATTACCACCACAAGAGGGGTACACCCTGATGGTTTCCCCGCACCCCCCGTGCGAGAAGATTGCGAGAGACAAGATGAGCCAAATCCAATTAAATCGTTCATATAGCATGTTAATTTTTTTTTAAGATGTCCAGTTGTTATATAACCGAGAACGAAGTGCAAACTTCGCCGTCCATTAAGTTAGTAAGTTTTCCAGATTTTTTATGGTGTTCATATCTTACATGTACTAAATTCATCTATATACATAAAGGTACAAAATAATAATATAAACTGTTCATATACTGCATGGTGTTCTAAACCTCTCGCTTAGCATTGATATAGTGTTGTTTAACCTTTGTCCATTGTAGTTTATTGTCCACAGTCCGTGTTTGAAAAACGTAACAAATGCTATCCCATATCTGATTCTGCCAGAGCTAAATAAATCAAAGGTCGGCTACCGTGTGCCCTTTTACGCAAAATTGTTTATCAAATAACTATTGTAATACATTCAATGTCATTTTGAATGTTTTTACTACAGTCGTCTATATAGGTCAATGCAAAGAAAAAAATACCCAAAAACATAATACTGTATAAACTAGCAGCGGCGAGCGACTTCGTCTGTGTTTGTGTCTGTATAAAATACTATATAAGGTATTTAATTTGAAATATATATGTGCATATACAGCGGTGGTTGTATAATTAGAAGCACTACAAACGGTCCTTTTACGATTTTTCACGCAGACAACTAAAAAAAAGGAAAAGCAAAAAAAGGTGTGGATCAAGAGTCTGCAGAACAGAATAAGAAGAAAAAGAAAAAAAAACGGTCCTTGACATTATGTAAGATACTTCTCCGAAATCGAATGAAACAAGGACTATATGTTACTCGAAATGTTGCTTTATAATTTTCTTGAAAAGGTCTTATCACGAACACAGTATTTTTTTTTATCGAAGCACGACATAGTGACTGCACTATGCCTGATGTTAAGCATAGTACAATCCAAAAACATCGGCAACCACCGAGAGACAGATTATCCATCGCCGGTCGCCGCTGTCATGCCGGCCATAATGACGAAAGTCACCCGGTACTGTATATGCACAGGCTGATCCCGAAACGCGACGCGCAGAAGCGAGTTACTATGACGGGCTTTTTCGCTATATGCACGGTGGTTGCGACCCAGTCGGGCTGTAAAACAAGCAGATAGACAGACAGACATTATTAAAACGATTAAAATGTATTTTATTATTTATTCCTATACACCTCCATTTTTTTTTGACAATAATCTTAAAAGTATAGTCATTTATACATATAAGTATTTATATTCTTATTATATATACTAGTTTAACCTAAAAACAAAGATCGCCACTAACAGAAGTACTTTTACCAACTAGTAAGATTCAAATATGTTGTAATAAATCTTACAGTGGTTTGTAAGGCATAGACGAGTTACTAACTTCAGACATTAATTATTCAAAGGTCTAAATAAATCACTCATTACTGAGTCGGCCCAGTCATAGTTGAGTTTCATTTTACAATAACTAATTTGAATAATATTTGAAAGTCAAGTAACATAATGCAAATCAGTTTAAAACAAATATGTATGGTGTTTCATTGAAACGAAATTCATTTATTCAATTCTATATTTAGATATGCTTTGATAACATCTATCAGTCCATTAGTGATTACAGGTATCTCTCAAGTGCCACTATATTTGGTTTGACCTTTAATTGGATGCGGCTAGTAGTTTTCATCCGTGACAGCCAGAAACAATGTCTAGCCAAGGATATACGAAATTAGTAATTTCGTAGCTTATTTCTTAATGAGATTCGAAGGTGTTCTGTTTATCCTTTGGTTAGACATTGTTTCTGGCTGTCGAAATTAGTAGCTTATTTCTTTATGAGATTCGAAGGTGTCGTGTATATCCTCTGCTTAGACATTGTGCATGGCTGTCACTGATGGAAATTACTAGCCGTATCCAATTAAAAATCAATCCAAATAAAGGGATTATGAGTTTCTATGTACCTGTTATATATAATAGTAGCTGATTCCCATGATTTCGTCTGCGTGATTTATTATCTCAATTGTGTTGTTATATCTCAAAAGGCATTGTTTTCAATAGAAGCTCCCAGGCAGGCTTGGCTTTTATCGACACTTTGAACATTTATCGTTATATTTCAACCAATTTACAAAAAATCTTGACAAATAAATATACCTAAACCTTCTTTGTGACAATGCAAGCACTGTTACTTCACGTTGGTGTTTCTGTGAGAGGGTGGAACTACCGACCAGCCATGACACCAGCAATAAGCTTCAGCGTGGCTCTACCATCTACCTCAAATGTTGATATCGAGTTAATAGGACAGTAAAAGAAATGTTTTCTTCTTGACTCTTAAATCTCACATGTGCTAGTATATTTTTCCTTAATGAAAAATGACCCTTATTATTATTATTTTTTTGGCAATAAATCTTTCTGATTATTACAGCCATTGTCGCGTAGTCAATAATGTTACAAGCATTGTGCAATCAATATTCTAAGAAGATGGTGGATCCCTTGTTAGAACCTTCCAGGGAGTTTTTGTGGCATCTCGAAATGTCATGCTCCGTGGTATTATTTTCCATTCACTTCACTTATGCACAATAAACTAACTATATTACGTAAAACACCACCAAAGTTACAAAATATAGAGTCAAATAACACAAGATTATGAATAAAATATAAAATCCACTACATGACAGATTGAAATCCCACCAAAAACTCCCCCCTTATTAATTATGGCTTCTGCGTTGATTTTTCAACAAGGATTTTCGAACACTCTAAAAAGGTTTTATATCACCTTGACTGGTTTGACATCCTTGTTTTAATTGATTATTGTGTAACCCTAACCACGAGTGATTTTCTGTGATCAGAAAGGGATCAATAAAATTGACCACTACATAGAGACCGTGATGTCGCGGTTTGGAATGTTACATTAATAAATTCATTGAGACGATTCTGATTTATATTCATTAAAATATATGTTGTTTTATTTATCGTCAAGGTTTCTGAATTAGTATGACTGTTTTATAATAAGTGGTGTACATGTTGTTTTAACAAATGAGTGCACTTATATAGTTGTGCGTTTGTTTGTTAGAACTGTAGAAGCTCTTTTATTCCGAAAACCTGCAAAACCCGATTAAATGTTTTGTCATCTTCCCCCCTTGCTCTAAAATCTCCATCTTTCGTTCTTCGGTAGCAGCCCAAGCCGAGGTGTGCCGTGCACCCTTGAGCAAGTTCCCTGAATAAAGTCGGCTGGGTGCCTTACGCGCTCGCTTTAGTAGTCCTGTGAAGCTGTAAAGGCCTGGCAAGGTCAATAGCGTAGTCAGTTCGAAAAAAAACTAACTTTCTAAATTTCAACTCTCTATGAGTCAAAATAATCAGTGAGTCCTTACAAATCATTTCGGTATATATATTTTCTCTCCATAACTTGAAAAAATAAATTGTACCTCCGAATCTCAAACATAGCAATGTTTCATTTTACAACCTATTAACTCAAGCACTTGAAACGAACCACGTTACCGACTTTAACAATTTGCCAACAGTGTTAACTCAAATCTAGTGAGAATGAAGATTTATTCTACAAGTCGAATATTCTTTACAAAACCAGCTAAGTTAAAATCCTTCATAAGTTGAAAACTCTATAATTTGAAGCTTTTGGGTTCTCCTTTGAAATTTGACTTACAAAGGTTGTATAGTAGTAAAGAAGTGAACAAAGTTAACAATTAATATAGTGTTAAATGTTTTAAAAGTATGTGTATAGTTCAGTCGCGGTAAAAGATACTTTCAAAAAGAAAGCGAGAAGAGCGTATGTCTCACCATTCTCCAATATCCGAAGGCAAGCGAGACACTGCTCCCACTTTACCCGACACAGTGTTTACCCCCACCAAATTTCGTCACGCAAAATTATTGCGGATCAAAATTTCAAAGCCCTCTTAAGAAGTTTCAATGCAATAAATTTGTTAAAATGTATGTAAAACACGTTCTTTGGGAGACGTGTGTTACCGTCACAATATTTTACAAACAAACGTTAGCTTTTAACCGTATAAAAGCACATTATTATTCTAAGTTTTAAGATGAAACTAAGGTGTCGTAATTCGGTGAAGCTGTTAAGGCCTTGCTACACCAATAGCGTAGTCATTTCGAAAAAAATGGAAACCGGGTGGCGCAATTTTTTTTTCTCGAACTGACTACGCTTTTGAGATAGTAAGGCGTTAACAACTTCACCGGACTACTGGGAGGGTGGCGCAACATTTGCAGAGAAGGTTTTACAGATATCTAATGTTGGCGCGTTCTCGTGATTGGCTTGAGAGAGACAATTGCATTTCGGACTCATTATACGTATGTAGAATACACAAAAATAAAGTTTCGTTTTCTCCATTTTCCTCTTCCAAATATGGTCCGCTTATACAGTGATAAAATAAGTAGGACTTTGGCTGTGTCGTCATGTTTTCCTATTTATTATCAAATTCATAATTTTTGTTTGCCGGACGTCTAAGTGCACGGATAAAATAGGACGATTCTTGTCATTTTTGAAAGCTTCTTTTTCTTATGATAATCGATTTTTGTTTAAAATATAGAGACACGGTCGAGGTAAATATAGATTATACGGTATAAAAATATTTGCTCTAGTGTCATTATCCAGCGATAGAGAATGCTGCCCGCGTTTCCTCTTAAGTCATAGATGCAGCCGGTCCTTGATGCAGCGGATTCGTATAAGCATATATTTATTTAATATTATATAAGCATGTACTCAGTGGGTGGCAGAAGGATTTATACGCGTATTATATATTTATATTTGACGCAGATGCGATATGCTTTGTCTATATATAGCAGAGTGAGTAAATTCCAATATATCTTAGTGCGGCAGTTAATACATGAGTGTTTATTTATAAGTGTTCAAAACGGCGCGGTACGGAGCAGCGCGGTTGTACAAACTGATGAACTGCGAAAACGAGCTTTTTTACTACTAACGTAAAGAGGACTTGAGTTATTCTACACTCATCATGTAAATCTTATTTACTGCAAAATTTCATGCTTTCAGACGCATCGGTCGAAGAGTAGGATTCTTTATAAGTAGATTGAATTTCGTTATAAAATGATTCGGATTCTTTATATTATGAGGCACATAGTAAGTACCCCTGATGCTAACTGAAGTATAGTGGTAAGTTTTAAGCCAATGTATTATAATTAATTTTACTATTATTCATGGTAACAATGCCATACATTGTAAAAATGCAGACAGTCTTCTAGGAACGATTCCTATCGGCAGCCTGTTCGACGACACTTACTAAGTATACATTTATAAATATTTGGGTAATTCACAGTAATAACATTATATACTTCTAAAGTAATAGATAATATTATTAGTTTACTATTGTTATTTAAGGCTATCGGCTCCCCAATGATAATAATAATTTGGAGGTTGTAATTAATTGCGCCCGTAGGAAGTGTATCCTACATTTCCCTGCACGTGTTCCCCGGTTGGCGCTAAATGGTAACAAATATTTGTCCGCTGTACTGTTCCACATAATTTGAACCTCGCAACGATAAATAGGGTAATTAATTAGTCGACAATATTAAAAAATGAGTACTATATTTATCCATACGGTTCAATAAATTTAAAATTATGTTATGCAAAACTTATGACTTCCATCTCTTTCCCTAGGTCAGGTACAGCAAGAAAACAGGCCTTTTCATATTATCGATGTATATTTGAAATTCTAGTATCTACATATATATGTAGACATAATGTAAATACATGTATACCTATACTAATATTATAAAGAGGTAACGTTCATGTCGTTGTGATGTTGTGACGTTGTAGGGGTAATCTTAGGAACTACTGGTCCGATTTGAATAATTTTTTCAGTGTTATATAGCTCATTCATCGAGAATGGTTATAGGCTATATATCATCATGCTAAGACCAATGGGAGTGATGCACAGATGAAATATGTTTCAGAATCGGAATGATTTTTCCTATTGAGAACGCGAACGAAGTCGTGGGTAGAGGCTAGTGTACCATATTATGCTAATTGTGATTATTCATAATCACTACATTATATAAACCAAAGTTCTCCACAGCGTCTGTCTGTCCGCGATAGACTCATAAACTAGCGAGCGGATTTTCATGCGCTTTTCATTAATAGGTGGTGATTCACGAGGAAGGTTTAGGTATACCTATAATTTCTCAATGTTTTTTGTAAATTGATTGTAATATAGCGATAATTGCTGGAAGTGTCGGAAAAAGTCAAGCCGCCTGGGAGCTTTCGTCTTCGAAAACGCTGCGTAATTTGAGATATAACAAAACAGTTAAGATTTTGAACGATGCAGACGAAGTCGCGGGAATCATTATACATATTTATTTGTTAATTAATGTAATAATACCTTAGTGTTGATTTTAGAGAAACATAGAACATTTTTTTTGTTATATCTTTTTCAACGACATTCAATTGTTTATTTTCAACAGGGCGTGCACAGTGGTCTCAGAAAGGTTGGCCTGGCGATGCTGTCGTTGTCTGTACCGCTGTATGATAAGAAAGTCAGTAGTTTGTTACGCTTAAGATATTTATTTTAAAACGATTAACAGCAGCGTTTCTTAACCTTTTTAGGTTCCTTTAAATATCTAAAAAAAACATAAAGCTTTGTATATTTGCTCATAAATCCTTACTAATTACTATACTATGTAAGTACTATCTAGAAAATTTATTATTGAAGCCTAGATGTATTTATAATGTTATGGAAACATAAATATTATAACATAAATCAGTATACTCTTCTTTTTGGAATAGAAAACAAACAGAGATTCAATTTATTGCGCAAATGGAATCGTAAACATGAATTATTGTCCAAAAAAGCTGTTTTTAATACCTCAAGTACCATAAAATTACCAACATAATTATTAACAAAATAAAACCTAAGAACCTAAAAACTTTATCATGATTTATTGTATTTAACTTTTATAAAAGTTCGGCCATTTTGTTTTATAATTGTAGTTGTATAGTTTTTGAGGCTCTCTCTATGATCAAATTTAACCGGGTTAGTATTTAAACAGAATGGAGAGAATAAAACCTAATGGTTGATAATTTTACTAACATATATCTTCTTGTAGATGACATTTCACTTATCTTCAAAATGAATAAATAGATTAAAGTCGGGCATCCATATATCAATCCATTGTTACATAAAATTCTGATTATTTAAGACTTCCTTAAAAAGATACAAAGTTAAGAAACGCTGATTTACCATATTTTATATCTCCGTTATTCATTGGCTAATATCAAACATTCTGTAATTCGTCCAAATTAAAACAATTGAATTAAGATGAATTAACATTATCACTCTAGTAAAACGTATGATTTGCTCGTATATTAAGAAATAACAATAGACTTTTGTTGGTAAACTAATCGATACGATTACACTGCAAGCCCACTGTTTGTTGTTTTGACGGTCTAAACCACGATGTTATTTTTATGTCTATCTATCTGTAAAAATGAATGTTTGTTTGTGCGTCTCTTGTGCTTTTTTATATAGTTCATCTATGAAATTATGGTAGGCTACAGGGCTCATGTTTGCAAAGGTTTCTATATATTAGTACAACCATTTCGCAATAAATAGGGCCGTAGTCCGTACGTATCATTCATTTAAAAAAATAAGTGTACAAGTCTCTAGCAATAGGCTATGTTTGAAATAATGTACGGTTCCTTTCAAGAATAGCGTCTCCTTTTTGATCACTCGAATCTCAAGACGAATAATTGTCTGTGAAACCTCTATTTGGGCTTGCAGCTCTACGAAAGTTTAATGTAGTGAATGGAACACGAGATAAATCGTTGACTAGACCAGCGATCCTCAACACTCGTGTCGCAAGGCATGTCAAGTGTGTAGCGAGATTTACAAATAGTTACTTTGGTTTATTTTGTACTATCAAAAATTTTGCTTGTAAGTACGTAAGTTTGCCGTGAATTTGTAATGAGTATGTTTGTGCGTCAGTGGTGCTAGTTTTGACGTTCCTAAGTGACTTTTTAGGGCCTAAAATGAATAAAGTAATTTTGATTTTGAATCCGAGTAAAAAAGGTTGAGAATAGTTGGATTATAAAGTTATGTTCTTGTTTGAAGTGTGTGGTGTATTAAACGACAAAAAGTATTCAGTAATAAATGTTTCACGACAAATTGGGGTAGACAAAAGGATATAATTAGTCAGATTACCATTTTTCTTTTAAAAAATTCGCAAAATGTGTATATTTAGATCCGTGGTGGAATTCCTGTAGCCTGTTGGTATTACAAGCGACTTATCCTGTAAATTAGTGTATTTTATAAAAATCTGTCTATGAAAACAATATCTGTAAATTACAAGCTACCAGTTATATCGTTTTTAATATAAACGAATTTTTTGCTTGTATTTCTAGAGCTGTAACTCTAAACTTTGTAACTCGTAACTTTTTGCTTAAAACTTTTTATAAATGGTGCCTCATATATACGAGTTCTGCTAGCGTCAAGTAAGTCATGGTATAATAACTTTATAGGTAGTATTAAATTTTAATTGTACCTATAATGTGGATTATGCCACTGAAATACCCAAAGACAAGCACAACACTTACAGACATCATTTCTTACATAAATATATATTTTTTACATAATAATCACTGTTAGTTATTTCGTTATGCTAAAGTTTCATTTTAGAATGGGTTATCATCACATTGAACAAAATTATTTGACAGATCTTTCTATTTTAAAACTATATTAATTCCTTAGTGTACTTTTATTTATCTCTTAACATCATAGAATATAGTAGAAAATAATTTTGCAATTTATCAAATACAAAGTTTATACATTTTTATTTTTTTTGATTAAGAAATGGGACATGTCATAGAAGTTGTGGAAAGGCAACCGTTTTTGCCAAAAAAAGGCTAAGGATTCACGAAGGGGTTTTTATCCGCGTCCACCGTTGTTTATGGCTCCCGCTGTACCGGCGGGGAAATACTAGAGGTCACCGGCAGCCTCAGCGGTTTGTGCCCGAGCGCTCTGCGTTCGGTTGACGGGTCGTCCTTCTTTAATTCACTAACTACTCGCCTTGCACCCGCTGGTCTTGCGATTTTAGCTCGCCACGTTTGCGGGCGGTGATCTCAACCGTGATAACTGCGTAACTGCAAATAATCGATCTCTTGAGTTTAGAAATAAAACCACAGCTCCACCGCCGCGCCGTAGCGGAAGCGAGTTAAAACCGCTTCGTGAGTCCTTAGATTTATCTGTCAAATATATGTCACAAATTTACGTGATTTGTATAGATTTATAAAAAAGCCTATCTCTGGGATAGTGTTCCTTTCAAATAGTCAAATAATTTGTCAAATCGGAGCAATGGTTTCGTAGTTTACTATCTTTATAGAAACATACAAAATCCGCTCTCTCTCTCTTTATAATATTACTAGAATAGATAAGTATAGATTGCTATATTCTAATTTAACCGTGTGAAGTCGGTGGCGGTTAGTAGTGTGTCTACTAAGTACAAAAATCTATTCGAAGGAGTATTATGAAAAGGCTTCTAACAACATTTCTACACTGATAAAACGTGTCAATTCAATTTGAATTCAATATAACGTTGTCTTGTTAAGTATTTTTTTGATATATCTTCTGTCATACGATTTAACAATATTGCGTAAAATCCTACTGAACGTGAGAGTATGCACTTATTCGACTAAATAGTCAAAACGATATATTGAATGAAATCAATTGAATTCTTACACGAAATTATTGATTTTTTTTTTCATTGGACATTTTTTTTATATTATAGGAGGCAAACGAACAGACGGGTCACCTGATGTTAAGTGATCACTGCCGACCATAGACACTAGTAACACCAGGGAAGTCGCAAGTGCTTTGCCAGTCTGTGAATTGGGGGAAAGGGGGAGGGGGAGAGGAGAGGGGAAATGGTTCTCCGGCCCTTATCACTGACCGAACGAAGCTCATTGCATTCATGCACTTTTGCTTCACGTCAGTGTTTCTGTGGGGCGGGTGGATACTACTCCGGGTGACTCTTATCGAACTGAAAAACTCTCAATTTTTCCGAAAAAATATATTGGGGAGTTGTTGAGGCGGATATGCTTGGTACTCATATACGTTTCAACAACTCAAACATATATGAATAGTTAGCTAGGTTAGCTAAGATAGGTCGCGATTTTGTATGCAACGGGCAACAGCCAAGCCGAGGTGTGCCGTGCACCCTTGAGCTGGTTGCCAATATAAAATCGGCTGAGTGCCTTAAGCGCTTGCCTTAGTAGTCCGGTGAAGCTGTTAAGACCTTGCTAGGTCAATAGCGTAGTCAGTTCGAGAAAAAAAAAAAAAACAAAAAAAATACTCCGGGCGAGCCGACCCATTCATGCTGAAACCAGTAACAGCTTTAGTATGACGTATTACGCTTCTATAGTATAGTATAGTAAAAAATATTGATAGTTTGTGTTAAGTTTGTGCAGCGCATCATATATCTGATTAATTAATTAATTGTATAAAAATGTATATAATTATTGCTCTGAGTGCCAACTGATGTGAAAACCAGACCAATGTTAATAATTTCAATTTACAAATTATGTAAATTAAATAAATCCACACTATAATTGGTTTAGAAATTAAAAAAAAAAAAACAAAGGTATTCCATTATTTTGAGTTTACAATTCTGTCGATAGTCATTATAACTGTCTAGATTTACGGCGACTAGTAAGAAATAGAATCACCAGTTGCTAATGACATGCTGGATTGCGCGCGAAATGGGCTCGCTCGGATGGCTGAGACGCGACTAGGGTTGCCAACCGTACTACAACATTGTACTATATTTCGGCCGGCGTACTATATACTGTTGAAGAAATATATAATACGCAAAATTAAATCGGCTGAGTGCCTTAAGCGCTCGCCTTAGTAGTCCGGTGAAGCTGTAAAGGCCAATAGCGTAGTCAGTTCGAGAAAAAAAAATAGTACGCAATAATACTATATTTTCAACACCGAACGAAATCTAAAAAACATATTTATTTAAAAAAGTAATTAACACGCCTTTACATTAAATTTTGAGTGAGACGAGTTCGTGAAACCGTATTCCGGATGTCGAACGTATCTACAATCTTTTGTTTTTGACTCCCACTGATCTCTGTTCTCTATACTAACTGAAGGCGCTGGCTGCACGTCAAAGTTGTCAATATCAATCTAAAATTCAATGCAATAAAACATGACATTTATATTTCAGACAAAACATTATATTAATAATAATAAGTAACAAATATATCTTTGTCTATTTTTAATTTTTTTCATAAAATACTATATTTTTTGTAACTTATTCTGAAAAATACTGTATTTTCATAAAATACATTTTTTGAAAATGTGCTATATTTTTTATACCTTACTTTGAAATTGAAATATTTCACTGAAAAAATGTTGGCAACCCTTGACGCGACTAAACAAAAGAGTCACTTGTGATACCTTCCGACTTGAAAAGTGATCTCTATTAGACAAGTGATTACTCTTTCAGTACAAAACTACGATGATACTGAACTACTGGATTCAATAATAGTAATCTTAGAGTGTTTGTTATTCTATGAAATTTAAATAAACCTTTGCGATTATTACAAGAAATGGTTGAATAGATACAGATGATTATTTCTTTAGTATAGAAGAACTATACTACTATACTATACTATACCATATACTATACTATACCACTTCAAGCACTATACCGCTTGCCCTATTTTTCTACAGGAAGAAAACACATCATTAGCCGCATAATACTAATAAAATTCGTAGTTGCTTAAAAATTTAATAGCTTTATATGAAATGAATATATCCTGTTTTTTCAATAGCTTTTGAGTTAAGCGCGCACGACGTTAGAACTCTATTCTAAGAAGCACTGCGTATTATTGAGACGTAATAGCACAAATGAATATCGTCGCATTATTTGAACCAGTGATCAGAACACACGACTTGTCATTTATTGTTTTAGAACGCTTGATTAATAATATATAACACCACTTTAATGGCCTGGGCTTACAATAATGTTAAACATGAGATTTGCCTGATCATTTTTGCATACAAAGCATATTAACTACAAAAATGTATAGATTATTTTTTTCGAAATGAAAATGCTGTTGACCTTGGAAGGTCTTTAAAGGTTCGCCGAACTATTGTGTAGAAAATAGTTTCGAAGCGTGTAAAGATTACTTACTAGAGTATAGCCCAACAAGATCGTAAGCGACCGTCCTAGGTTACAACAGACTTTAGGAAGATGAGGTATCGTGTTGTTTTAAATTCCCTCTTCTAAATAACCCGCCCCTGTTAACATCTAGAGTACCTCGTGCCCGCCAACGTCTGGCGCCCCGCAGGACGGTCGTGCACGAAATTGCTGAATAATACTCGTCCGAACTTGAAATTATAATTTCATGCTTTAATGACAAGCTTAAAAGTTGCCCCCGTTTGATGTAAACCCCATCAACTCTACCCTTGTATACATGTGAGCACGCTCAGGCAAATAAGCTGTCGAGTCATGTGTTCTATTCGAATTTAGCATACCTACATAGCTCGAGTGCTCGATTATGCTCAGTTGTCAGCGTTCAAACAGCGCGCGTTTAAACCCTGAGCTGCTACTATCGCGATACAGTGACTTATTATATCACTAGAACTCACTTAGATCACTCAAACATGCATTTATACACAAATGGTGGAAGGGTTTTATTTTTTTCCATTATTCGAACTGAATAAAGTGGTTTAGTTCATTTCATTTCCGATATACATTTAAGCGTTTCTGAATCATGCAATTTTTAATTGTATGAGTCACAGACGAATATATGTATGAATAGTTTAGAAAAGTTTAGCTAGGTCAGATTGGGTTCTTTCGGTAACAGCCCAAGCCGAGTTGTGCCGTGCACCCTTGAGCATGTTACCTGAATAAAGTCGGCCAAGTGCCTTAAACCCTCGCCTTAGTAGTCCGGTGAAATTGTGAAGGCCTTGCAAGGCCAATAACATAGTCCGAGAAAAAAATCTGCGCACGTCCCTGAATTGCTCATTCGCCTGAGCGTACATAATCATGTACTCAGCTTTGAAATTTTTAGTTACATAGATACTTATCTAGATAATTATGTCCCGGCGGATGTTTACCCTGATAATAACATCAATCAGGCCTTCACACGATTATGTCTACGTCACTTTATATATATTCATGGAAAATTAGGTTATATCAACAGATAACTAAATCAAAGACCTTAATGTCGCTTCCTGCGCATGTCAATTATTCACTTACGGTCATCTTCCGGTCGATGAGTAACTAAAATCACGGACATTTTGAACGGATTCTGCATATAAATCGTATTCTGATAATCTAATATTGGAATATGTATATTATAAATGTTTAGGATATTTGTTTGAGAATTTGCTCATAAACTGTCGAATGAATCTTAAAGAAATTTCCTAAAATAGATAGAATTATCGCAAATGGTAGATTATGTCGAAGGAGATTGGCTAATTGACTAATTGGCTAATTGACAGAGATTGCGGGATAGAATTTTTATTTGAATCTATATTTTAATTGTAATGTTAGATATGGTCAATTGATTCCAGAATAAGAAATAGAATAGATAAGGAATTCGGCGTGAAGTATAATTTGCTAAATGAGGAAAAAATAGTATATCCATAGACAATCACGGAGAATATCATAGCTATTAACTTGTGGTGAAATTAAACCAACTAATGTCGACAAAGTTAACACACGAATTAATTATTTTAATGGTAAGTTAGAATATGTATTTCATTGGTTACTGAAGTCCTACATATTCACTTTTAATTTTATACGCCTATTTTATACGCTGGCGTTCATGTAGATTAGACCTATCTCTCAGGAACATTACTTCTTTTCTGGGTGAAAAATGTCCTTATTCTATATGATAACGTGTATGTAATTTTTTTTTTTTTATCGAAATGACTACGCTTTTGACCCAGCAAGGTCTTAACAGCTTCACCGGACTACTAAGGCGAGCGCTTAAGGCACTCAGCCGATTTTATTTTGGCAACCAGCTCAAGGGTGCACGGCACACCTCGGCTTGGCTGTTGCTTGTTGCATGCAAAATCGCGACCTATCTTAGCTAACCTAGCTAACTATTCATATATGTATGAGTTGTTGAAACGTATATGTGTACCAAGCATACACGCCTCAACAACTCCTCCATATATTGATTATCGGAAAATTGAGACTTTTTCAGTTTGATAAGGAAAAAAAAAAGTAAACCCTTCCACTTTCATGTGTAAGCGTGTATAGGCGTGCACGTGTGTGGGGGTGATCGTGTAGTGTTGTAGCGGTGTTGTATATTTGTGTGTCACGGTATCGCGCAAGCAACGCACTCAAGGGCTCCCTACCGAGGGATCGAACCTAGGCTTGAGCCGCTGCCATGGGAGGCCTAATCGGGTATATGGGAGGCCTAATCGGGTGTGTATGTAAACATTCATGGTATTTAGTACAGTAGTTAAGGAACGAAAGCGTCGCAAACATTAGCATTTTTAATATAAGTAAAAAAAAATATAACATTGGACGCAAACGAACAGGTGGGTCGGCTGATGTTAAGTGATTAATACCATCCATAGACACTAACAACACCAGAGGAGTCGCAAGTGTGTTGCCAGCCTGTGTTGGTGGGAAAGGGGGAAGGAGGGGGAGATGTGGGCCTCCGGCGCTCTCACTGACCGAAAGAAACGCAACAATGCAAGAACTGTTACTTCACGTCGGTATTTCTGTGGGTCGGGTGGTACTACCCTGGGCGAGCCGACTCATTCATGCTGAAACCAATTACAGCATGGCTCTACTACTTACTTAAGAATTGTTAACAGCCAATCAATAATAACAATCGTTACCACATAAAAGTGCTTCTTGTACCGAAATTGAATTAGTAACCTATGCGGGTTTAGTATTATTGCATCACAAGGCATGACTAGATGAATTGGATTCGAGGTGTTATTAATATTTCGTATTAGATTAAAACTCTTAGTCCACTATGTTATCGGTGATTGATATGGTTTTCTTTTGTTTTTATGATTACTTGCAAAAACTAAATCGGCTTAGAAACAATAATAAAAAACATTTGCTTCATCTCAAAATTATTATTGATTCTACCATTTAACGTGAATAGAGTAGGTATATGCATTTTTTTTCTCTCGAACTGACTACGCTATTGACCTAGTAAGGTCTTAACAGCTTCACCGGACAACCGTTTTTTAATAAAGTAATTAGTCATTAATTAATTATTAGAAATTTCCATTTCAAGTCGTTATTAAAGACGTATTTGCTATTGCTTTGCTCTTATGACGTATTTCATAATAATTTAATAAATAATTAGTAATCAGAAGCTAATTACAACAAAACAGCTCTTTCAAACTAGGAATGGAATTATTAGTTTTTAATATCTCACGACAAATTAACTGCACTGATTATCGAGAAAAACGTTTCTCTGTAATATAAAAATTTCACTTCTACCGTTTGTCTTTGCGACACACCCAGTCTTCTTTTTTCTGGGAATATTGGTGTTCTTGAAAATAAATATCGATATCTAGTACACTACATAAAGTAAGCCTGTCTCCTAGCCTCTTGGTTTCAGTTAGCAACAAAACAAACAGTGTCTCCTTACAGACTTGAGAACAATAGCTTAATACCATTAGTATCAAAAAGGCGACATGCGATTCTTTATCTAAATATTATTGTTGTTAATATGATATTCAATACATATAATAAGTATGTAAATCTAATGTGAAATGTCCGTCCGTGTATCTGTTTGCTTGAACACGTATTATTACATGATAAAATTACAAGTGGCAATGATGTGAATGTTAAGGTGGATGTTTGGTATAACTAGAATAGAAAGGATTAAGAATGAGTATATTAGAGGCAGTTTGAAAATACCACCAGTGACAGAGGAGTTGAGGAGTAATCGGGTAGCATAGTATGGGCATGTCATGACGAGAAATGAAAACCATGTAACTAGAAAAGTGTTGAGTATGATAGTGGACGGATATACCAGTAGAGGAAGACTGAAAAAGGTGTGGATGAACTGTGTGAAAAATGATATGTTTGTAAAAGGTTTGAATACTGAGATGATGTCATTTGAATGGGAGACAATGGAATTAAGTAAATTTTCAAAAAAAAGAATTAACCGACTTCAATATTAATCAAAAACCCATAAGACACTAAAAATCGGAAAATAAATAGTTTATCAAATTAACCAAATTAAATAAAACATGAATATGTGTGTTACCTAAAGATGTATTGAATAATCGTAATCGATGGCGTGATATTGAGTTATTCGTCTATTTGTCGTGTACGTAATTAATGCAAATTTAACACTTATACGGTTTTGCACACGGGAAGCACCAAAATAGTATTATCAAAATCGTTTGACCCAGTCCAAAGTTATGAGGTAACAAATATTAAAAAAATACAGACGAATTGAGAACCTCCTTTTTTTGAAGTCAGTTAAAAAGAAAACATGTTGTGCCGACCCTACTTAGGTGGGATAAGGGTAATGATGGTGATAACTGTTTTCACGATAAAACTTTTTAAATCATAAATTATAATATGAGGAATATAAGAATATATTTGAGTAGCATTTAGTCTTTGTTTCATTAAAATCGGCTCGGTCTGTCAAAAGTTATTGTAATTTTAATGACAACGCGACTTAAGTATGAGAGAAAATTAAATAATGAGACCTAATAGATTCAGATGACTTTATCAGTCACGGTTTCGAACATAAGGTTCCACGCGAACGAAGTCCCGGGCGCAGCTAGTTTAATACGAGACAAAATTACAGTAGACTTTCAGTCCGTTAGTGGTGTCCGCCGCAAACTATGAACCCGTACCCAACGCTGCGCGTTATAAAAGACGTCCGCGACACATTTTTACCGACCCTCCTGATTCAATCACGTCAGCGAACGATCAGTACCAGCCTGTCCCTCGTAACAGAGCGTGCTCACGCCCACGCCCGCGTAACCACAGATCACGCCGCCGTGGTCTGGGGGTTAATTTCGCTCCGGCAAACCCGATTAGGCCTGCCACGGCAGCGGCTCAAGCCTAGATTCAATCCCTCGGTAGAGAGCCTTTGAGTGCGTTGCTTGCACGATACGGTGACACACCAATATACAACACTACTACAACACTACACGATCACCCCCACACACGTGCACGCCTACATGCTACACATTTTGGTGGAAGGGTTTACTTTTTTCCCTTATCGAACTGAAAAAACTCTCAATTTTTCGATAAAAATATATGGAGGAGTTGTTGAGGCGTATATGCTTGGTACACATATACGTTTCAACAACTCAAACCTATATGAATAGTGAGCTAGGTTAGCTAAGATAGGTCGCGATTTTGCATGCAACGGGCAACAGCCAAGCCGAAGTGTGCCGTGCACCCTTGAGCTGGTTGCCAATATAAAATCGGCTGAGTGCCTTAAGCGCTCGCTTTAGTAGTCCGGTGAAGCTGCTAAGACCTTGCTGGGTCAATAGCGCAGTCATTTCGAAAAAAAAAAACTGTAGACTTTGTCACATAATATCGGTCTATAAAAGAAGGAATGTACGAGATTACTTTACCGACTCGCATAGGAACAGCCAGAGGTGTTTTAATATAACCAGTAATAATGTAATACAATATCCTTCTGTAATAGATAACAAACTATTTTAGGCATTTTAATCTTGTTGTGGATTATCTGTTATTCGTTACAATCTATAAATCTTGGTAAAGACAGGTTGAAGCTATTACTAGTTTCACCATAAATGGGTGTACCACTCGCAA
>JACEII010000030.1:1718897-1728936 GCA_014332785.1 Antheraea mylitta
TGTGTACGTTCGGGAAAGTACAAATATATAACAATAGATGGCGCGAGATATTTTTCAACTTTGCAACAAAATTACTGTATTTCATACACGTAATCGCAGTTCGTAACTTTGAATTGAAAACTATGCGAAGTCGCGAGAAACAAATACTATCATATATATATTTTAAATAAAAATAAAAGCTGAAAACATTAATACATTCTGTGTATAAGTGTCAAAAGCTACTACGAACTAGTCCATTAACTATTTCTCACTTTTTATAGACGTTCAAAGTACAGTTTGAAATAGTAAAGTAGTTTTGAAGACATTAGTATATTTACATTTGAAATTTGTTCATTAGATAACATATTCAAGTAAACATAGTTATTTTCATTTCATTATGAATTCATCCGTCTTACGTTTGGTGTTGCCATATTAAGTTTAAATTAACTTTACTGGGAATAAAAACGGAAATATTGTTTTCATTGTTTATAGTCTTATTACGACTTGGAAAAGTGCACTATTTCCGAACACTGAAAAATTATCTGGAATAATATAGAATTATCTACAGATATTGGTAATATATTAGCTAATTGTAGCATACATTTATGCAATATATTAACTAATTAACAGATAATACAACATGGCGACTCATTGATGCGCGGAACACATTACACGCATCGCTCTGAAGTATTCTTAAGAAACATATAAAAACTCGACAAATGACATACCTTGAAACATCAACCTTAACACCTACATAATAACCTACAGTTGTTTTGATATTATGAATAATACATTATCAGTTTAAATAACTAAATAAAATTCTAAATTATTATATTTCGTATTTTCTTACATCTGGCAATCGGCAGCCCTATATAATTCACAATCAACGTCGTATCTCGATTACACAAATTGTTTGATGTGTGTTACCTTTATTTATTCGTGGCGTTTGATAAGCTAAGTCCTTTGGACCCATAATGTACTCTTGTAAAAGCGTATTATACATTTTTAATGAACACCTTAATAATTGTTTACAAAAATTATTCTTTTGAAATCTGTAGATATTACAAATCTGTTCAGCTGAAATAATTACTCTGGGTTTCACAAAACCTTTAATATATTCGGGAATATTTTCCGCATCCCGTTATTATGTTAGGACATGATTCCTTTCAACAAAATTGGAAATGAAAAATTCAAAAAATAATGGACAAATATTTGTGGAAGGATAAAAGTATATTGTATATAGAGGCTATTAAAACATCTTGATGTTCTTAATAGCCTACATAAGAAAGCGAATGAATTTCTTATATTATTGAATGTAAATGTGGGTAAATAGACCCACAAATTTAGAAGTGATTCTTCGGGCAAAATATAGTTATACTTTTAATATTTATAAATAATGTGGAATTATTTTTGGAATCTTTGTGAAAATATTGTGGAATTTGTAACCAGTACTAATATCAAGACTACTGTAAATTATGTACGCATTAACTTGATACAATATTTAGATCCTCATAGCCTTTAGTCTTCGGGATTTGTTATCATAAATTGCATTAAAGTTTATGTTATTTAATTTAGTTTATACCATAAAGAGTGCATAATTACCATTCATTCTAATTCAATAATGAGGTTGGAAAATTGTTTTTACTTCTTTTCTACGAGTTACAACTACTAACTTATATTACTTAATTAAATGCTTTTGTTGACTTTCAATAAATGAGTGTGAAAAAAGCTTAGGTATATTTGGCAGTGAATTCCAAAGCTTTTCAAACATCGCTTACGTAACATACTTCACCATAAAATCCTTCGATCATTCGATCCTTTTGAATATTTTAAATGTGAATTGTCCGAAGATAACAGTTGTATCAGATAAACTGTGATAAACTGCGGCGCGGCGTAAATACTGAAACTACGTCTATCTTAAGTAAGACATGATTTCATATTAAATCGGCTGAGTGCCTTAAGCGCTCGCCTTAGTAGTCCGGTGAAGCTGTTAAGACCTTGCTGGGTCAATAGAGTAGTCATTTCGAAAAAAAAAAAAGATTTCATATTAATTCGGTATTTCGTCGTAGTTGGATGAGTCTTCGTAACGAGAAGATAACTAAGTTGAAACTTTACATATGGATCAAGTTTAAGATTTATGTTACCCATATTCTATATTACGTTTCATGATTATCATCATTATATGTCATCTTTCATTACTTGGTTAAATACTCAATAATATATAATTAACTCTGTATGGAATTAAGGCGAATGTTGTCTTGAATAAAAAAAAGTTTTTTTTAGTATTTTAATTTATAAGATTGTAATCATCTTTATTTTAGTAAAATATATTTATTTGAGTATAGCTTTATTACAAAATTACTTTTATACTAATGCAAAGGGCTTATAAGTTCTGCTTGTGATCGAATGTTTTTTTATTCATTATCGAATACCAAATACGGAATAAGGCAACTATATCTTCACTGTAACGCCCTACGATATTTTAAAATAAAACATTATTTGTATATAACAAAGTAAACTTAAAATTCGTCCTTTTTATAGTTCATAAATACATTACTTTATTAAATGTCTGTAACATCACAAAAAACGATTTATATGTTGCTTAAATTGTCTTGTATTCGGGTAGATTTCCATCCATGAAATCTGTATCATAAACAAGTTTTTCTCCAGCAGATTATGACCTTTTGAAATTAATATCCTAATACGTTATTAGGAAGGTATATCTTTATGGCGTTTTAATATAATTGATTTCATCTGCTTAATATGTACATCATCCCCTCATTTATCGGTGTCGCTATAAAGTAAATTGTTTATGTAGTACGTGTAAACAGTTAGTGTTAATATAATCTTACGTTTTCTTTAATTTAGATAGGTTGTTAGTTGTTGTAAAAGATTGCACACAAACATATAAAGACGTAGAAGATATATTGCTTTTATAATCAATAAAATTTTTTGTATTTAAAGTTTTTTTAACACAAGTTTAATGTTATAAAGGCCTACATTCGTAGCTAAATCTAGAGGAGTACTTTCTCTCAAATTCAGCTACAACTACAGAACACAAACTATGAATGCCTAGTGATAGATTTTCAACCCGAAAGGTAGTAGTTAACCAAAAAATATCGTGTCACTTATTACACTTTCATAATGATATTAACTTTCAAGGAAAAGCTTCGGCTCTTGGTCTATTTAATTTTGTATAGAGAGAAGATTTAGTTACTTCACCGCAATACATTACCAGAGAGCAATAAATATGTAGTTTCTTACAATAATATACTTTGCTTTATTTGAATAGACCTAATTTAGCGAATAGAATATATTGGAACGAGTTCTTTTTTATTTTATACCATATCACGATTATCTTTGGATATGTTTTTAATCGAATAGCTAACTGTGATAATAGGTGGATCTTTCATTTAATTGAGCTGATAGACTAAGAAGAAATTAGTAAAAAATAGATTGAATACATATATATAAGAGGTATTCGTGGTTATTTACTTAATACAAACAAATAATAAAAAAACCTGGAAACAGTAATAAGGACGCTAGAAGTGGAAAATAAAAAAAGGCACGTAAATGTGTCCCCTTTTGTATTTTTATATTAATTATAGAGTGAATGACAATATCCAAATTTTAGAATTTGTTTATTGAAATTATTAACATTAGTCTGGTTTTCATATCTATTGGTAGTCGGAGCAAAAATTATATACCTTTTTATAAAGTCGATTAATCTATAAAACATTATGATGAGCTATAAAATATCAATATTACATTTACGCATACCTCTATTATGCGCGTCGCTAGTACCGCAATATGTCCGGTCATGCTTACGTAGCATGTCATGATGCGAAATTATAAATCTATCTCCGGCCTAAAAGTAGTCCGTTGAAGCTGTGAAGGCCAATAAGGCCAATAGTGTAGTCAGTTCGAGAAAAAAAACTCCGGTCAAAAATACCGCTTAACGCGCCTAAGGACGTTTTCAGTACAAAACAATTATATTGGTTCAATAAAATCTGACTTCTTATTGTAGACATGAGAATATAACCTGTAGTAACTAACTATTTATTCCGTTTTGCGTTAAATGATACTTCAAGTTAAAGTTAATAGAATTGTTATCAGTGTGATTTACATTAAAGCGTGCTACGTTACAAGGTTATGTCGTCGCGTCGTCTAGTCGGATGCGTTTATTAACAGTAGTTAGTTTGATTCGATGCGCTTGAACAATTTTGTCGTTTTTAGTACTGTAAAAAATAGTTTTATTGTGTTTTTCTGACGAGTACCTCTGTACGGACAAACAGTGTCGTTTTGTTGTGGTCTTGAAATGTAGTAAAAATGTATTCTTTTTGCTTTTTGTTAGGTTATAGTGAGTAAGATATGGTAAATTGTTTAAAATATTCCATATCATTCTGTAGTGTAAAGATTATAGAGAAGTTTTCTCGTGATAAGAGAAAGAATCTCACATCCAATAGTCAATAGGTACTTGACAAAAATAGTGTAATCAGATGTTACATACAATTGTCAACATGAATACTTAAATAATTTTATTATTCTTCTATGCTGTCTATGTTGTACTATGTACTATGTTATATTCACTTAAAATGTCTATTATAGAATTCCATAGATAACAATAAATATATACCAAGTATATTTATCATCTATACTAATATTATAAAGAGGTAAAGTTTGTGAGTTTGTGACGTTGTGACGTTGTAGGGGGTAATCTCAGGAACTACTTGTTCGATTTGAATAATTCTGTCAGTTTTATATAGCTCATTCATCGAGAATGGTTATATGCTATATATCATCACGCTAAAACCAATAGGAGCGGAGTACAGATGAAAAATGTTTCAAAATCGGGATGTTTTTTCCTTTTGAGGACTGTTGCGTGTTAGTTTTCGTGTATCTAAGCCACGCGAACGAAGTCGCGGGCAGAGGCTAGTAGTTTATAAACAAAAATCGTTCAATAATATCAAAACAAATTTCCACTGTAATTATATAAATGAGAAAGTAACACTTTCAGTTTGTTATTTCTTCACAAATATCTGATTCTATCGCAATTCAATCTGTTATAAAACCGGTATAAAGACATTGTATACTCGTTTTCAATTGCTGAATAATTATGAGGAAATATAGATAGGCGTTTTATCAATAAAATTGGTGAAAAGTGATTGATGTGTGTGCTAATTAAAACGTTTGATGTTTCTAAAAACAATATTGTTCATACAAAAAGAATTATGATTTAGGTAAATAATAAAAAAAGTGGATAAAGTCGTGGAGAAAAGCTAATTACTAATAAAGATTTTCCTGTTTCTCGTAATTCGTTCTATTTACAGTATTTTATTCAATGCCGTTTGTCGCATTTGACTGTCTTTAAGGACGTCTCTGTCATTTACGTTATTATATTTAAGTAAGAAATACGACAATCTGTATTACACAGTATATGCGTAATTTACAAATTAAAAATGTAAATTATAGTATATATTTACAAACGATAAATGAAATAAGGTGATAACTATTACCGTGTACATTACAAAAAAAATTGTAGGTTATACAACAGATTAACATCACAAGAAATAGTCATTTAACATGTGATTCGAGTTTTTGGCGGGATTTCAGACTGTCATGTAGTGGATTTTATATTTTATTCATAATCTTGTGTTACTTGAGTCTATATTGTGTAAAGTTGGTGGTGTTTTATGTAATATGGTTGGTTTATTATGCATAAGTGAAGTGAATGAAAAATAATACCACGGAGCATGCAATTCTGAGATGCCACAAAAACTCCATGGAAGGTTCTAGCAAGGGAGCCACCATCTTGTTAGAATGTTGATTCACACGACGCTTGATATTGAAATAATCGTACGAAGCTTGTAATATTATTGACTACGTGACAATGGCAGTAATAATCTGAACGGTTGATTGCCAAAAAAAAACATGTGATTCGTTTCAGTACTTGTATAAAATGAGATGGTATCAGAAAAATAGATGGAGCTATGGCTAATGGCTAATAGTTTTCCACATGGAAAGCTAATTTTGAGGTATACAATACTTATAATTTGACTGTTGGTGATTTAGAATACCCGATCTTTACTTCAAGAATATCAAATATCCCAATTTTTTTACGTATTTGACAATTCAAAATTAGCTTGATTTTTTTTTCGAACTGACCATGCTTTTGACCTTGCCAGGCCTTTACAGCTTCACCGGACTACAGTTAGCTTGATATTTTCAGCAAATGCTCGTGAAAGGAGGCATCTTATGAAAAATTAATAGGTTAAGTAATGTTCTTCTAGTACTGCCATTTAGCAGGAAAATAGAACCATAACATATACATCATAGATTCACTGATTATGTCCGTAGTATTCCTCGAAAAGGGGTAACTGTTCAGTAGTTGTATATTTATAGGCTCCTATTTATATTATAATTAGTTGATTCCCGCGACTTCATCTGGTTATTTTTAGCTTATTAATATAATTCACGTAGAAATGAAAAACATAACACATCACACCGCTTGCCCCAGTTTTTCATAATGCTTATGATAATCGTATTTGATTGAAGATTTAATAGCTTTATATCAAACTAGCCTCTGCCCGCGACTTCGTTCGCGTGGAATATATACACTAACACTAACACGCATCAGTTCTCAAAAGGAAGAAAACATCCCGATTTTGAAACATTTTTCATCTGTGCTCCTCTCCTGTTTGGTCTTAGCGTCATGATATATAGCCTATAACAATTCTCGATGATTGAGCTATATAACATTGAAAGAATTATTCAAATCGGACCAGTAGTTCCTGAGATTACCCCCTACAACGTTACAACATCACAACGTCACAAACTCACAAACTTTACCTGTTTATAATATTAGTATAGATGAAACAATTATGATTTTTTTTATTATCTAAAAAACGTGTATATGAATTAAAATAAAAAAAATGGTTGGAATCTATCCCTTAGTTTTTGTGTAATGCGCGCACGACAGGAGAGCTTTATAATTTTATTTATATACTAGTTGTGTCCGCGACTCCGTCCGCGTGGAAAGTAATGTACAAAAAAGCAGTGTAATAAAATCATCTAAATATATTATATCCATTTACTTATCTACTTTTCTCTCGTACTTAAGTCGCGTCGCCATTAAAATTACAATATTTTTTGATAGAGTGAACCGATTTTAGCGAAACCAATTTTAAAGTAAATGTTACTCGACGATATGCTTTATGATTTATTTGGTGAGGTGTTATCGTAAACACAATACTTTAGTAGTGACTTGTGTTCAAACAAACAGACAGACACATTTCTAAAAATGATTGAAATATATTTTATTACTTATTCCCAGACACTTGCAACATTTTTTTTACAAGAGTATATAAAGTACAGACACTTTACATTTACATTTATATGTATAGAAATAGATTAATATGGACATGCGTTACTTGTAAGTTTAATTGCTAAATTTTACAAACATCTTACATACAAATAACTAAACTTAAGTTACAAGCAGTTTCAGGCGTTTGAAATTGATACTAGTCTGGTATTCATACGCTTCAGCTAAACTTTCTATTCGTGTTATATTGATTTTAACTTATTTGGATATGATTAAAACAGACAGACATTCATTTTAAATGTGGTAATCATTATTATCTTTGTAGTTATAAATAAAAATAAATTTCGTAAATTTACAAGAAGCGACAAAATGTTAGGGAAGAAATTCTCCAAATGTCAGTAAAAACCGTGTCGAAATGCGTATTTTGGAAGAATTAAGGGCATTCACAAATATAAATAGCGACTTGATTTTATTGTATTTATTGATATTCAAATCGTAAATATTTACATTTATAACATTTTTAAATTATCTGTTTTAAGTATAAATAATCCGTCCCGGCTCATTAAGCTGGTGAAGTTTTATCAAAGTGAATATATAGATATTCTATAATAATAATTAGGAATGTTTAAAAAAATTATAAAATAGATTTAAGTTTTTTTTTTCGAACTGATGACGCTATTTACCTAGCAAGGTCTTAATAGCTTCACCAGACTACTAAGGCAAGCGCTTAAGCTTAAGCCGATTTTATTTGACTAGATTTTAAGTAAAAATCATGAAATGTATGTATAACGTATATATAAAAGAATTGTTAAATATATAAAGATGAATGTTTGTTTATTTATCACCTTATATGTAGTTACTACTATTTATAAAACGATTTATGATAAAACTTCACGTCGGCCTGTGAGTTATGCACACGACGAGGCCGCGGCTATGGTAATTTCAAATTAATACAACTATTTTACAATATTTTATTATTTAACAACTTCGAAAATAACAGGATAAATATGTCATGAAATACACTGTCAATTAAAATTTTTTAGGAATAGTTTGCGATGAATAGACAGTCGAATTTATTGCATTCTGAAAAAAAAAATGGAATCTTTCAAACTGAATGAACCCTCCGTGTAACGTCTGACATATTTATCATTTCAAGAACACACCTATGCAAATAACTTATTCTATAACAATATATATGTATCTTACATAGTTACAGAAAATAGTTTTTTCCTGTATAAGTTATTTAACGATATTTTTAATACATTATAAAATTATTTGTAGACAATTTATTATTCATATTTTTTTTTTAAATCCACTATATGCAGCTATGATACATAAATACCGAAATTACTTATTACTACTACATTTCAGGAAAGATGCATTCTTTTAAATTTTAAAACCATCCTTTTCTTGGAAAGTTTTCATACAAAGCCGCAGAATTTTACAGGGCTAAGAGAACTAATAATTTGTGTTACGGAATAAAAAATGTTTCTAGCATCGAAATAAAAGTACATTAATATTATCTGTTTATAAAACTTTTTTAGTACTTTGACTTGTAGTGATGTGAGTGAATGTTGATGATAATTGTTAAAAATAACTCAAGATGACGTCACTGGGCATACCTACAGAGGCCCCGGTTCATACTATACTTTTCACATCGGCGTACACGCAGAAACCGGTGAAAATCGTTAAGAAAAAGGTAAGTTTATGTATAAATACACAGATTTACTTTTTTATGTGTCGCCAGAATTATACCTGATGTCTCTGAAGAATATTGGCCACCTTCGTGAACTCCAATAAATAATCTTCTGTCAGTATTCTTAATTTTGATTCAGCAAAACAACGAAAGAAAATGTGTTGAATTGTAAAACAACAATAATTAATTAAATTTTGTTATATTGTCGGCCTCCTAAAATGCATTTTCAAAAATATATAAACACGACTTAAAAACTTGCTTACCCTTGTTTAAAATTCTGAAGATCATTTGACCAATTCTTAAGTAAAGCTGATTTGGTTCATCAACTTTCTGTTGTAGAACATCAAATGTTGTATCATGTTCTCAAACATTTCTTTCAAACTTGAGAATATTTCTCAATAAATAGGTATTATATTATTAAGATGTACATATATGTGGTAGAGCCACGCTGAAGCTATTACTTTATTTTTTCTATTTTTTTTTTTGTTTTTAACGTGTAGAAATCCCTTATGGATACCCACCCTCCCGGGGGAGAAGGTGGGTTATGTCCGACACGCACGGACTAAAACCCCACGGTGTACCGACCGACCGTAGTGTTGGGGCGGCAAGGGATCGTTCTAAGCTATTCCCCTTAGATAGCCGCCCCAACGGTCCGCCTAGTGGAAGGTGGCTACCGGGCTCCTACCTATAGAGAGGCAGCTGGGTACACACCAGCTGCCTCCCCTCGTCCGCCGGACCTGTGCAATGAGGGGATGAGCCCCCCGACTACATCCCCTCAGGTCCAGCTACGGTGGTAGGAGGAGTTGGGCGAAGCGCCGCATCCTCCTGCCGGTTCTTCGTTGGCGAAGACGGCCACTGAGGGGGTCCGCCGCGGACCCTCTCCGCTGCCTCCTTTTGCGAGATGACTTCCGCCAGGTCCTGCATCCACCGCTCTACCGCCTCCTCCCATAGCTCCTGCCTTTTGGCCTCTGGTTTCAGCATAAATGAGTCAGCTCGCCCGGGGTAGTAGCACCTGATCTACAGAAAACTGACGTGAAGTAATA
>JACEII010000030.1:1728946-1843189 GCA_014332785.1 Antheraea mylitta
AAATCTTTAGTAGAAACAGATTATTTTGCTTTCAAATTGTATTCAATATTGTCGGATCAAAATTGTCATAGAAATATTTGAACATTCCATATAAAGCCTTCCTAAAAAGCAATGCCATTATCAGAACTTCTTCATTATACGAATTAACAAGGACGCATTCCTTCGTGTAAAACTCCACAAAGTGAATTGGATTTTAACTAGAATTTCTATTGCATCGTTGCTCTTCAAGAAATATTCGACGTCTTTCTATGAGCCAATTCAGTTTATGCTTGCTAACTCCAATTCTACTTACAATTCTATTTCTTTTATGTCGTTATTTTAACCATCGACAGTCAGTCCACGTATATTTATCAACGTGTATCGTTAGGTATTACTAGTGAGTAATCTAATATTTCCATTAGGCAGCCGCGCCGCGTCGCGTCAGTGGCATTAAAATAGTTTCAAAGTTATTTAGTAAAGGAAATCCAAAGTTTGTTATAGTATTTATATTATAAATACTGTTTGGTTTATTTATCTACAATTTTTATTACTTAATTAAATATTTTTATATCCTATGACGTGCGAAGTTATGTAATTGTTTGGGTAACTACGCCCGAGAATATTCTAAAAGGCGGAGAAATCATTAAGCTATGCCCCATGCTGACGTGTTTGAATTGTATAACACCCGGTAAAAAATCTGTTGAATAGTCCAAATTATTAGGTAGCCACATTTGAAATGGCAGTAACATTGTAAAACGTTTTTGTAGTAAAGAATTATATTTCGGTGTTTTGATGGATACGGCTGATACGTCAGTGCTATCTTATTGACCGGTATGGTTGACAGGATACTTTAGTTTCTTGTTGATGGGTGATAGTAAAACATAAGCGTTATTACAGTTTGGGTATGGTTAACACACCAGCGCCATGTCTTCTTGAAGTGTATGGTTGATACACCGCGCCAATGCCGAGTTTTGTTGACGGTTGTGGTTGACACGCCGGAACTGTCATGTCGGGCGGTATGGTTGACACGCCAATGCCGTGTGTGAATAATAAGCCATTGTAATATTTTGTTGGCTGATATGGTTGGCATGTCTTCTTTTTCTTCTTCTTCTATTTTATTTTTGACAACCAGTCTTCTATTTAATAGACCATTACTGCCATTGTCAAGTGAGTAATGATATTACAAGTTTATTGATATAACTTCAATGAACTAACAAAACGATAGCCATTTTGTTAGAACTCTCTTGGGAGTTTTTGTGGCAAGTCAGAATCCATGCTCCATGGTATTATTTCCGATCCACTTCACTTATGCAAAATAACTAAACTATATTACGTAAAGCACCACCAACATTACACAATATAGAGCCAAATAACACAACATTATGGATAAAATATGAAGACCACTACATGGCTTTCCAAGATCCCGCCAAAAACTCTCGGTTGGCATGTCGATGCTGTTTTATTAACTTTTAGGGTTGACATATTAGAGCGTGTGACCATCTAACATAGGGAGAAATTTACAGAACTGTCATTGATGTTTTGTTGTTCAGTTTCTATTTCATCACATTACAAGTTCGTACTGTATAGGGAATGTTTCGACTCCCCAGTCCTTTAGTGGTATACGCCGCATAATACGAACCCGTACCGAACGCTTCGCATTATTATAGACGTCCGCGACATATTTTAATCGACCCTCCTGATGAAATAACGGCAGTGAACGATCAGTACCAGCCTGTCTCACCAAACAGACCGTGTTCACGCCCACGCCCGCGTAGCCACAGATCACGCCGCCGTGGTCTGGGGGTAAATTTCGCTCCCGCACACCAGATTAGGCACCCCTCGGCAGCGGCTCAAGTCTAGGTTTGATCCCTCGGCAGGGAGCCCTTGAGTGCGTTACTTGCGCAATACAGTGACACAAAAATTTACATCACTGCTACAACACTACACGATCACCCCCACACACGTGCACGCCCACACGTTTACACATGGAAGTGGAAGGGTTTTATTTTTTTCCCTTATCGAACTAGAAAAACTCTAATTTTCCGACAAAAAAAAAAATATATATGGAGGGGTTGTTGAGGCGTGTATGCTTGGTACACATATGCGCCTCAACAACTGAAACATATATGAATAGTTAGCTAGGTTAGCTAAGATAGGTCGCGAGTTTGCATGTAACAGGCAACAGCCAAGCCGAGGTATGCCGTGCACCCTTGTGCTAGTTGCCCAAATAAAATCAGCTGAGTGCCTTAAGCGCTCGCCTTAGTAGTTCGGTGAAGCTGTTAAGACCTTGCTAGGTAATAGCGTAGTCAGTTCGAAAAAAAAAAATGTTTCGACTCATTTTCTTCGTCATTACATCAGTGCGATATTGGCATGGTTCGCTCGTATATAATAAAATTCCGTTTCATTAAATACATAACAGTACATAACATAACATTACATTTATTCATTTTTATTAATTAATTACCTCTAGACCATATAATTGAATCCCAGATACGTCGTCAATTTTACCGACTGTACTTCTCGCTTACTTTTAAAATTCGAATTTTTGAATTAACAAAAAACGTTATTTATACTTGTCCGTGCTTTTTACATAATAAAATTCTATATTTGCTAATGATGTGTGAAAGAAATGTCGTCTATTTTTAAGTATTTTTTTACTTGTCTCATCTATTTAAATTACTTTACACAAACTTATCTTAGTTTGGAATTGAATGATATCGAGTTAATCTCTTTCTCTCTCTCTTTCCCTCTCCTATGATATAAAAAAACTCGAAAGATGTCTATGCCAATGTAAGGACTGCAGGCGATACAATATATAATAATATTATATGAGCGACGCATGCTAGCAATTGTAATCCATTGCGGAGGAAATCGCGGACGATTGTTAGTTTTATTTACGAAATACAGGAAGATATAAAACTCAACGCGATTCGCAACATCCATTAAAATAGGAAATATAAAATGTATATTTACCGACCTTGAATACAATATTCCAAGCACGATGATTTAAGTGTTATTTTATTATCGCAGTTGTATTGAGTATGTTTTTATTGTACCGATCTAATATACTCCTGTCGTTTCGATGTATCCAGTGTTGAATCGGTAGTCCGGTGAAGCTGTAAAGGCCTTGCAAGGCCAATAGCATAGTTACTTCGAAAAAAAAACCAGTGTTGCATCTAAGAGGATTTGCAATAAAGTACAATAGATTACATATAACTGGCGATTGCTCTCGGCTTCGCTCGCGTTAATTTTTATCTCTCGGAAATATTGCTCTTTTATTCTTAATTAAAGATGTTCTATGTCACGTGACAACGTGTATTTAAAATATTTATAAGTATATCAAATATCATTTTAGTGACAATTTCAAAATCAAAATCACAAATACTTTACTCAATCTAGATCCTAAAAGGGTCCTTATAAACGTCAAAATTTGTGATAAAACTGTAACAAGGACAAATCTGTACATTAAATATTTTTTGAAAATTATAATCAGGGTACACTCTTTTATCGATATAGAAGCCAATAATAAACTTTTTACAATTTTTGTCTGTCTGTACCTGTGATTTAATTTTTGTTTACAATGTTTGAAAGATATATTATCCCTCAGTGTTATAGATAATGTTTATTTTGGCAAATATATATTTAATCACAAGGATTGTAATTGAAATCGGCAAAAAATCATTTATCGCCAATACTGGGAAGACATTTATCGGCAATATATGCCGGTCAGTTTTTAGTTTAATTGGACCCGGTAGGTGATGCTGCGAACGGGTTTTAGGCTTATTTTAAAAGATTTCTCACATACCAACTGCGTATATATGTTTGAGTGAGTCCGGGAATCTGATGCAGACAAAGTTGCTCGGGTCATATATATATTTAATATAAATTACACGTCACAATTGTTTCTCTACACAGAGTCGATTCCACACATAACCATCGTTCACATATTGAACCTCCCTATAATAGCCTTTTGATACCAAAACCAGCTTGATATGGGGCTTAAGACTACAGTCCGGCAAATCGTTTTAGGATTTTTTACGTAACTATATATAAAGAGGATTAAGTTTTGAACATTTCTGTATAGTTCGACCTCAATCATCAACAGAATTCGTGACGGTAAGGCAGTCATTGCTTCCCCTGCCAAAAGGTGTAAGAAGGCACCATAGGGCTTAGTCAATTCGAATCGGACATAACTCATCGTCAGCTACCCGGTGGGGTTGGTAGCTGTTAGGGATTTCTCCACGTAAAAAGGTGTTCACCTTAGTGTAAAAGCAATCAGCATGTTTTTTTTTTTTTCGATATGTCTACGCCATTGACCCATCAAGGTCTTAACAGCTTCACCGGACTACTAAGGCGAGCGCTTAAGGCACTCACTCAGCCGATTTTATTTTGGCAACCAGCTCAAGGGTGCACGGCACACCTCGGCTTGGCTGTTGCCTGTTGCATGCAAAATCGCGACCTATCTTAGCTAACCTAGCTAACTATTCAATCAGCATGTTTTGATATGTGTTAAACCTATATATTGTATACTAGTCCTTGCTCGTGAATTCGTCCGCGTAGTAACAGCTACTTAGGGCTAACGCTAAAACGCAGCAGAAGCTCTCAAAAGGGAAAAGAATCCTGATTTTGAAACATTATCCATCGGTGCTCCGCTCCTATAAGTCTTAGCGTGATGAAATATATCCTATAATATTTCTCAATAAATGAGCTATATAACACTGACAAAAATATTGAAATCGGACCAGTAGTTCCTGAGATTACCCCTACAACGTCAGAAACTCACAAACTTTACCTCTTTATAATCATTAATTAGTATAGATTTAGAACAGTTACATACATTTTGATTGAACATTAGTATTTCGTATTTGTATTTCGTGAATTAAGTAATCCTCATAACAAGATATGTTATGGTAATGGACTATAAAAGATGTTTTCCCATCATTTCTTTCCATAATGTCAAAAATACGATTAAGTTTAATACATGTTAAAATGTTACAGAACTTAACGTAACCGGCTATAAATCGCTGAAAGTTGTCACAAATCGTGTTCAATCTAGACACAAAACTTTCGAAGTCCTTAAGTAATTTACATTTCGTTCGCTTGACTGCTTAATTGGGTCTCGTTGAAGAAATTGAATTACATGAAACGGGGTACGAATTCATATAGAAATGTTCACTTTTTTCAAACTGATTATTCGCTATTGACCTAATATATACAGCTTCACCGGGCCTTTAAAAATGTTTACGTCAGTTGCATTTAGAATAATGTAATTCGAGATTAAAATAGATTAATAGGAAGCTTACCGGCTTACCTGATGTTAAGTGATCAACGCCGTCCATAGATACTAGCGACACCAAGAGAGTCGTAACTGCGTTGCCAGCCTATGGATTGGGGGTGCGGAAGGGGAGAAGGGGAGGTGGGCATCTAGCGCTTTCACTGGCCAATCGAAACGCAACAATACAAGCACTGTTACTTCACTTGGGTGTTTCTGTTTGTCGGGTGGTACTACCCCGGACGAGCCGACCCATTCCATATGAAACTTAAGCTTAATAACTTACGCGTGACTCTATTAGTAGTCCGGTGAAGCTGTTAAGACTTTGCTAGGTCAATAGCGTAGTCAGATCGAAAAAAAAGGGTGGCTCTACCACCTACCTACCTAGATTATAATTTTAATTTTATGTTTTTTCTAACCGTATAAATTAATTCAATGTCTTTAATCTGTGAAAACTGTGGAAAGTTTTTCAGAATTAATTCATTATTTATATAATTTTGGCCACAGTGGTCGGAAAGTTGGAGCTAGTGTGTTGTTGATCTTGTCTATCGTGGTTCATATATGAACTTTTTCTATATTTATTTAATACTAGTTTGTAATTTCATAATAATATAAAGTTTAAAAACAATAACACGTAAAATATTGCACTTTAGGGATGACGGTATTTACAAGAGTAATCTCAAAATTAGGGAAATGGCGCTGCGAAATTTAATAATACTAAGCTTATTTAACGGTACGGACGTAAAAAAAAGATAACCTGTGTGGTAAATCTAACGTGCAGGAGAGAGAATGTCGCATCACATATTACTAAACTTCACAGAGATTGAAATATACCTAACAAATACACCTGACATAATAAATGGGACCTCCTTATGTACATTCTTATTAGTAAATTAGTTTCTGCCCGCGACTTCGTCCGCGTGGAATACTTTAGGCTAACACTTAACACGCAGCGGAAGCTCTCATTAGAAAAAAAAAACAGATTTTGAAACATTCTTATATGATATATAGCCTACAGCCTTCTTCGATAAATGGGCTATATAAAACAGGACAGTTTTCTAATGGGACCAGTAGTTCCTGAGATTAGTTAGTTCAACCAAGCAGACAAACCCTCCAGCTTGATAATATTAGTATAGATTACTACTCTTCTTTCGTACTTATCTCAAATTACAATAACTTTTGATAGAGTGGACCGTTTTTTTATACAAAAACTAGGTTATTCTCGAGGATATGCTCTATAATTTTCTTTGTGAAGTTTTATTGTTAACTCAATACTTTAGCGGTGTATTGTTGTATTGTATATCCAAATAGGTTAACAGTCGCTCGTATGTTAACAAAAACGATACTATTTACGTTGCTGGATGATACTACGACCGCCTCATCGAAATTTCTTCCACACATATGTCACGTGTGTCATTCATTAATCAACTAGGTATGTGTTTCAGTGAGTCTCTGAATTGTTTGGTTTCACAACTGAAAACGGTGGGAGTTGCTGTAATCGGGTGATAGGTTTTTTAAGATTTTTCGAGTTTGATAATGCAACTGGAACCAGTAGATAAGTGATTTCACGCATACCAAGTTCCGTGGGTCAGCTAGTCTATACTAATATTATAAAGAAGTCAAGTTTGTGTAGTTGTGAGTTTGTGACGTTGTAGGGAGTAATCTCAGGAACGTCCGATTTGAAAAATTCTTTCAATGTTATATGGTTTATTTATCAAGGATGGTTATAGGCTATATATCATCACGCTTAGGCCAACAGGAGCGGAGCACTAATAAAAAATGTTTAAAACCTGGGAATTTTTTTTCCTTGAGCTTTCGCTGTGTGTTAGCGTTAGCCTAAAATATCTATTCCACGCGAACGAAGTCGCGTGGAGAGGCTAGTATTTCATAAAATACAATTAATAGTTTACAAAATGTCAACTTGTACATGATTTCAATATTTCTGACGCTGAAAATTCGGCATTGACACAGTTCGACGGTTATCAACGTTTAATGAACAAACTCATTATAATAATGTATCGTGAAGGTTATATTTAAACTGTAACAAGGGACTACCTTCATGTTACAGCCGTCTATGTTGTCTATCGGTATAATGATAACACTATACGCGAGAATTTATTAAATAATATCTGTAACATATTTTTTTGAAGTGAAAACTTTTAAATGCGCGTTGAGTGGTATTTTTGGCAGGAGATAATTTATAATTTCGCGTCATGACATGCTACATAAGCATGACCGGTATTGCGCTTGCGTGGCTTGCTACGGACGCGTAGTATAGGGGCCTGTCTACATCTAGTATTGATATTTTGCAGGTCATCACACGATTGCATCAAACACAGACACTGGATTTGCAACATCTATCCAAAAGAGAAAATCCCTTCTAGAAACTACGTATTCACTGTGTGAGTGTACATGTGTGATGTATGTTGTAAACTATTTAATGATAGAGCCTCTCTACTGCACAAACAAAAACCCTTTTTCAGAAGATCGAAGCTTGAGAAAATATGACGTATCGACAGGAGAAAGCGGAAATGTCATAACTTGCATTTTAGGCTAAATAACTTTTTACTATATTTTTGTATAAAAAAACGCTTCGAATTTTCTGGATTTCGCTTTCCTACGATTTATTTTTTTATCGATACGACATCGGTTTTCTGTTTAGCACTACACATAAAAAAATTGAAGTTTTGAAATAGTTTTTCGGCGCTGATGTAAAGTTGAGGTTTTCAAGTTACGACTATTCTGCTTTCTTCCGTCAATATATGTATCAAAAATTTCATCAAACGATTAAAGCAAAAGACGACTATTTAATCACATAAATAAGCTGTCACGGGAAAATGTATTATTCTAAATGTGCTATTGTCTACTTATGATTATTCAAAAGATATTTTGTATAACATGCCTTTACTTCGAGATAAAATAACCTTCATTCTGACAACTTTGTATTCTCAAAGGGAGAGAATTATATACTATAGTTAACTATGTTTCTTTAATGCTCTGAAAATTATATTGCCTTGAAGTTTGCTCATGTCTCCGGCCTTGAAATTCTATTGTAATTTGGACGTAGTTTAGCAAAAACGATTTAACCCAAATTTAGAGGCCTTATCTATTTCATTATTTGAAGGTAATTTATGCTGTTGTTGTTAACTTAGCTAGCTGCAATGCTATTTTACATTACAAACTTAAAATACTCGCTTTTGTCCCAAATACAAATCGAAGAACAATCAAATTTAGGGCGTAAATCCGATTCAAATACTAAGTTTGTTTTAAACCATCAAATTAAGGATTCCATAGGTTTTGCTAAACTACGTCTAACATGTTCCTTTTCTTATAAAAAACTTCCATTTACTGCATTTTATTCTCTAGCAGTTAGAGCTAACTGATTAGGCATTTAATAATATTATCATTGGCCTATAACGTCATAACAAATAAAGAAACAAAAGGCTAAAAGGCGAAAAATAACTAAATTATTACATTTCCTTAATCAAACGTAATAAAAAATAGTGTATACGCTATGTGGTTACGTTAGTGGTGGTAGAGTCACCCTGAAGGTATTACTGGTTTTAGCATGAATGGGTCGGCTCGTCCGGGGTAGTACCACCCCTTTCACAGAAAACCGACCTGAAATAACAGTGCTTGCAGTGCTGTGTTACCGACCTGAAATAACAGTGCTTGCAGTGTTGTGTTTCCTTCGGTCAGTGAGAGCACCGGAGACCTACCTCCCTCTTTCCTGCTTTTCCTTTCATTCTCCCCCCCCTCCCATATACAGGCTGGCAGCGCACTTGCGACTTCCCTGGTGCCGCTAGTGTCTGTCTATAGACGGTGGTAATCACTTAACATCACGTGACCCACCAGTTCGATTGCCTTCTTTGATATACAAAAAAAAATTTAAGAATCTATTTCAAGTTGATGCCAATACAAGTACCATATTTGGAATCGGTAGAATAATATATAATATACTAACGGTTCCGGTAGACATTGTCCTGACTTGATAATAAGAAAAAATCTTTAAAAGTCAACCTTATCGCAACCTAACAAGTCCGATTATGAATCTATGCCCTTCTCGAATCCACTGGAACACGCACACAAAATTTCATCAAAATCGGTCCAGCCTTTTAGGAGGAGTTCAATGACATACACACGTATAGAAATTTATAAGACTGTGTACCATATTTATCGCAGACAACTTTCTATATATGTAGATGCTATAAATTTGTGTTGGCATCGACCTCAAATTGAGTGTTAGCCATATACTATTTTTTTATTTAATTTGCTAAATTTAATATTATAGTTTTAATTACTTTTCGCTTTTTTGCCATGTCATTTTTTTAATAACTATTTCAAATTCAACTCGGTTTTATATTCAAAATTTTGTTTTTTTTTCTATCTCGAGATAACAAAAAAAAACAACTTAAATAAAAAAAAATGACATTAAATTGGATCAAGATTGAGGAAGATTAAAAGAAGGAAAATACACATACAGCCGAACGTAGTAACTTCCTCCTTTTTTGAATAACCGACTTCGACGTATGAATTATACGTAGAATATTATTTGTTATGTTACGTTCAGTTGTTTTGATTTCAGTACGTCCCACGTCACATCTCGTGGATACCTTTTATGAATCTATAATTGTAAAGGCGCCAGTCGGACCGTAAAAAAGTAGGGTAAAGATAATAACGTAAAGTATTACTGCCGGTGTATCAAGGACTTGACTGTAACCGCTCGCATTTCATTATTATTGCTTATAAAATTACTAGCTTTTCACAGCGGTTTTACTTGCTATTTAATAAAGAAAGTTACATTTATTCATCACATACAACATAAATTTATAAGTACATACATAAAAAGCACAAATTGAAGTGAGACAAGACGTGTTGCTTGAGGTGAAAAGGATTTCGTCTCGGCATTAGCTGCAAGCTTGCATGTGGAAGCATTGCAGCTCTGGTTTTCAGACAAAGCCTGTTGTGTTATTATGACATAAACAAAATTACATAAACAAATACACGGACTCATGTACTTTATGATTCCCAATTAATATTATACACACCCTAAATAATGTAACCTAGTACTGCATACACATAATACAACATAATGATTCGACGAAACAGTATAACAACGAGTAACCAGGTTCTCCAATTTATTACCTTATTAAATTTCTTGTGACGTTTGTCATGCTATAGATGGATTTTTAAGTGTGTTATTTCATATGAAAACTGTGTTTTGCGTAAAGTCCTTTCAAATATCCATTCAGATTTTCAAGGTTTTTGTCCATGACTTTTAGATAATACGAAAAACACTCCATCTATAAAAATGAAGCCGTAACTTTTTTGGAATTTAGTATATAAAAAAATAAACAAATCCAACTTTAATCAATCTCTCTATTGCCTAATCACTGAACTAATTCAAAAGCACGAATTACATATGTAAAGAAAGCCTACCCAAGAGTTAGGACACTGCGTGGAATACTAGAAGGATTGTTAAATATAGAACTTCGTTTATTATTGTCTTTATTAATTAATTTATCTTAAACGGGTAAAAGAGGATCAATATATCAAGAGGACTTGTTTGTTGTAACCGACTAGATAACGTCTAATCGAGTGACTAGATTACTGTTCTATCTATGTCGTGAAATTTAACTCGTGTCAGTTTCAGGTGTTTGATTGGCACAAGGTTGAATATATGAGAGAATAGTAGGAAAAAACAATTTAAAATTAGTCTTTTAGATAGAAAATCATCTCACGGTCGATCTATTTACGTTGAAGGCTTTTTGCATACACGTTCTGATGTATATGTTTTCTTTATTACTCTAGTACTCTTTTATAACATAACGTTTTATTTATAATTAGATCTAAACCGTTTATTGTAATAAAGAAACTTCTTTAAAAACAACATCTGGAAATAAAATTTTTCGCGGAATCTTGGAATGCCATGTAGTGGTTTTTATATTTTACCCATAATTATGTGTTATTTGGCTCTATATTAAGTAATGTTTGTGGTGCTTTATGTAATATAGTTTGATTACTTTGTACAAGTAAAGTAGCTCCGAAATAATACCACGAAGCATGGATTCTGACTTACCACAAAACACCCAGGAAAGTTCTATCATGACGGCCACCATCTTGTTAGTTCATTGAAATGATATCAAGAATTTTTGTATTACCGTTACTCACTTGACAATGGCAGTAATAGTCTAATAGAAGACTGGTTTCCAAATCTATACTATATAATATTATAAAGAGGTAATAAAGTTTGTTTGTGACGTTGTAGGGGGTAATCTCAGGAACTACTGGTCCGATTTGAATAATTCTTTCAGTGTTATATAGCTCATTCATCGAGAATGGTTATAGGCCTATTATCACGCTGAAACCAATAGGAGCGGAGCACAGATGAAAAATGTTTCAAAATCGGGATGTTTTTTCGTTTTGAGAACGCGAACGAAGTCGCGGGCAGAGGCTAGTATAAAATAGAAGAAGAACATCTAAAAGGTCAATAAATGTTTTACAAAACAATGTTATCAAAATGAGCTCAGATGGATGAAAGTTTATAATGTACTAAGTTTATGATAGGGTCATCAAAAATATAAACATGCCCGAAGGATGCAGTTAAAGAACTTTTGTATTTCTTCAAAAGTTTAATCTTGGAAGGTTCCTTTATATGAAACAAAGCTAAGTTTTATAAGGGATAAAAACTTTCCTTATACCGTAAGAGTTCGAGGCATTTATACAAAAACCGATAATCATCTTGTTTGTCAAATCTTTGCGAGTAAACAATCAAATGAATCTATGTAAAAAAAAAAATGTACGGTTGTATGGGTATTTTGGTGGGGTTTTCGCTAGTTTGTAGCGAATTTTATATAGAGTAATTTAGGTTACTTTTATATAAAAAAATATAAGATTATACATATAATAAAGCAAAGAAACATTGTCTAGAACCACGCGCAACCCACACGTATTATTTTTTTTGCTAAATTCCACGCGAACATACTCGTGGTTAACAGCTAGTTTGATATAAACATATGAACTCTATAGCAGAGACAGTTTAGTTGAAGTCTGTAGTAGTTGACAAATCGTTGAAAGCTCATAATGCGACAAAAAGTCGGGATACGAGTTTTTTTGACAACCAATCTTCCACATAATTATTGGCAATGTCGAATAGAAGGTAATCATATTTTGTCTTACGATAAATTCAGTGTTCTACAAGATGGTGGCTCTCTTGTTCTTTTGATTTTTTTTTCCCGAACTTACTACGCTATTGGCCTTACTAGGCCTTCACAGCTTCACCGAACTACCAAGGCGAGCGCTCAAGGCACTCGGCCGATTTGTTCTTTTAAACAATCTTGTTCTTTGAACTTAAGGTTGTGGATACAGTTGATCAATACGTAAACAATGGTGATATCTGGAAATGACGGCCATCTCTGAGCATCTCTCAAAAACTAATAAAATTAACCAGATCGAGTTTCGTGTCGGTTCTTCTCGATGACTGGGTTGTGAATCGGTGGTAGCTTTGACATTCATAAATGCCTTCTCAGCGCCTAAATTGAATGATGTATTTCTGATTTTTATATCACTAGTTTCTGCCCGCGATTTCATCTGCGTGAAAAAGTTACTTTGGGTTAAAACTAACTTTAACTCACGACTTTGTTTACGTAGAAGGTTAAAATATTTTTGAGTAATACGTACGTTAAGCTCGATTTTTAAACATTCTTCATTGGTGTTCAGCTCCTATTGGTCTTAGCCTGATGATATATAGCTTATAGCCTTTCTCGATAAATGAGCTAACTCGGATTTTTTTTCAAATCGGATCAGTAGTTCTTGATATTAGCATGTTCAAGCAAATAAACTGTTTAGCTTTATAATATTAGTATATATTATTATTAATTAGTATTGAAGTATAGATTAGAGCTACAAGAAGATAATGTAAGTTTTCATAAACCTAGACGGAGTCGCAGGCAGCCGCTAATATCTAAATATACTATTGTTAACACTTATCGTACTATTGACTACATTGTTACTAATGACCTGAGACGCTATTGGTCGACGTTATCGGCAGTTCGTGACTCTATAAAATGCGAGTTGGAGGGGTCATTGGGGTATTTTCGCTCAGGCAGTTGAGCAAGTAACATTTATTTATTTATATATAGGCTGATCGAAGTTAAAACGCCTTTATTATTCGAATTCGAATGAATAATTGCTAATACTGTAATATAGTATATATTCATAGTATTTAATACTTATACTTTAACATACTAACTGAATAGCATATATTATACGTGTATGAAAAAAGCACATGCGTATCAGTGGATAAAATTTTTCAGGGTGAACTCGCTTTGCGTTTGAAAAGGCCATTAATGCTAATATCAAACGAGGATTACCTTGCTATTAATCGCTATGTCATAAGCGATAGCGTTTGTATTCTGTACTAGCTTTTGCTCGCAGCTTTGGTCTTGTTCATGTAGATTTAACCTGACCTTTGTATTTGTCTGTACCACTAATAGAAGAGCGGTCGAGTAGTTAATCCCTGAACTGTATAAAATCATATGGGTGTAAGCTCCATACAAACGAGTGTAGACTTTATAATGCGCTGGTCAATTGACTGTGTGTAGCATAAGCTAAAAAAATACCGTATTTATATGAAAAATTTGAACAATAACTAGTATGTGATGTGAAACTATTGAAAATAGCAATAAGTTGAAGGAGGTTTTTAAGAATTCAAGCGTTAGAAGACGCCAAAGTCACATTCATCACCGAAAACTCGGGTATATTGTAAACAGAGATGGGCGTAATCGATTGCTTTTGTAATCATATTATTAATCTGATTAAAAGTAATCATGATTGATATCTGGATTACATTTAATCAAATTTATATTTAGTCATGATTGTTGTGTAATCATTAATCGTGAATAAAGTCATTAGTAATCAAGATTATATGATTATTTGTATTCAATATTTTAGTAGTAGTTTATACCGCTACCGTACTCGCTTATGAATAATTTGAAACTTACCTGAAAGTCTAAAATTCAGTGCTTGTGATGATTAATCTTTTATAATTTAAGTTTACCAGATTAGGCCTCCCTCGGTAGCGGCTCAAGTCTAGGTTCGATCCCTTGGCAGGGAGCCCTTGAGTGCGTTGCTTGCGCGATACAGTGACACAAAAATTTACATCACTGCTACAACACTACATGATTACCCCCACACGCGTGCACGCTACACGCTTACACATGGAAGTGGAAGGGTTTTATTTTTTTCCCCTTATCGAACTGAAAAACTCTAATTTTCCGATAATAAATATATGGAGGGGTTGTTGAGTCGTGTATACTTTGTACACATATGTGTCTCAACAACTCAAACATATATGAATAGTTAGCCAGGTTAGCTAACATAGGTCGCGAGTTTGCATGTAACAGGCAATAGCCAAGCCGAGGTGTGCTGTGCACCCTTGAGCTAGTTGCCCAAATAAAATGGGCTGAGTACCGCAGGCGCTCGCCTTAGTAGTTCGGTGAAGCTGTTAAGACCTTGCTAGGTCAATAGCGTAGTCAGTTCGGAAAAAAAAACAATTCAAGTAAATTTTAATTGATGGCAAAGGTTGAATATAAATAAAGTTGATTTACACTTTAACACTATGTCTGATGTCTACATTAATATCTGATATTAATAGAAAAAGGTATCAAGGTTATGATTTATTATTTATAATCACTAGTCTCTTGTATTGTTATGTAAGTTAATCTGTAATCATGATTTAAGATTACAAAATGTAATCACAATCCTTAATCATTCACCTGAATGCAGTTTTGCTCAACACTAAATTTTGTAAGACACTGGGTGCCGATCGACGTTCGTTAAAAAGTTATGACTTGAGCCACATTGGATTTTATTTATACGAACTCAAGTACAAGGCTGAGCAGTTCACAGAATTCTACCGTACACTCCGGCATAAAAAAAACGGTTAGCGAAATATAAAAATAGATTGAAAGCAGCTCGTCTGTTCTATCTGTATATAATTATTTGTTGTCTGTTTATTACCGGGAGGTTTTATTAAAATTGTTCTGTCATTCAAATGTCGTTTTAAGATTTATTTACTGTATTTGAGTAAAACCGTCGGCTATTTGTTTGTTGCATTAAAATGTTAATTAAGTACCTATATGATACAAATCCTTTTTAGCTCTTTTTACGTAATACCGCAGTTTATTCTGTTATTTTTGCAGTCGTATAATGCATTTTTTTGAAGTGAAAACTTGTTTTGCGCGTTGAGTGGTGTTTTTGGCAGGAGATAAATTTATCATTCTGGGTCACGGCATGCCGTTAAGCGTTACCAGCCGTATTACGCTTACGTGGCTTGTTTCATATTAGAGACGTGTAGTGTACCGGACTGTGTACATCGAATATTGATATTTTGCAGGTCATCCATAAGTTTGGTTCATTAGTAGACTTTATAATAAAAACGTTTTAACAAAAAATTAAACCGCCGAAAAAACTGAAAAGAAAAAAATAATAAACCTTTTACTTTATTCATCTTAATAACTAAGTTCTTAAACTAATGTAAGTATACCTAAGTAATTTTAAGTCGGCGCCAAACAATCAATGAGCAAAGATCACTAGATTACTTAAATTCACACAAGTAAAAGGTTTATTATTTTTGCTTTTCAGTTTTTTCGGCGGTTTAATTTTTTGTTAAAAAGTTTTTACTTTATAATTTTTTGTGTCTATGATCTTACTAATTACTACATGCTTAATTTATTTGTAATACATTACTCAGAAGCTGAATTATTAATCATGCCCTGTTTTCCTACCCTAGGGGTTGCTTTTTTATGTTTACATGTGCATGGGACCAACTTCTGGGGGTATACTCTTTCAAATCAAAGGATAATAATTTAATTTGGACTATTCTGTCTAAAGTTATGCGCAGTTATAGATATAATCAGTGCGTGAATAATCAGTCATTCTCGATTTTCATACCCTTAGGGTTGAATTTAAATGAGACCAACTTCGGAGTATACCCTTTCCAATAAAAAAAGAATTTTTAAAATCGGACTATACTGTAAAAAGTTATGCGTGATCATACATAAAAAAATATATATACGCGAAGAATTGAGAAACTCCTCCGTTTTTTTCGTCGGTTAAAATGTATACTAATTGCTCCGTATCAACATATATGAAAACCACACTAATGTTACTATACTTCTATACTAATATTATAAAGAGGTAAAGTTTGTGAGTTTGTGACGTTGTAGGGGTAATCTCAGGAACTACTCTGGTCCGATTTGAAAATTTATTTCAATGTTATGTTATATAGCTCATCTATCGAGGATGGTTATAGGAATACCCGATTAGGCCTCCCACGGCAGCGGCTCAAGCCTAGGTTTGATCCCTCGGTAGGGAGCCTTTGAGTGCGTTGCTTGCGCGATACGGTGACACACAAATATACATCACCGCTACAACACTACACGATCACCCCCACACACGTGCACGCCTAGACGCTTACACATGAAAGTGGAAGGGTTTACTTTTTTTCCCTTATCGAACTGAAAAACTCTCAATTTTCCGATAATAAATATATGGAGGAGTTGTTGAGGCGTGTATGCTTGGTACACATATACGTTTCAACAACTCATACATATATGAATAGTTAGCTAGGTTAACTAAGATAGATCGCGATTTTGCATGCAACAGGCAACAGCCAAGCCGAGGTGTGCCGTGCACCCTTGAGCTAGTTGCCAAAATAAAATCGGCTGAGTGCCTTAAGCGCTCGCCTTAGTAGTCCGGTGAAGCTATTAAGACCTTGCTGGGACAATAGCGTAACCAAAATAAAAAAAAATGGTTATAGGCTATATATCCTGACGCTAAGACCAATAGGAGCGAAGCACCAATTAAGAATATTTCAAAATTGAGATTTTTTTCCCTTGAGAGCTTCCGCCGCGTGTTAGCGTTAGCTCAAAATAATATTCAACGTGAACGATGCCACGGGCAGAGGCTAGTAATTATAATAAAAAAATTACAAAATTGAATTATTGTAAATCCTACTATAATTAACTTAAAAATTTAAAAGAGAGCCCAGTTATTATATTGGTTTGGGTTTTAATTTCTTTTTTTATATTTCTGCAGTCTTTTGCTCCTTTTTTAATTTCGTTTATTCTACTAACCAAATCAAATCAAAAGTCGTTTTAAATGTAGTGCAGCATTCAATATTTGAGATCTGAAAATTTTAACATACAATAAAACCGACTTTAGAAAGACCTGTTTTAAAAAAATGCATCAGGACATTTTTGAACATATTAGATTAGGTTAGTGATATGGCCTTACATAATTTAAATCTGAGATTGTCATAAACCTGCCAATATTTCAATGACTATCTTTCCCATTGGACTGTGAGGAGTGATCTAGTAAATTTTCAAAATCCAAGGCCTAATATTCACCGTTTCAGTTTTTGTGTTCTAATCACAACCTTAACCTTCGCTCTTCTAATAATCTTATTCCTGTCCATACTTCCGGTCTTGTACATTCCTCTTTCTTTATCCAATCTATTTTCCTATGGAATGCGCTTCCGTATGAAATCAGGATGTCATCTACCCGTTTTAGTTTTTAAGTCAGGGTACGTCGGCTTTACCAGTGTCATTTAGCAGAATTATCTAGTTAATGCTGTATTTAGTACTTGATGTTGACTTATTATACTTCTATTTATTATATTGATAATTATGTATGATATTGTTAAGTGTAAGTACTGTATATATGTAGTCTATCAATGTTGATATTTTATTTCTTATGATATTAAATTGGTTAAACATAACTTTATAAAAATCTCACCTTTTACACCTACCAACATTTATCTCTGCATGACCTAATGGTTGACTGGCAGCGAATGCCTTCGGCATTAAGTCCGCCATTGCGTATTTAATGCAAAAAGTGTAAATAAATAAATAATATTAATGAAATAAAAATGTGACCCACCTGAAAGCATCCCTTTTCTAACAAATAAAGAATTTACATATCGGCTTATGAATAATAAAAATACTCGTCCTAGTACTTCCTCCTCTTTGAAGTCAGACAATAAATTATTTAATCCGGATTACAATATTATTAATGCAAGGGTAACTCCATCTGTTTCTTTGTCACCTTAATTCGACCTTAAGTTAATTCGACAATAGTATATATAACAGCTGTTCTTCCCCTACGCTGTGACCTAAGATTTAACTTACTGTTTTGCGACCGACCGTTTAACCTGCCTTGATATAATCACTTGATATCGCAACTATCATTACCTCTAAAACCTTCCCCTAATATTTTATAAGCAAACGAATATATAGAACCTTAAAAATAAAACCCTTCCACTATGTGTGTTCCTACTTGTGGCTAAGGTGATTGTAGAAGAGACATATACTCAGTAGGTGTATGGATCGTTCTTTATTGTTTTTTTACGGAAATTGAATAACAAATATCACGCACCCTGTACGCACATTAGGCAGAAAGGTAAATATTTAGTAAGTGCGCTCACCTTTAAACACATTGCCGAGGTGTTGTTTTTTAATCTTGTTTTAAAATAGGTTAAATTTTCCGACATCGCTCGTCTGCGATGCGTGCGCGCCGCGCCGGTCAGTCGTTATGGATTTTCGATTGAAAAATGTCCATGTGACTTTAAAGTCGGTTTTGAAGTAAATGAGAAACGGACAAATGCCTATAAAAATATATGTGCGTAGAAAATGATACAGTATGTGTTGGAACCCGTGTTAAGGCAACCTGTGGATTTAACTGTCGTTGTTAAGGTAACTTTTATTAAATGAATATGGTTTTAGTTCGGCTGAGTGCCTTAAGCGCTCGCCTTAGTAGTTTGGTGAAGCTGTTAAAACCTTGCTAGGTCAATAGCGTAGTCAGTTCGAAAAAAAATTGTATTAGAGTACAAATATATAATCTTTTATATCGAAAATTGATTGGTGATAAATCAAAAGTTATACATTTTATAAGTATTTCGAAATAATTGAATTCTAAAAAGAAATTACAATTCGAAACATACAATTAGGATTTTAAATTGCTGCTTTTGTTGAAAAGTAACTAAATTGCTTATTCTTTATATAATCTATAGTAACTTTATTTTTTAACTTAGACATCTTTGTAAACTTTTAATGAAACGTCAATCTCACAATTATTTAGTTTTTGCTGAACATGTTTCTATAATTGTTATAAAATTGTATAAAGCTGCAAAAAATATACGTCCTTTCGAAGTTTTACGTGTCATTGTGATTATTAATAAAGTAAATATTTTAAAAAAAGAATTAACCGACTTCAATATTAATCAGAGGCATAAAAATAAGGCACTGAAAACCGGAAAATAAATAGTTTATCAAATTAACCAAATTTAATGAAACATATGAATATGTGTGCTACCAAGAGATGTATTGAAAATCGGTTCCAACCGAAAATCATATCATCTACATCTAGGTACAAAGGCACCGACTTCCAATGCATCTCTTGGGACCACACGGGAAGCACTAGCTTTCAAATAAAAAAAGAATCTTCAAAATCGGTTCAGCCAGTCCAAAGTTATGAGGTAACAAACATAAAAAAAACATACAGTCGAATTGATAACCTCCTCCTTTTTTTGAAGTTGGTTAAAAAACAATATCAAAGTAATAAAAAAAACGTCAACAATAATTGTAAAATATACTTTTACTACTAAAGACAATGTTCTTACAAGTGTTTTACGTATTATACACATCTATACTAATATATAAAGCTAAAGAGTTTGTTTGTTTGTTTGTTTGTTTGTTTGGTTAAACGCTATGATCTCAAGAACTACAGATCTGATTTGAAAGTTTCTTTTAGTGTTAGATAGTTCATTTATCGAGGGTGGCTATAGGCTACATATCATAACGTTTAAACCAATAGGAGCTGAGCACTCATGAAGAATGTCTCAAAATCGGGCTATTTTGGAAGCTTTCGATGCGTGTTAATGTCAGTACTATATGCGTTGCCATGGTAACGCGATAACAATCTCTCGCAAATATTTTCATGCTTTACTTTGTGTTCCTATTAAAACAGTTATTCTACGTTATTTTTGTTTCCAATTTTTAATTATACGTGGTACGTTTATATCGCAAACATTTCTAAAGTTTATTTTGTGTCGCTATTCAAAAAGTTTAGTAGTAATAATATTCATCCAATAAGATAGTCAAAGGAATTAATCCATACTGCCAATTCTGAAGTAGTTAATATAGGTAGTTTTTTTCTATATCCAAGATAATGTAAAGGTATAAGCGCCAAATCCTCTATGTAATATTTCGTAAATTTTTATCTTCTTAATTTTCAAGACAACAGAATTCATACTTCGCGGTATTATTTATCTTTCATTTCATTTATGCACAATAAACGAACCATATTACATAAAACTCTACCGATTTAACACAATATACAGATAAGTAAGACAAGATTATGAATAAAATATAAAATCCACTACATGATAGACTAAAATCCCGGCAAAAACTCCTCAAAAACTTTATTCTACGTTAGTTTTGTACCCAATTTTTGATTTGTGATATATTACGTATAATAAAAGTAAAGTGAGTGTATTTTATATTAAAAATATCCGTGATGCTACAAATATCAACATTTTTTTTTTATTCTGTGGATATGTCTGTTTTTTTTTTATTTGTTACGGGTAATCTCCGAAACGGCTGGACCTATTTGAACGGTTTTTTTTTCTTAGAAATGACTACGCTATTGATCTAGCAAGGTCTTAATAGCTTCACCGGACTACAAGTAATATTTGAACGGGAATTTTACGGACAAATAAGTATCTAATTAGCTGTTTTATTTTAAGCTAGCGGGTTCAGCAGACGTTGTCCGCCCTGATAATAAGACAAACTATACCTATACCTTGCCCAATAATCATTTTATATATTGGTGAAAACGGCATGAAGATGCGTTCTGTAGTTTTTGATCTTATCGCGAACAGACATATAGACAGACGTGGAACAGGACTTTTCTTACACTATGTAGTGATAAGCTGTTATCCGTGCCTTCGTCCATGTGAAATTAATCAAAAATATGTTGTTCACTGTAAACAAACACGAGCTGTACTGGACTCCAAGATTTTTTTAACCAAAAGGCAGCAAACAGGCTGACGGCCCACCTGATGGTAAGTGGTTAACGTCGCCTATGAACAACTGTAACACCAAGGGTATCGCTGTTGTAATTGAAAGTCATATGTTTATATGTGATTTAAATTATAGCAAGGTATGATAATAACTTAATTATATCGACACTATGGACATATTATATCTATATAATAAAAGATTTAACACATATTGTTCGAAAATGTATAGCTTAATATTTTCATTACTTTCTTATATAGTGTAAGGGTCATATATAGCAGTTTAAAGTTCCAGTTATGTGGCTGATGATAAATCTCTTCCCATTCGATTCACTATTCGTATTCACATATATAATGTACAAGTACATGTTACCTGTTACAGTAGATGATATGCGTGTGATACTTACAAATATTCTTGAAAGAGTATTATTGTAATTTACACTAGATATGTGATCAAAATTTTACATTTATTTAATATATTTAAAAAAAAACGCGTGCGGAGCCGCGGGCAACAGCTAGTGTGAAATAAAATTAAACTGTTTCTCGTTTACGGGTTAAACTCCGAAACGGCTGAACTAATTTTAACGATATTTTTACCCTAAAATTGACGACTTTTTAAAATACATAGTATATATTTAAGATTTTTATGTATGAATATCCTTTTATCTCTATATCCTTTTAAAACACATGTTGTAGATTAAAATATATGAGTATAACTTACTTTGAATACAGTGATCAGTTCTTACGAAAACTTGACAGACGATTACCAACCAACTTCATGGTGTCGCTTTTAAGTGTCCATGTGCGCGCGGACCTTGCTAAAAACTTAATTAAAACGTGTCCGGTGTTATTACAAAAAAGTTAAATACGTATTGAATACTTGCTTTAAAAAGGTTACGTTTTAAATGTACCGCGCTCACCCGAGGCAAGTTCGCGTTATCCTTTTTTCGCAAGTCTAACATAACCTAACCAAAGCGAGACAAAAGAGCAAGATGGCGAACATTCAGCGAGCGCGGTGCATTTAAAACGTAACCTTTTTTAAGCAGGTATTAAGTATGTATTTAATTTTTTGTAATAACACCGGTCATATTTATTTTAGTGGAAAAAGGGTAAAAAAATAAAATTACCTTTGAAAAAAATATAACTGTATTCGTCAAAGTTGTAAATGTTAAAGATTATGTCAAGCGTAGGCCGGGGACTAGAGCGGCAACGGAGCCTTATCCCCGTATTATAAATCACTAAACGAAAGCAAAATATGTCAGGATGGACGGATTGAGATGGATCGTGGATACTTAGATCAACTCGGCGCCGCCGTTGTGAAAAGGGCATCCCTTTTTATTTATTGTTTAAAGAATTATATTATTTCGGGTTTTTGGTAGTTCCATTATTTATGATGAAGAGGACAAGCTTCTTTTTAGGCTATATTTGTTTAGATCCTAAAAGATTATTGTAGTTAAAATTCTTACGAGAGGGCTTTTAGGGAAATTTTAAGCAGCAAACTTTTTGTGTGAAAACCTACAAAATTATTTCTCACTCTGTTATGTTGTCATACGTTATTTTATGCAGAGTTTAATATTTTTGGCAAACATTGATTTGAGTAAAGGAATTGATAACATTTGTTTGTGCTAGATAACTTAGATACGTAAAAATATGGGGAGATAAATTTCAGTTATAGGGATATTTGGTGTGAATCATCTATAGCGGCAAGTCAGACCGATTGGTGACGTGGGGACGCGTCACCACGGAATGCCTCAATATGTTATAGGATTGAGATTTTTTAATTTTTATATTATTTAATGAAAATGTTCATGAAGTAAACAGTTATCTTATTGTTTTAAAACTCCTATGTTTTAATGTTTTAATTTTGATTATGCCATATTTATTTCCTACAGTAAACTATTCTTTTATGCATATTACCTGTACAAAATAATTTCGATGTTTCACAATTGCAAAGTGTCCCGCGAAGACTCACAATGTTTTTCTGACCTGAATCATTAGATTTATTTAAACAAAACCGTTGGTGTCAGAGTAGCACCTGTTGATAAAATTATTTTAATATTTAAGTTATTTTCAAAACTTTCAAGCACTTAAAAGTGACTGTTTTATACTCATAACTTTTTATATAGTTTAAAGTTTAATTGAATACTTTATTTTAATGGTACTTGTTTTTCTTACAACTTCGTCGATTAGTGTTTTTAAATCCGCTGAGGATTATGAATCTTTAATGACTAAGCTTGGAATTTGCTTGGAAAAATAAAAGGACTATTTGCTAGCAACCAAGAAAGGTTTGGATAGCGATGATCGCCCGTTGATGTGTCACTTTTGGGTGATTTCTAACGTTTTTCTAGGTTAATCTTAGTCTACTATACTTTTTTCTTTTCGAATTTACTACATGCTGTTGGCCAAATAAGAGGCTTTTACCTACAATAGTAGCAAGCGCAATAGGTACTCAGTTGAAATAACAACTCGCGTGCAAAAGTGGCCAAAACTCGGTTTTTTGAACTTTTTCCTTGCATGCAATCTTTGCGAATATGTATCTAAGGAAATAGTAAACTGACTAAATAATAAAAAATTATATTAATATCTAATATACATATAAACGATAATGTATTCTTTCACCCGTTAAAGCCTAGATTTAAATGTGTCTTTTTTAATGTTGCCTTTTCGTTTCATCAAGTTTACAAGTCTATACAAAAGGGCTAAAGAAGATATCACTACAAAAATGTTATACCCTTAGACTGCACATAACCATAAGAGTGTAAGCTAGATGCAAACAAATCTAGACCTTATGAAGCATTGTCTAACAGATTGTTGACGAGAAAAGTTTAAAAACTACTGGATTTATTACAAAATTTAAAAAGTAAATCGTAATTTTATAACATTGGCTAGATATTTAAAAACATGATCCGCCATTTTGATATCTGGATTTTAAAAAATCAGCTGATTTAAAGAGAGAAAAAAAATCAGGCCTAAATCAATCTTGTAAATGGGACAATAATTTCTTTACTTGGGTAATCATAAACTAGATAGATATCATAACTCTCTTAAGTCCGATAACAATTTACTTGCCCCTAAAGATCCCATTTATATTATATATTAGCTATGTTCGCGACTTCGTTCTCTTGGAAATTAATACGAAAAACAGTTTATTAAACCATCTGAATGTGTTAAGTTCATTTACTTACTTCTTTACTTTTTTTGTGGTAGAGCCACGCTGAAGTTATTATTGGTTTCAGCATGAATGGGTCGGCTCGTCCGAGGTAGCATCACCCTCTCAGAGAAAACCGATGTGAAGTAACAGTACTTGTATTGTTGCGTTTCGTTCGGTCAGTGAGAGCACCGGAGACCCATCTCCCCTCCCCTCTCCTCTCCCTTCCCCTGTCCTCTAAACCCTCCCCTTTTTCTCCATTACCCTAAACACAGGCTTGTGGCCCTAAACACAGGCGCACTTGCGACTCCTCTGGGGTTGCTAGTGTCTATGGACGGCGGTGACAGCTTAGCAACAGGTGACCCGCATGTTCGTTTACCACTCGTTTGAGAATATGTTTTATGGTTTCCTTGGTGAGGTTTTATTGTGAACCTATTACTTTAGTAGTAATGCGTGTCCAGACAAACACAGACATTTCTAAAAATGATTGTAATGTATTTTTTTTCGAACTGTCTACGCTATTGGCCTTACTGGCCTTCACAGCTTCAACGGACTACTAAGGCGAGCGCTTAAGGCAGCACTCAGCCGATAATGTATATTACTTCTTACTCCAAGACACCTACAACTTTTTTTTTTCCACAAAAACCTAAAAATTTCAGACACGTTAGATTTACATTCTTTCTATATGTATAGAAATAGATATACATATTTCATTATATAAAGTAAGAAGTTCACGGTATAAATAATGTTCGCATTACTTTCGTTTCGATATGAAACGCCGTGTCCGAACTATGCGCGGTCGATACACATTGAAGCGGATCTAAATTTATTACGAAATATTACAACAGTCATGCTATTTTTAATATTTCAACGCCTTTTTAACATCGCGAACGCGTATTTCTGTTAGTTATGGATTTTTAAACGATGCAGCTTCTTTTATATATGATATAATGGAGTAAGCAAGTCAGAACGCCTAATATTTTTTTTATAATCCCTTACTTCTGGTAGCGAAATAGAACGAAAATTGCTAACGCGGCATGCGTAGGCGTTGTCATAAATCTAGTCATTGGCAAAGACCTTTGCTCATTAGTGGGACATTTATCGACTTTTAATATCATAGTTGGCAAGTAAACTTCTCAAGTTTGACTTACAAGTATTTATCTTAATTTATGTATAAGAATTCTCGAAGACACGCTTGGAAATCCGCCTTTAGATTACGTATTTAGTAAGAGTGAACTATAATAATGTCTAAATATCAGCTTGACAGTGGCGGTGTTAAATAACCTACCAATTATTACCGATTTTTTTTTAAATATTTTTAGGGTTTTGTATTCCACTGAACATATCAGTCCTATTGTTCCCGAATATTTTTAGCTCCATCATGGTTTTTTTTCCGATCCGACTACGCTATTGACCTAACAAGGTCTTAACAGCTTCATCGCACTACGCTCTGCTCCATCATGAGAGTCGCTGATGAGGTGATAGTTGAGAGGTGGTAGAGCCACGCTGAAGCTATTACTGGTTTCAGCATGAATGGGTCGGCTCGACCGGGATGTCGCTAGTGTCTATGGACGGTGGTGATCACTTAACATCCCGTGACCGACCAGTTCGTTCGCCTCCTTTGATATAAAAAAAAGATTAAGGTAAAGTATGAGGTATTTAAAACGCGTAATTGAAGTTACTATAAAAAATTCGCAAGGAAAAAAACATGTTCAAAATAACTGTACTTCCAGTTAATCTTGTTAACTTTTGATGTACCTACTGTTTCAATTATACCTCATGTAAATTAAATAAATAAACGTAGTTTGAAACGTAACAATGTGTACTTAAGGAATTAAGTTTTGATAAAATTTAATCAGCATTCTTAACCGGGTTTAATATTTCAGTACATACTGTAATAATACTCATAGTTCTTTACTAACGTCAAACTATTTTTAATATTGGATAAAACTCTATCGGTGATATTATCGGTCTATGAATATAACGACAAAAGTTATCAGTTCACTATTAGCGTTTGATTGGTCCCGGAAATTGTTGTAGAAAAATGAGTAACAATGAGTGTTGTTTTTTCCACATCTGATCGCAATCACATTGGTTCTAAGTGTTTAATTTATTAACGAAAGTATTATTTAATATTCTGAATAGTAATATTGATTATTATTTGTGGGATCAATGGGATTTGAAGAAAAATATTTAATTCAAGAATTATTTATTGTCAATTTTAGTTAAACCAAAAGCATACGTGACTTCACATGAAAGGAAAAGCGAGCCGCATTTTTAAAGAAATTTTATAAACAAAATACATCTTTGCTCTCAATTTAGTGTATGTTTTTTCTTCTATGTATAAAACTATTATTAGAATAATAAACACTACAGACAAAGTCTCTGTCAGTTAGTTTTAAATAAAATAATTATAACGAATTTATAATAGCTTATATGTATTACTTTTAATACATGAAAACGTTTCATATTTTATGAAAAAAATAATAGTTTATGTCACTTTTTTTACTTAAAGTATGATTTGATGACTGAAAACTGCAACATTCATAGAGGGAATCAATTAGCAAAATTAGATCAGTTCAATCGTAAAGCTATCCGTAGACTACAACAAAAACAGGCCGAATGTAATAAAATTTTGTTTCTTCTTGTTTTTATTAACGACTAGCCTCTGCCCGCGACTTCGTTCGCGTGGACATAGTTAATTTGGGCTAACTAATTTGCAGCGAAAGCTCTCAAGAGGAAAAACAGCCCGATTTTTAAACATTCTTCATTGTTGCTCCGCTCCTATTGGTCTTAGCGTGATGATATATAGCCTATAACCATCCTCGATAAACGAGCTATATAACAATGAAATATTTTTTTAAATCGGATCAGTAGTTCGTGAGATTACCACCTACAACATCACAATTCACAACGTCACGAACTCACAAACTTTATAATATTAGTATAGATATAAAAGTTCTCACTGAAAAGATCGGCTTCTTAAAAATTAAAATCGCTCGTTAGATTTGCAATTCAAGGAATATATATTTTAATTTTAACAAAATATTTTTTAATTAAGGTTAAAGTTTTCCAGAAGTATCAAACAAGCTAGTAGGTATTGATTTCGCTATATGTTACATTAAAAAACAATGGTTTACTATTTGTAAATATGTTTACCTGACATTAAATAGAAAACAGGCTTGATATTTGTTTTTGGAGTTTTCATTTTCATTCGCGTTCATGCAATTGACACTATGCTTTATTTCCAGCAATGGTTTCTAGCCGCGCAACGAAATATCCCGCGTATTTACCCACGTACTAATTCAGTTGTGATAACAGTGTATATCGGAACTTTAATTAGTAATGAGTGGAGTTGGTTTTTTTTCAAAATGATGTGAAAAAGTAATACGAAAATCTATATAGATCAATAACATTTTGAAGAAATCGTTTTTCTTAAACTCGTGTGTTTGTTGACCATTTTCTTTGTTGGAAGTAATTTCTGCAGAAACAGAAAAACCATTTATAACAGGTATTTCATTGTTAAAGTCTTCTACTTCTCAGAAAGTAATATTTTTAAGTGATTCCACGATTTCCTAGTGTTTAATGAAATGCGATGCTTAGTCAGAGAATAATATAAAAATTGTTCTATGAAGTCCTAAAATTAAAACGCGTACTAACCTTATTGAATTATAATTATAGTATATTAGGAAAAATCACACACGTCTCTCTCGTGAATAGGATACAGTTTTATCGTTGATTCTTTTTGTAAATACATTTTCAAACGAAGTCTGGCTTACTTGAGGCACTAATCGTCGAGAACATGCTAAATGTATTGCACATTTTACCAAAATGTTTACAAAATATCTCTCACTTCCTTCCTAGCTATTAGTCCCACATGGTGGTAGGGTCAGCCTTCCTTACTTTTCTTTTCGACTCGCTCTGTCCTTGACGTCACATTCAGAAACTTTATACTCATTCGTATCTTTCAGCATTACACCCTTCCAATTTGTCGTGTATATAAGCAAAATATTTTTTCTTTAGTAATTTTATGAAATTGACGAATTATGATCCTCTACGATCTACAGGCTACATTTTTCGTTTAAGTTGTGAGTTACTATATTTACGTATAGTTGATATCAATATTAATTCATATTTTTGAACGTCTTTTGTTATAATGCGGTCGGTTATGAAATGGGATGATCACGTGTACCCAAAATTATGTTACAATATAAATATATATTGAATTTAGAACGTAATTCATAAGACAGTACGATGCATTTTTGAACGTAAGAGTATGCTCGTTATACACTCAAGGCGAACTTTGCAAATGGCCGAACGCCGGATATTACCTGCAAGACGGCGAGCTGCACTGCAGCGTCCGAGTACCCTTGCAACACATATTTCACTTACGTACGGTTAGTTCTATAGAGCACCAATAATTTCACAGGTACAGACAGCACACTTAATACAAAATAAATAACGTTTATAGATTTCACACACGTCGACTCTAGATTTATATATGTCCTTACATTCTGGGTTATTATAACACCTTTGCAGAGAATAAATGATTTAAAAAAGTACGGTGAGATTCAAAACAACAAAAGTAGGATGTGTAAAGAATGATCTAAATATCTAATCTAATAAATAAAATAGATTGACTTCGCAATCGCAATAAAGAATCTTATCTAATATAATACGTATTACATGTGAGATACGTTCTGTTTTCATGTGATGGCCATGTCAATCTATTTTATTTAAAACATTTTGTGTTTTAATATTGATACGTTCACTATACGATGTTGTTAGGTTAGTTAATTACGTAATAATTTAAGACAGAAGGTCCCGTAAGTAGGGACTTAATCTTAGTATTACATGGATTTTACGAGTTTTTACGGGAGAAGAACTGAGTTAGTGGAGAGACTTGGTTTTTTTTACAAGTATTGTTTTTGGTGGCTTATATAATTACGCAAAGGGGTTCGAAAGATAATCAATACTAATTATTAAATTTAGTACATTAGATTCATTAGAGGGGGTTTTATTATGTAACCTAAAACAAAAATCCTAAATAAAGACAGACAATCTTAATAAAAATCGTATTTCTCATGAAATGTTAGACTATTTTCTAGCGAACAATTTCGCGGTGACCAGGTATTCGTTGCGTTTTTGCTGCCACTACGTAAAATATTGCTTTTCTATATTTGGAACGCAAGATATTATTACTTGGTGGCTGGTGCTTCGATATGTAATGAAGAGTGTATTCATTTTGAAATTTATAGATATAAAGAGTTTCGAAAGTTACCTTTTCTCTCTTTACTACTTATGCAATAGTTAAGATGAAACGATACTCTCGACTTCTTTTGCTATCGTATATTATATTATCGTAACTTGTATTGGGCTCCACCTAAAATTTAGGGCTGAGTGCTAGCTGTGACACTTTAGCATATGCTGAGCTAGACTTCCGTTTACATTACCGGAATGAGTACTTTTTCTGTCTCCTTTTAGAAAGAAATACTTTATTGTTGGAACTACAATACAATTAAATTAAATTACACAAATTAGTTAGACATAAAAAGAAACATTCGAAAATTAAAAAAATAAATAAATGACCAACAATTGGCGAACCCATTTAGCAAAAATGTGCAATACAAATAGTACTACATCGTTGATTTTCGATGGGAGCCAGATAAAGATAATCGGACGTTCAGTCGGACAATTTAATGTTATTACAATAAAACGAACATAGAAATAACACAGACATACAACACGTCACGGATCATCACACTAAAGAACGTATAGCTATAAGAAGTATAGCTACTGTAGTCACAAATTGAAGCCTAAATATAAAAAAATATAATTTTAGAAGAAAAAATACACACTAATAAACAGAGCTTACAATAGAACTCTGTGAATACATTATGGGTCATATATGTATCTTTAATTATGGATAAACAATTTCTTTCTTTCAATATATTTTGTGTACAGATGAAAAGCATAAGGACCACACCGCTTGCCCCACTTTTTAAACAAAACAAACATGTCAACATATGTTTCATAAGTGTCATATTTAGTTTTAGTTAACTCATCTGTATAGTTTGATAAGTTTGTAAATTCAAGGCAACGATCTAAGCCAAGGTTCGGCCAGCTTAGCATCCTTGCGCTAATTGCCATTTCGGCTGTGCCTTTCACGCTTGCCCCAAAAGCTTAATTACGCTGTTAAAATCGAAAAAAAAGTGATCTTCCCTATTACTGATTACAAGTTAGCTATGATAAATTGTATCAGTTTCTAATTTTCGCGATCACTCATTTTAAAATACCTCTGACAGATCTTATACATACTTCTTACTCCCCTATGAAAAAGCGTAATGATATGTAGCCTAGCTAATACTTTGAAAAGTACTGTCTTATAGTAGAAACCCAGTCAAAATCGGATAATTCGTTTCGGATACTAGCCAACAATAATTCTGTATTTTTTTTATATCATAGAAGGTAAACGAACAGGTGAGTCACCTGATGTTAAGTGATTACCTCCGTTTATAGACACTTGCAACACTAGGGGATTCGCAAGTAAGTTGCCAGCCTGTGTTGGAAAAGTGGGGAAGGGAAGAGGAGAAGGAGAAGGTGAGAAGAGGTGGATCTCCGGCCCCTCACTGGCCAAACGAAACGCAACAATGCAAGCACTGTTACGTCACGTCGGTTTTCTGTGGGTCGGGTGGTAATACTCCGGGCGAGCCGACCCATTCGTGCTGAAGCCAGTAATAGCTTCTCTTCTCACTATATCAACCACTTATTTCTCTTTATGGCTACTTTTGTACCTTATTTATTTAAATGACCTGATGTCTTATCGTTAGCATTATTACAACACATACTTTGTACTGAAAATATGGGTTACAAATATAATTTCTTATACGAAAATTCACCACGGAGCAAACACTCGAAACGGTGGCCAAAGCAAATATCTTGGAAATAGATCGGGCCGCGTTTTCAGAACGTTATTACCATAATTCGGTTATATTATGACTAGCGAAAATCACCGAAATGTTGATAAAATCACCACATTAATCTTACTATGACCATGGTGATATTTGGAATTGACTCTTCTAAATGTTGCATATGTTGGTATATACCTACAAAAAGGTAGGCTAAGGAAAAAATACATATTAAGGCGAAACGAAGTTCGCAGGGGCAACTAGTTATCTATAAAAACGGTCGTGGTATTTTTTTCCCCTTTTTCTACTCTTCATGATTTCGTTGCATTGATTTAAACGATTTTAAATTCATTCCTCAAGCGTAGCACCCCATAAGTGCTTGATTAGGTTACTCTAAACTACAAGGAATATTTAAGACTAATTAAACTTGCATATATATATGCATTGTTTAAAATTTTCCTTTTGTAGTAAATATCAGGTGTACTGCGATTATTTTAACAAGTCAGGACAAAATAAAGTCTGCTCAGCGTCAATCTCACGTCAGTACTGATAAGCGTTAATCTGGAGATATATCAATTTACTAAAGAGCCAAGTTTTAAACGATATATCGATCAATCAATCAGTCGTAACGTCGAGCCCGCGACACGTCGAAATGGCTTGTGTAATTGGTATTGCATTGTTAAGCGTGTCACATACAAATTGCAAAAGCAATTTCGTTGTAATTATACAAAACAGGACCGCAAGTGTAATTTGATTAGTCTTCAACATTAGCTTCTGATTAAAATTAATTAAAGTTCTATTATATGAGTGTACTAGTTAATTCCCACCTGTTTCGTTGTTCTGTAACTTGTAAATATTCGTTATATCAAGTAGTTCGTTAAACTGAGGTTTGTTATATTGAGGTAGTAAGGTTGGTCTAAACTTTGTTATAAAGAGGTAAAGAATTGACGAAGAGTTCTCGCTATTGTTTTAACCACTTCAACACACATTCCTCTACGTCTTTGTACTCGCATGATTTTAACCTTATACTGTTTACAGGCAAACCACTTTCTTCCGAAAACTTTAAAATTGTAGCCATTGTACTTGCGGGAATCCCGAACTTATTAGTTATGTCTAAGTTTTTCGTCGTAGAATTTTTGTCAACATAATTAATGATGTTTCGCTTTTCTGCGACTGATAAGGAACGCCTTTTACGTTTCTGAGCCACTGCAACTAGAATCTTCAACAATTTTGAACAACGACGTTATTGACCAATGATATTCTTTAACTGTAGAACAACAAAATTTAGACAGTTTTCAAAAAAGGCTAAGGTGTATTATTTATTGCATCTCTCCCTTTTTCATAAAAAGTTATGGTAACGAATAATGAAATGGTAATCATATTTAGAAGAACTAGTGAACTTTCTGTGGTCGAAATTCGACCTCAATCCCAATGTATTAAATTTCAATATTAAGGGAAATTAGGGACCTTTCTACTTTTTTTTCTTAATAACACTAAACCTCGTCAGTAGCAGGCTATTAATAAAAAAGAATAAACACCGTGTTACGTCTGCCTATCTATATACAGATACTAAAAAGTTCAAAGTACTTTCTTGCTCTAATATCTGTAGCGAACGTATATAGGTTACATTATCCTTGAACAAACTTCAGGTCACTATTCTGTTCTTCATAAAGAAATAACACGTCGATTTATATCTTAACACTTACAAAGTTTGGTCGTTAAATCAAGGTACCTTGGGTCGTTACATTGCTTTCAATGTGGCTTTTAAGATATGATATTATGAAATTTGCTTTTCAATCCGACCGTCGATTCTGAACACCCTGGTTTAGTTAACAGACGTGTGAATCATCATACTCTTGTATTCGCGGTTTGAATTCAAAATCAACTAAATATACTTAATTCTCTTTTATGCTTTTTAAAAATAAAATCTCAATCAATATTGGTTTCGTACATCCGATCCTGGAACTGTAACTTTAGGGATTTGACTTTCTGCTAAACATAGAGTGATATTGAAAAGGGCGGAATATCAGAAGATATTACGTTTTTAAAATAACTAACAATTAAATTTTCTTTATCGTGCTGTTAAACTTTGGAACAATCTCCCGGCCAGTGTGTTTCCTCCTTCCTATAACATAGGGTCCTTAAAGCGTAACCTGAAGAGTGTCTGGCGTGTGTCTCGGTGGTCGCCATTATTTTTGGATTGTACTGTCAGGCACAGTGGAGTTACTTTGGCGTACTACAATTAAAACATCAATAGGTTTGTGTTATGGGACATATCCAGTACCCTAGAATCATAGAAACACGCCGTCCCGATTAATGAGCTATATAAACAACACTAATCAATAACAAGAACTAGGCAACACTAATCTTGATGAAGGTCCGAATAGACTAAAACGGAATTTAGAATGACTAGGAAAAAACATTCATTACAAGATGGAAACACGAAATGTGAAGGTACCTATTTGTGAAATGTTCTGCAAAGTTTTATCGATAAAGTTTTAATAGCAATTCTGTGACATTTTTAAATTCACGTCCGGCAACTAAACCGTTCATGTTTTTATCGGTCGCTTTCAAATGTTTCTACAATGTATGTGTGTTCAAAGTTACAATGTTTTTGATTACATTTGTATATAGTTTCACCTACTGCGCATTTTTTCAAACTAGTGGTTGTAGTCTAGTGGCTCGAAATTCGATCGAAATTTTTGCGTAGTCCGGTGAAGCTGTTAAGACCTTGATGGGTCAATAGCGTAGTCATTTCGAGGAAAAAAATCGAAAGAAATTTTTGATGTGAAACATTTATTTTTCTAGTTATTGTTATTTTTATATTATTTTTTATAAACCTGATTGGAAAGAAGAAGAGAGAACATACACAAAAGATATTACTAAACTACCTTATTTCTGCTTACTACTATATGTAATTCTGTGTCGAAGGCTCTGACCCGTCTTTACGGGTCGCGACGGACCGGGCACTACAGAAGGCAATATGCCTTGACCAGTTCCCTCGTCCACCGCGCAAGGGGGGGGGGGACTGAGAAGACCCCGATGATGAAGGCTCGTTTGTGTGTCCATAATTTTTTCATTGAGATAGTTTATATCAATTTTATGTATGATTATTTTAATTTTGGTACCTCTCTACCGGTATAATCTATTGTTTAAAATTCATGTTGATTTAACTATTCAGAGTGGTCTAGATATGAATTATAATGGTTGTCACCAGTCTTTAGAAACGATATAACATCTCAATTTTAGATCCAGTATTAATAAATGAGCCGTTAATTTTAAATAACAACCGCCTGATAACTGGGACTACTACTTCCCACCGTACTTATGTCAAGTTTTAATTGTATGTGTCACAGTTGAAAATTTGACAATAAAGATGTGTCACTGCTGTAAAATTTTACTTAGTTAGCGCCGGTTATATTCTGACATGATAGTGAGTAGAATCTGTACCCATCTGAGTTGTGACTATGATACGTTTGGTGACTAATTTTACCATAGTTCGCTTTTTTATTTTGTTTGTATTCTGTCGTAAACAGAATAAGACATGTTTCCTTTATTACTGTTCCCCATCTCCCGCGGCTAATTTACTAGTAGTTGTATTTATGTATTTATATAAAACATTCAGATGATAATCAGATATTAATACATTGTACTATCAAATGTTATTGTCTTTATTTTACTGATAAATCAATTCTCTTTTTCAGGTAAGTAATGTTAGCGTTTTGGATTCTTCCCAGGTAAATCTTATAAAACTAATTTTTTGGTATTTTTTGGTTGACTATGGTACAATAAGTAAGGAATACATATCGAATATATTGTAAAGAATAAACGAGTGTTTATTGAACACACATTCTCACATGCAACGAAATTGATTACATATATTTTGTCTTAATCAAACTTCAAAGCAACTATGAATTCGTCAGTAGTAGTTGTTGTTGTAACTATTATGTTTAATAATAAAACAGCATCTATATAAAATATACTTATTTAAATTTTATTGAACACAGTTTGATCAGAAAGACAGCTCGATTAGTAAGCACTAATCTAACTAACTTCGATATAATTAAGATCTTTTAATTATACCATTATTTCAAATCCAAGAATAACTTGATAAAAAAATAACAGGGTTGTTGTTAAAACGGCGCCTTGAGCAGACGACACAGGCTTTGGTGCTATGTAGTGCCTAGAATATATATCATCCCAAAAAGTTATTGTTTCACTATACGGGTTTGCCATCGCTGTTTCAGAAGTCGTGGTAACAGAGAGGTTCGCTCCAACGTTTCCACCATATGCCAAATAGTAGAAATTATTAGCACTAATTGGATGCCAAATTACCCACGTTGGACTTGGCATTGGTTCTCTGGAATTTAAGTGAGAATAATAATTGCACTAATATCACATAACTATATAGATAAAATCAGGTAAATGCGAATTAATTAATTTATTCTACGTTGGCTGCTACAATGAATGCTTTTTTTAAAAATTAGAACATTAACACAATACCAGTTTTGTATGGAGTTACCATAGTACAAATGAAAATCACAGATAAAACTTTATACATATTTGTAGTACGAATAAAGCCCCAAAAGATGCTCATAGAATATTATTAAACAAACATACAATTTAAAAAATATATATAACCTTTCTATTGTTAAGCCTAGAAGTCAATACGTTTTTATTGACTATCGTTACCTTTACCAAACTCATTGTATAATTCGAACTCATATCAGTCAATTCACTGTCTTAAAATGAATTACTGCCTATAAGTTTCGGCAGTTCTTTATTGATTTCTCATTTGTAAGATTTTAATTAATCTAATTGGCGATGATTTCGTAAATATCAGGATATATAATTTTTGTTTAAAATAGCAACAATTTGAAATATTTAAAATTAATTAAAATTGACAAAAAATAGAAATAATAAGCAATAAAGAATGCTTACCCGGTATATGCAAATATTGTGAAACGGCTCACTAGTGATCTCATAACAGATGCCTCAGATGATGCTAAGTTATCATTAAATAAAAAGTTAAGAAAAGCGCCATGCCTTGCTCCTGTTAGTGGTATTTCATTATACGTCCAATTTGAATTCAAAGTTCCTGTAACATTAAACTCTAAAAGTCTGACACTATTCTTAGAATACAAGGCTCTCTCTTTAGCAGCTCTTATAACTGACACTAAAATTAATGTATCTCCATGATAATCTAGATAGCCGTTCATAGTTGACATGTCAATAGGACTTTCATTAAAATAGAATTGTCGTATGCCTTGAGCTAAAGTTGAATTACCAGTGATATTCAAGTCTACTGGTAAGAAATCTGTAAAATTCGCCTGCATCATCGCTAACCACTGCCCGACTGCTGCCTCTCCAGCTCTTAATGTTCCTTCTCTTGTTGTGTACCCAGCAATGTAAGGGATATGACTGAAGTTACCAGATCTTAAAATATTTATTGGAGCGTCTGATAAAACGGTTTCATTAGGATTCAGATTAGGATTTTCCAAGCACGGAGCGAACAAAGGAGTATTATTCGTGAATTTAAAATCATATAGTGTTGTAACTATTATATTGGTTTCAGTGGTTTTGAGCAACGCTGCTAATTCATTTGGTGTTTGTCCTGTATAATTTAATCTAGCACTGAATAAGTTTGCAAACCCTAAAGGGTCATAGGCAACTGCCCATGGAGCTAGAGCAGACCCACTTAGAGTTATGGCTTTATGTATAAGTGCTTCAGATCTAGGTGACATAGTTAATAAATCTACTAAAGCGGCGCCAGAACCATGCCCAATCAAAACAACATTATTTGGATCTCCGCCAAAATTGGCAATGTTAGTTTTCACCCAGTAAAGTCCTTGAATTATGTCTTTGAGACCAGCGTTTCCAGGAGCTTCTTGTACTCGCAGGCACAGGAAACCGAAGATAGATACCCTAAAGTTAAGTGAAACAAAAACGATATCTGCTTCAACGATATTTCTGTAAGAAAGCGTCGCTGTTGGTGTGGTCGTATATTCTTCGGCATTCAACCAAACGAAGACTGGTTTGGGTGTAGTCAGGTTTTTTGTAAATACACTCAAAGTAAGACAGTCTTCAACTCCAATTAAACCATTAGAGCTAGGTTGAGCGCAAACAATGTTACTGTTAGTTGTTGCGTTCAAAACACCTGTATATGATTTAGGTGGTGTCGGGGCCTGAAAACGAAAATCATATCTATGTTACTCGATATAGATGAGATTCATTTAGAGGTTGAACGATTTACAGCTGAATGAAACTTCTCAAGAAATTTTTTGTGTATAATATTTGGTAGTAATAAGGTGCTTACAAGGTTTTAAGTATTATATTGAATTTAATTTGTGAAATAGATTAGTGAATGTATTAGTTAATAATTTCTGTAGGTTTGGTATTTAATGTTACATTATTTTTAGACAGTGAATATTCAAAGCATCAATATTTCAGTAATTCTTATTCATCGATATTAAAGAGACATTTGTATGTAGAGTAGCTAGCTATGCATAGGGATTCCATAGATAAATCTATAGTTACCAGATGGTTTTTTCGATTTTATTTATTTTAAGAGGGAATCCTAATTGAATCATCTATAGGATAAATGCTAGACTCATTTTACATCCCGGGATTATTACATTTTAGTCAAAAAAAAAAGGTCTACGCAATAAATAGAATATACGGAGTAGTGTAAAAGTGTAGTCTCCGTCGATGTATTTATTTTCACGCCAGCAATATACGCTATATACGCTAATTTTCGCTGAAGCTTTTACTGGTTTCAGCATGAATGGGTCGGCTCGTCCGGGGTAATACCACCCTCTCATAGAAAACCGACGTGAAGTAACAGTGCTTGCAGTGTTGCATTTTGTTCAGTTAGTGAAGGAGCCGGAGTAAGCCACCTCCCCTCCCCTCCCCCACTTGTACCACCCCCTCCTCCATCCCCATCCCGTACCCCCAAACACAGGCTGGCAACGCACTTGCGACTCCTCTGGTGTTGCTAGTGCATAAAGACGGCGGTGATATCACTTACCATCAGGTGACCACACTGTTCGTTTACCACCTTATAATATAAAAAAAGACACACGAGAACTTCAATACAATTGATCGGAAATAAATATAATGGAGAACTCTTAGGCAGTTGATTCTTCTCCTTCTTCTTACCCTTATCCCACCTGAGTAGGGTCGGTACAACATATTTGTCATGTTGTGATGTATGATTTGGCTTAATTTTTACGATCGGCCGCCTGCCTGTCATCAACCCTCCTTGGGATTATTTTGTTGTACCACTATATGTTTCTATAGGATCTTTTAGCTACACAAATTTTCTGTAGGCTTTAGTTTAGACTTTTTCCGACGACTGCATTTTCGTCTTATTTTCTGTTGTCCCGTTTTCATAGTTATTACAGTACTTTCAACTACATATGTTATTGGGGCACTGATTTCGTACTAATTTTTCGGTTTAACTCTTAGTCAGTTGATTAAAAGATAATAAAAAAGACGATTTAGATAACTAGGAACGTGATCAATCGTTATTTTGGCGTGTATATGTTATCAGCTAGATTTATTTTTAATATCTAATCTTTTTTAACAATCAAGCTAGTGAAGAAATGTAACAGGTAACTACCAACGATCCGTGACTTGATCCTTTAAAATCAAAGCAGCAGTTCTGGGGAATACCTCGTATAAATACACAAATTTTATCTATTTATACTTTTGAAAGCAATTTATTAAACTAATATCTAGTGTTAGGTACGAAAATAGTGGCTATTTCTTCAAGTTTCAAAGTAATTCTGTAAATCGACGATATGTTAAGTAGCAGACTTCGCTCAGGGTACTATCCGTCAGGAAATCTTGTTCACTTAATTCGGAAAGCGAAATCTCCCAACCACCATGTATGTGGTGAAAATGATGATGTACATCACTTGACGATGGAGGGTACCAAGAAGAGCATCGAAAGAGATTAGTACGATAATTAATTGCCAAAACATAGGTATTTGTCACATCTTAGCAAAACCCTGGTCGGGCGAACCTAGAGACAATGGGACTGATAAGTTCGTTGGAATAAAAGACCCTAAAATAAAATAAAAATTAAGCAGTCACGGGACGCCTGGCGGATATGAATCATCAAATTTGTTTTGTATGAGTTATATGCATAAAATAACAATTACGACAGGAATCAGTTATAGCATAATGAAAAGACAAAGCTAATAAAATTACAAATTACTTCCATAAAGTAATTACTGTTTATTTATTTTATTACATTACATGAATAATATTTTTCAATATATACAAAATTCAACTAGGCGCTGGAGCGGTGTGTTTGGCGACATTTATCAAAGGGCGCTAGGTCGTTGGCGCGTGCCACGTAACACTGTCTTTTTGAGTATTTCGTTAATAGTGGGTAGTCCGGTGACGCTGTTAAGACCTTGCTGGGTCAATAGCGTAGACATTTCGAAAAAAAAGTTAATAGTGCAATATTTGTGTTTTGCGTCGCCACGCCAACAATCAGGCTCACCCTCCGCCTATAGACGTTTCACATCAAAAAATTCATGCTCAGACTGTGACACTCGACGGCATAATATGATTATTCTAAATATTATCCATTAAGTCGAACTTTACCTTAAACCTGTTATCTCCGGACGTCGGTCCAGCGTACGGTATGTCGTAGAAGGCATAGTAATTCCCATCAGGTATAACCGCTCCTGCAACGATGCCCTCAGTCGTGCTTACTTGTAACACATTCTGTCCATATGCGGTCGATATCAACAAACACAATATCAACATTTTTATATGTGATAAATAATTTAGGTGAATTTAGAGTACTTTCTATAAGCGTGCAGTCTCTTTGAAGTGTAAAAACGTGGTGAAGTAATAATAACAAATTTTAACATAAATGGCCGTCTTATCGTTTAGATATAATGCTTATCAATTAGTCTTCAATTGGTTTTCTACCTATAACATCTAATTCGGGAAAATACTTGCGCCCACATGGTGAGACGTTTGTTGCAATTACTGGTTTCAGGAGGAATGGTTCCACTCGCCCGGAGTAGTACCACAGGAAACCGACGTGAAGTAACTATTTGCATTGTTGCGTTTCGTTTGGTCAGTGAGAGTGCCGGAGGTCCACCTCTCCTCACCTTCCCCCTCTCGTCTTCCTTTCCTCCCTTCACCTCCAACGCACTCCCCTAGTGTTGCAAGTGTCTATGGATGGTGGTGATCACTTAACATCAGGTGACTCACCTGTTCGTTTGTCTACCATAATATAAAAAAAAATCGTTGACGAGTCCGTCAATGACGAATGTTACTGTTTTCAATTATGGGCAAGTATATGACCTAGAAGTGGCCACTGTATCTGAGACTCCTTGAATGAAATATTGGGGTTTTTTTTCTGAATATTGAAACTTGAAAAATTTATTAATTATGGTCGAAACTCATATACTTAAAAATTCTGGTGCTTGTCCGTGTGTACTTATTCGTAATTCCTTCTAAATTTTCTTCTTTATTTTGATGTTTTTTTTTTGTATATACAAAGCCATTTGGGTGATTCTTTGTTCTAGTTTGTCACAATAGATGCTGCTCTTGTCCAGATACAGATTATTCTATCAAAACGCTTATGAATCATTAATAGAAATTTGTTTTATAAAAGTTACTTGATGTTTACCGAATGCTGAAAAGCACTTTCGACGCCAATTTTCAATTGTTTAAATGAAAAGGAATCGCGCTCTATTACAACAGTATCTTTTGGTAAAAATAATACAAAAATTGAATTAAAACGTATATTATAACCTTTATTGCTTGATTTATTTATAAAGCGAACATTTATGTTCATTTCGAATTACTTTGCTGACTCTTTATAATCTCTTTCTTTGTCTCCACCGTAGAAATTTATTTATTAACGCGTTATGCGTTAAATGCGCTATGGCGGACTTAATGCCGAAGCCATTCTCTGCCAGTCAACCATTAAGTGATGCAGAGATAAATGTTGGTAGGTGTAAGAGGTTTTTATTAAATTATGTGTAATCTATTTTAATTCAGATAATTTAAACCTTACATTTAACAAAACACAGTAGAAAATAAAAGATCATACTTATGTGATAAAATAGTATATTTTCAAATAGCTGTCTGTCTACATTTATGGAGCGTATCCCTAGGGATTGACCGAATACAATTTCATTGGGCTGCAAATAAATATAATTATCATGCATGACTTTGTACAAACCTCACAAATAATATTTAAATGTTGTATTACTAGTAATCTAGATATAGTGCAAAGAATAAGTATAGATAGTCTAATATAATGTTTGTCGTTCTTGATTTATAACTCTTAAAATAATCAAAGTTTACAATTTAAGCATTTCAATACACATAAGTTACAATAAGATCGTTTATTTATATTCAGTTTGTCTCGCGAATAACAGTGTTAAAATAATGGTTGCATGGCCATTGAATATAAGTAATAATTTTTTTATATTATAGGTTTCAAACGAACAGGTGGGTCACCTGATGTTAAATGATCACCACCGTCCATAGACATTTGCAACACCAGAGGAGTCGCGAGTGCGTTGCTAGCCTGTGTTGGGGAGGAGGCGGAGAGAAAGGGAAGAGGAGATGGAGAAGGTGAGGAGAGATGGGTCTCCAGCGCTCTCCAATAGAAATTAATTATAATCATAGAAAGAGTTTCAATTATAAAATAGCTCTTTTTTGTACGATCGTCAACATGCCTGTATCATGGCGATTATACTGCAGAGTTGTTTAATTTCATCCCATCATAGTACACAGTACCGATTCATAGTAGCAGCCATCTGGGCAAGAACGAAGACGTTTGAAAATTCTTATCTCTGTGGTACTGTGAAGATTTGGAATTGCCTACCGGCTAGTGTTCCTCTTTTACAATACGTGGTTCTTCAAAGGAAGCATGAAGAGGCATTTTTTTGGTTGGCGTGATGGCGACGACTGCCGTTGGTATTTAACACTTAGTATCCGTTATCTTTGGACTGTACCGTATTTTGCGTATTGCGTAGTAATTTTGTCGAACTAGTAAAAAAAAATACATAAATTACGTCATCGAAGTATTAAGAATGAAAAATATGTCGTTATTTCGCGGGTAAATCTGAGAACAGTTCATGCAACGCGTCAAGACAAAGGGAAGTAACTCGTATCAAATTGCGACCACTTCAGTCTTCCATTATATTGCGATAATTCCTATATATAATTTGAAAATAATGTAATCGAAAAAAACAACTCGAGTCAGTAATAAAAACTGCTAACAGAAGTAAAAACTCAAAACAGTGAACCACTATGCTCTCTTTTGAATTTTTGGATTAATTATGGTGTGATCTACAATATTTAAATTTCACCATGTGTATATTGAAATTGTTAACATTAGTTTGAATTTCACATCTATTGGCGCACTCGGAGCAATAATTGTATACATTTTTATTAACTCTATTAACCAATCAAATATGATGAGCTGCACAATCTCATTACAAAATATAAATAATAAATGTACACAGCCTGCTATACTACAAATCGCCAGGCTAATGCAAGCCGCGCGCAATATTGTCGGTTACTATTAATAGCATGATATGACGCGAAATCGTAAGTTTCTGTCCTGCCAAGAAAATACCGCTATAGTGGCCGAAAGAAGTTTTTACTTCTGATATACACATCTCGGGCGCGTCGTGGAGCGCATTCATTTGTGCATGTAAGTGACTCTTGTCCACGTAAATGACTTTTGTGCATGTAAGGGACTCTGATATCAATGATAGAATGCTAATTGACTTACGTCCAAATACCGTCATTAACTTGTTAGTCAAAGAGATTTAAACGCTCGATGTGTGTTTTGCCTACTAGTGTAGTACCTATTATCACGCGTTGTAAAAGCTACCTCCGTGGTGGTATAACCAAATTATATTAAAGTCCTTACCGACAATCATTAGGTTAACAATAAAATTCCTAATCAAAACTTTGTTATCGTTAATTAAATTGGGCTCTTTGTTTGACTCGTTGATTAGCGTTAATTAAAAAGTAAACAATCAATGTTGTCTGTCATTATTAAAAAAAATGCTTCACGATGGTAAAAGAAGTATTAATACAATTTACATTTTTAAATGTGTGTAATGTTGAATGTATAAAACAATTTTAATATTTTAAAAAGGAATAACACGTAAACCTTACAATAGAATTACACTGAACAGTTTCTTACGATTTATCAATCAATTTACTTGCAAACCATAATACTGAATGAATAAAAACATGTTCGTATTATTTAAAAGTAATATTATTTACGAAATAAATTATTATGTATACATTTAACACATTCATTTTATAAGCAGCGGAGCAAAATCTGAGTAGACAGAAATAAGAAAACAGCTAATAATACACTATTAGCGGAAGATTTTGGCGGCACGTAGTATCTAGAATAAATATCACCCCAGAAAGCCATTCTTGTCGTGTGTGGGTTTGCTCTCGCCTCTTCTGTATAGATGGCGGTGTGGTTTATTCCGTCATTTCCACCGTAATAAAGGTAGTTGAGTACGTTTGCACTGATAGGAAGCCATGTAACAACTGATGGACTGGGTGTGGGTTCTCTGCAATTGAAGTAAAAATAAATAAAAATTATTAATAGCATAAAGCCATATTAAGCCGTGGTGGCTTAGTGGTTTGACCGGTGGAATAGTATATCGATGTCCGCAGGTTCGAACCGCGGCGTGTACCAACGAATTTTTCGGTATTCGGCGTATATTTACTAATTTAATTGTAACACTATGGGCTGACGATGAAGAAAAAAAATTGTAAAGAAACCCGAACTTGAGAAATGTTCTTGTAGTACTACTGTATGTGGGCAAAATATAGAACTGTAGATTTCTCAGAGTTTGTAATCGCCAATACTTCGTGGGCAGGCGTGGTGATTACGCCCATACCTTCCTTCAGGAAGAGGACTATGACCCTGCAGTGGGTCTCTTACAGGCTAATGATGATAAAACCCTTTGTAACTTTCTATGAATAAGCAGTAAGGATAAAACGAATATTTAAACCAAATATATCAAAAACAGGGTATATGTTAAATAAACACGATAGATATTTGAAAACAGATAATTCATACAATCTGCATTTTGCTATAGCTTATTATTTACATTATTAACTTATTACAGCAAGTAATAAGAGCAACAAATAATAGAAACAATCTTTGTAAATGTCTTACGGGCTGTGTGAAGTAATGAATATCATAGACAAGTTTTAGTATATGAAAGGTATTAACTCATCTGATTTTAAGCCTGGTTTGTTCTGTCTTAAATAAATAATTTTATTTGAAAAAAAAAAAATCATTTTAAAATTTGAACTCACCCAGTACGCGCGAAGGACGAAAAACGATTCAAAAGTGATGTCATAACAGGTTGATCAGTTGGCCTTAAGTCGTAATTAAATAAAAAGTTCAGGAAGGCTCCATGTCTTGCTCCCGTTAGAGGTATTTGACTATAAGGCCAGTCCGAGTTTAGTGTTCCTCTGAAACCAAACTCTAACAGTCTAACGCTATTATTAGAAGTTAGGGCTCTTTCTCTAGCAGCTCTTATAACCGACACTAAAACTAGTGTATCTCCATGATAATCCAAATAGTCGTTTATAGTTGACATGTCAATAGGACTTTCACTAAAGTAGAATTGTCGTATAATTTTGGACAAAGTTGTGTTACCAGCGATATTCAAGTCTACGGGCAAGAAATCTGTAAAATTTGCCTGCATCATCGCTAACCATTGACCGTTTGCTGCCTCTGCAGCTCTTAATGTACCCTCTCTCGTAGTGTAACCAGCAATGTAAGGTATGTGACTGAAGTTACCAGATCTTAAGATATTTATTGGTGCGTTTGACAATACAGTTTCATTAGGATTTAAATTAGGATTCTCCAAACATGGAGCGAATAATGGAGTATTGTTTGTAAATTGGAAATCATATAATGCAGGAGCCATTAGACTGATGTTAGTGGATTTCAACAATGTAGCTAATTGTTGAGGAGATTTTCCTGTGTAACTCAGTTTAGTACCGAACAACTTTGCATAGCCTATAGGGTCATAAGCAACTGCCCATGGAGCTAAAGCAGATCCGCTGAGTGATATAGCTTTATGTATAAGGTTTTGAGTTCTAGATGTCATAGTTAATAAGTCCACTAATGCAGCGGCAGAGCCGTGTCCAACTAAAACAACATTGTTTGGATCTCCTCCAAAATTGGCAATATTCGTTTTCACCCATTTAAGTCCTTGAATAATATCTTTGAGGCCAGCGTTTCCAGGAGCATCATGCACTCTTAAGCACAGAAAACCGAAGATTGATACTCTAAAATTAAGAGTAACAAAAACAATATCTGATTCAACGATATTTCTGTAGGAAAGCGTCGCTGTTCTGGTAGTCGTATATTCTTCAGCATTCAACCAAACAAAGACTGGTTTGGGTGTAGTCACGTTTCTTGTAAAAATACTCAGAGTGAGACAGTCTTCGACTCCAATTAAGCCTCTTTCGCTTGGTTGAGCGCAAATCACGTTGTTGTTTGTAGCATTAAAAACTCCTGTATAAGCTTTTGCCGGTGTTGGAGCCTGAAAATAGAAGTAAATGAATATTTATCTGTTATTCGATAAAATCAAGGCGTGTCAATCCAATACGTTGAGGTTTATCGGACAATTCCATGCTGCATAGATAAGATAGCTTTAAGCAAATATTGCTCCATCAATTAATAACCTCGATTCTTTATACAGGTAAATTGTATATTATTGTAACTTATACATTTAAGTTTCACAGGTTCTTACAAAAATAAATATGATACATTACTTTGTTTTGTAAATAGATCAGTTGTAATGATTCGTTTTGCTTTATATTTTTATATCTGTACGAGACATAGGTTACACCAATTAATATGATTATTTGAGGTAAATTATTATTATTACTGTCTCCATATTATAATTATGTCTATATATACGTCCAATGTACATGTTATTCGATAACGTGGTAATAGATATTATGAAATAAAACTATTTCGTATAAAAGGTTTACTTATAAACAAAATATTGACATGTAACGTAGGTAATACATTTACATTTGATGACCAATTGTTTTGATAAATGATATACCTTAACTACGTGCAATAATTATACTTTTAAAAATATTTCAATATTCAGAAAAATCAAGGAATGTTTTCGTTATTTTTTATTAGTAGGTAACACTGAAGATCGTCAACAGCTTATAAAAAAATGGTTCCAAACATTTGAGGAATACGTACTTCACTTTCTATCGGTCTATTCTATTTTCTACAATTATAGTACGTTAATAATACATTTATCTGTGTTATCTATGATATTTATATTTATGCTATGTTTCGATATAAAAGACACTATTTGACTTTCTCTTTATTAATAGTTTACGTTACAGTTAGAAAAAAAATGGCGATAGCGGGGTGGTAGGGTTTTACAGCCCGACTGGGTCGCAACCACCATGTACATGGCGAAAAAGCCCGTCATAGTGACACGCTTTTGCGCGTCGCGTTTCGGAATCAGCCTGTGCATATCCAGTACCGGGTGACTTTCGTCATTATGGCCGGCATGACAGCGGAGACCGACGATGGATAATCTGTCTCTTGGTGGTCGCCACTGTGTTTGGATTGTACTATGCTTACCACCAGGCATAGTGCAGTCACTTTGTCGTGCTTCAATAAAAAAAAATGAATAAGAAAAACGGTAATGTAGGAAAAGTCGCCAAAAAATAAAAGACGTGTTCTGGGATTTTGTATAACACTAAAAATTATTAGTTTACAGATATAGCCTGCTTATATCAACATTATTAAAGTACTGGCGTCTTCCTAATTAGGCTTTGTAAAAAACCACACGCGCACATAACTACTCTTTTGTTTATAATTTTGAGTGCTGCCCAGCCATTTGCATTAATAACGGCATGCATATAATATCAAAACAATAGCTACTATACACTTTATTCAATTGACATAAGGTTTTAATTTCAGTAACAATTTAACTGTGCACGTGTTGCCGGTCTGAACGTCAAGCCTCAGGTATAGACCATAAAATCAATTGGTGAATATCGTGGTGTATATTTGAATACTTTTTAAAGTTTACATTAAGAATACCTACTTATAAATTGGACCTTCGTTTATTGTAATTTTCTGTTTTAACAATTACTTATAATTCGTAAGGTCTCGTATAATATTGTTTAAAAACAGGACCACAAATGTGGATCTGGATTTGGTGAATCGGTGCTCTTTCTTCGATATAAATCACAGTATGTTACAATAATACATATAATTATATAATATTGTCTTTTTTTTGTAATACAACAGCGTTTATCTTCTACATTAATATGTCGCTTATAACCTACCAGACGTACAGTTAACAAAGTAGCTGTAGCAAAAAAATGTCAAATAAAAAGACGCTAAATGAACGAGATTGAATGATAAATGTAACAGTTGGACGATGACTCACTTGATAAATAAACCGAATAGTTACGTTCCCGAGTGGTCTATATACCCGTACAATATCATGTGGTATCGTTATCGCATTAGATATATGTATGAACATTAAACACTCGTTACATTTAGTAATGTGTTATCGTGAAATTTACTTTAAACCTGTTCTCTCCGGCCGTCGTACCGGCGTACGGTATGTCGTAGAACGCATAATAATTCCCGTCTGGTGCTCGCGATCCAGCGACGATTCCCTCGGTTGTGTTCACTTGCACATCCTGCGCGTACGTCACTGACACTAACAAAAACAATACAAGCATTTTTGAAGCTCACATAAATAACTTATATATAAAATGAACGCAATAACGCGTCGCGTCTCGTTGAAGGCTAAAACCGTTCTGGCGCGTCTTTCGTCGTGCTTGTGTAAAAAAATTAAAGGTCGGGACATATTAGTGTTACGTAGCGTTTTATCGAACAATTGATATGGTTAATCTATGAGATTACCTCAAGTATTCTTAAAGATGTTTATGACAACTTTGTGAATCCATTATAGATATGTTCATAATTATACAGATACTATTATTATTATATAAGTATAGAGTGTCTGTGCACTTACGACTGGAACCAATTTGAACAGACTTTTACTAATATATACAAGTTTTTGTTAGTATTGTCTAGGCTATATATCTGTAAATGCTGAGCAGTAGAAGTAAAAAATAAAAGACAATTGGTAATTAATCCAGATAAAAGTTGAGAGAAGAAAACAACTTTTCGAGTACTAAAACAGTCATACTCTGACACCATCTACTCTATCTATAGTCACAATTTAAAAAAATTCCACACGATTCTCAAACCTTGTACGTACAAGTATGGATAAACTCTAAATACTAAATTAAACAACAAATCACACATATAGGCAACGATACGTGATTATTACGTAGATTATTTACCTTTTCAATGGAATTTTTGTGTATATATTTTTGGCAGGTAATTTTTTTATACATATAATTCACTAGCTGTTACCCGCGGCTTCGCACGCCCTTTTTTAAAATATATTAGATGTTTAAAATTGTGATCACACATCTAGTGTAAATTACAATAATACTCTTTCAAAAATAACTGTAAGTATCACACGCACATCATCTACTGTAACAGGTAACGTGTACATTATATATGTGTATACTAATAGTGAATCGAATGGAATGGGATTTATCATCAACCACATAACTGGAACTTTAAACTGTTATATATTACCCTCAGTGCTCACTTACACTATATAAGAAAGTAATGAAAATATTAAGCTAAACATTATCGAACAATATGTGTTAAACCTTTTATTATATAGATATAATATGTCCATAGTGTCGATATAATAAAGTTATTATCATACCTTGCTATAATTTAAATCAAATATAAACATATGACTTTCAATTACAACAGCGATGCCCTTAGTGTTGCAGTTGTTCATAGGCGATGGTAACCACTTACCATCAGGTGGGCCGTCAGCCTGTTTGCTGCCTTTTGGCATAAATACATATACATATGTATATATTTATTCTTGGAGTCCAGTACAGCGCACGTCACACGAACGGTAGTCCGGTGAAGCTGTTAAGACCCTGCTAGGTCAATAGCGTAGTCAGATCGAGAAAAAAAAAAAAAAAACGTCACATGAACGACGAATGCACGGATAACAGCTTATCACTACATAGTGTAAAACAAAGTCCTATTCCACGTCTGTCTATATGTATGTTCGCGATAAGATCAAAAACTACAGAACGCATCTTCATGTCGTTTTTACCAATATATAAAATGATTCTTGGGCAAGGTATAGGTATAGTTTGTCTTATTATCAGGGCGGGCAACGTCTGCTGAACCCGCTAGCTTAAAATAAAACAGCCAATTAGTTACTTATTTGCCCGTAAAATTCCAGTTCAAATAGGTCTAGCCGTTTCGGAGATTACCCGGAACAAATAAAAAAAACACAACAGACATATCGATAGAATTAAAAAAAAATGTTGATATTTGTAGCATCTCATATATTTCTAATATAAAATACACTCACTTTACTTTTATTACACGTAATATATCACAAATCAAGAATTGGGAACAAAACTAAAGTAGAAATAAATTTTCTGAGGAGTTTTTGGCGGAATTTTAGTCTGTCATCTAGTGGATTTATATTCTATTAATAATCTTGTGTGATTTGTCTCTATATTGTGTTAAATTTGTGACGTTTTATGTGATATGGTTCGTTTATTTTGCATAAGTGAAATGAAAGAAAAATAATACCACGAAGCATGAACTCTGTGGTCTTGAAAATTAAGAATATAAAAATTTACGAAATATTATATAGAGTATTTGGCTCTTATACCTTACATTATCTTGGACATGAAGAAAAATACCTATATTGACAACTTCAGAATTGGCAGTATGGATTAATTCCTTCGACTATCTTATTGGACGAATATTATTACTACTAAACATTTTGAATAGCAACACAAAATAAACTTTAGAAATGTTTCCGATATAACCATACCACGTATAATTAAAAATTGGAAACAAAAGTAACGTAGAATAAACCTTTTGAATAGGAACACAAAATAAACCATGAAAATATTTTCGATAGAATGTTATCGCGTTACCATGGCAACGCATATAATACTGACATTGAACACGCAGCGGAAGCTTCCAAAGTAGCCCGATTTTGAGACATTCTTCATTAGTGCTCAGCTCCTTTTGGTTTTAACGTGATGATATGTAGCCTATAGCCATCCTCGATAAATGAGCTATCTGACACTAAAAGAAACTTTTAAATCGGATCTGTAGTTCTTGAGATCATAGCGTTCAACCAAACAAACAAACAAACTCTTCAGCTTTATATATTAGTATAGATTTGAACAAAATGACATACCGTCACTTTTTTTTACTTTATTTTTGGCAATCGATCTTTCCGATTATTACTGCCATTGTCACGTAGTCAATAATATCACAAACGTCGTGCGATCATTTCAATATTAAGCATTGTGTGAATCAATATTCTAATAAGATGGTGGATGCCTTTTTTTTCGAACTGACTACGTTATTGACCCAGCAACGTCTTAACAGCTTCACCGGACTACGTGGTGGATCCCTTGTTAGAACCTTCCAGGGAGTTTTTGTGGAATCTCAGAATTTCATGCTCCGTGGTATTATTTTTAGAACGAAGTTCCTTATCGCGCGTTATGAAAGGGGGCTAGACGGAAAAAATTCTTACGAAAAGTTGTAACGACACTTTTTGCTATTGTAAGCTGTGCGGCGTCGCATGTTTCTCTGTGTGTCTCTCTCTCTGTCTCTTTCTCTCTCTCTCTTATAGAAAGCAAGCCAGATATTTTCAATTCTATTTCGCATTGAACAGTGTGGTGTCGCGACGATTATTTTTGTTGAGTGTATACAGGTTTTTTGTAAATAATAAAAAATAATAATAATAATGAATCCTGACAGTGTTTCTGCACAAGTTCCGGATATTGCTGATGGAGTTAGGTAAGTAGAGATTATATACAGATAATAATAAATGCTTTTGTATTATTAGCAAGTACGCACAATAACCTCTCTTTATTATTGTGCAAATATAATACTACCATTGATGCAGTTTTTTCAAGACATTTAAATAAAATAGAATCCCAAACATATGTTTCCTACTTCAGTTACCACAAGCCAATTATTACGAAAATTGAGCCTACTGATTAGGTTTATATAACATTATATTTGTTAATAATGAAAAAATATTATTATAACTTAAAAAAATAAAATTTTATTACAATTCCTTCACTAATTAATCGAAAGGAACTTCGTTCCATCCGGGTGTCCCTTGACACCTCTCAAGTTTTTTTCCATTCACTTCACTTATGCACAATAAACTAACTATATTACGTAAAACACCACCAAATTTACACAATATAGAGTCAAATAACACAAGGTTATGAATAAAATATAAAATCTACTACATGAATGACAGAATAAATCCCACCAAAACCACATACCCTTATTTATTCTTGATTCTTTACTATGTTTTTTTAGTCCCCCATTCCTCGGACGTTGATTCGAGACTTTATTATTCCAGACTACTTATACTTCTGTGTTACATTTACTATGTGTGTTTCCTGTTTCATATTATTCTTACAGCGTTGAAATTTTTCTGATATTTTTACTAGGATTTATTACAAGGTAATTTAATTTCTTTCTAGATTCTAAACTATGTTAAACGAGGTTAACTTTGTCTACACTGTTTTACGTTCTTTCCCTTTTACGGTTTTACTTTAAAAAGTGGGACGACGAGGGACAAAGAAAAAGAGAGACAAAGGAATGTCTATTTAAAATACAGTAACATTACATTTTAAAAACTATGACCGAATCTGTAGTAAAATACTATTGTTCATTATGAGTCATCACAAAACAAATAGCCTTTATTCGAATCATAATTTATTAGGTAACTATAAACTTGGAACATTATTAACATTTAAAATAGATTTTTTTAGCAAAACAGACTGTTAATATATATTTCAATTTTATTCTAATTTTTACTCCTATCCTATCCTATATAGTTTAGAGGAATTTATACGACAAAAAATACATATAGGAGTTGTTGCACGCATGCTACCAAGCGCATGCTTGATGCACATGCATGTTTCAATAACTCATATACATATATCTAGATAGCTTAGCTTAGGTTAGCTCAGATAGGTCGCGATTTTTGCACAAAACAGGCGACAGGTCAAGCCGAGGTGTGCCGTGTAGTGTGTATCCTTGAGTTAGTCGCCAAAACATCACAAATCGGCTGAGTGCCTTCAGCGCTCTCCTTAAAAGTTCGGTGAAGCTGTAAAGACCTTTCCAGGTCAACAGCGTTTTCATTTCGAAAGAAAAAAACTATTTTGTACGGTTGTTTTTAAGTTGAAGAAATCAAATAGGACTAGTATTTCTGGGCCTGATTTCTTCTTTAATTTTACTTTTGATCACTAATCTCCCTGATTATTACTGCCATTACAAATGAGAAACAGTTTACATATTGTTGCTGTTTCGGGACGAAATGCCAACCGGTCTGAAGTGGTACTCGCATGAACTTCACTTTCGTATGAACACTCGCAGAGCTACTGAATTATTATTAATCTGTATGTACCTCTAAGTATAAAACTTAAATAGTAAATTGAGTTTTTGGCGGGATTTCAGTCTGTCATGTAGTGGATTTTATATTTTATTCATAATCTTGTGTTACTTGACTCTATATTGTATAAAGTTGGTGGTGTTTTATGTAATATGGTTATTTTATTATGCATAAGTGAAGTGAATGAAAAATAATACCACGGAGCATGCAATTCTAAGATGCCACAAAACTCCATGGAAGGTTCTAACAAGGGACCCACCATCTTGTTAGAATGTTGATTCACACGACGCTTGATATTGAAATGATCGTTCTACGCTTGTAATATTATTGACTACGTGACAATGGCAGTAATAATCTGAACGGTTGATTGCCAAAAAAAGAATTACTGAAATCGGTTCAGCTGTTTTCGAGATTTACGCTTAGCAACACATTCAGTGATTCATTTTTATATTACAGAAAAAGAATATGTAATGATGCTTAAATGAAGTTAAACAAAAAATTAAAAAATAATATAACTTTACAAATAAATGCATGGTTTTAATTATGAATAAATCACATCTATTTGTCGAAACAAAATGTATTACATGTATTAAATTTTCCGAACGAAGTTTTCATTTCAAAAGTTTGACAGCAACTAAGAGTAATAAGTACGTAAAGAGAACCCATAGCAATAAAACAAGAGTAATGAAATACAGTCAGCAAACATGTTCAAACAAATACACAGATTTTTAAGAATAACATTGTGCGAATGAAATATTTGCGATTCTAGATCTGTTATTGTGTTTGAAGGTTAGTAAAATCGAATCTTTATTTGGGTCTGAATCTTATTTTGAAACTAACGATTATCAGCGTAAAGCATATAAATCATTGTGATTTCTACGTTGTATGGATATTGCCATGTAATAAACGTCCGCTATATAAAATGTTGTAATGTGATTAGATAAATGGATAATGCACAAAATGCGCCCTGTTGATGTAATCTTTTTCTATAAATAATTTAATAGACATTATACATACACCTTTTCGATTCTAACTACAAATAAGTCACAGCGATTATATATAAGTATTAGGTTATTGAAGGGGCTGGAGCAGGATAATGCGGTGAGAAAATAAAGAGCACGAGGAGCCTTGCTTATAAATAAATAAAATAACACGAACCCCAAATAAAAAGCGTGGATTGACCTGCAACTTGGCATCTCGTACGGAGCAGCGACGTCGCAGACGAATATGCGGTATTAGTCTCCAGCGGGTAATACGGCTAAACGGTGCTTTTGAGTTACAATATTGTTAACTTAGGAGGTAGTCACAGAAAATTTTATATCGATATAGCCCAATGCTCGTGTTCACGGCGGAAAAAGCGACCTGACAAGAAAAAACAGTGTGGTGTGGTGGGTCAAATTTTTAAATTGTTCCTTTTCTCTTTATTCAAACTGTTTTTCTTAATTTCGTTACAATACTAACTTCCTATATAATGAGTGAAGGGCGTGTGGTGCCCGAAAAGGTGCTGGTTCAGCGGGGTGATTGCGGAATAAGGAAATATTGCGGACTCATCGATCTTCATGTGGCGGGTTTGAATGAATCACTTCACTCTCGGCGTTATAATTAATATATATAACACGATAATTGTTTTTCAGTTTAGACACAGTTTTTACACTAAAGTCCACAGTATATTAAGGTGGATGGAAGGGATGCTTCTGTGTTCGGGAACTTAAAGTGTAATGCGCGCCAACAATGAGTCTTCATGCTCCGTATTAGAGCAATGAGATGCAGGCCAGAAACTCATCTCATTATTTGGAGTACATATATTAAATTTATATTTAAGGGGCCAACCAGTCATATTGAAGTTGCCTTACCGAATTTATCATACTTTATACATCAAGGCGTTTGTTCTGAAGAGTTGTTCGGCTTGATTCGATCCTCTCCTTTCGTAATAGCTCCACGCGTACACAGCTGCAGTTTTAACTTTAAAATGCTATCTCCTCTTAAGTAGTCTTGGCACGAACTAAAAAGTTTGTAAATCTTCATTGTACAGAGAGACTGTGTGTCTATTTCCTAGTCAACATGTTCACATCTACCTATGTTGCACATAAAACACATTCAAACAGATTGTCATAACAATTTGTTCAGTAAGGAGCATGAGTAGATTGAATTTGAAAAAGTTATGGAATCCAAAAAATGGCTTTTGTTACAGTTAAAATATAATCTATGATTAAATGATTACTTTTTTCTTCCTTCGCTAAATACTTTGTAGTAAACGATCCCCAAACATGAAAATTAGACTTAAGAAATTCATCATTGTACATATCATGGATTTTAATGTAATAATCTATCTTTCTATATCCATATATATGTAAATCAATTGCTGTTCGTTAGTCTCGCTAAAATTCGAGAACGGCTGGGCCGAATTTGGGCCTGATTTTGGTGTTGAAATGTTCGTCGTAGTCCAGAGAAGGTTTAAAAGGTGAGAAAATATGGAAAAATTGCGAGTAAGATAGCATAAACAACAATTTTATTGTCCCATACAAACTGTTCTAGCCATTTTCCTGTCAAACTTTTGACTGTCAAACGTCAGACGAAAGGTTATAAAGTTAAATATCATTCTATCACTACTATACCGTTATTAAAAACTTCTATCATAAGTTTGCAAGTGTGTGAGAAATTTATTTACCATTATTGTTTGAAAATGCCAAGAAAAAAACGAGCTGAAATAGATCGTCGAAGTCAATGAAATGTGCAACGAGCAACCTCACGTGTAAATCGCACTGATGAACACCGGGAGACAGATAATGATGACATTCGTTGTGGTATGGCAGAATTGCGTTCTAAAGTGAATAATAATTAAGTAGACAAGCTTAGAATAGAACGAGTTCGAGCACACAAAACACAAAAAAGCGAGCAAGATGAAATGAAATCAAGCGTTATCGCAAAAAAACGTGCTCCTGTGAAAATGGAACGAGTAGCATTACATTCGTTTCCCGGTTTTCGAGCATGCAAATTATACTATATATATGTTTGAGTGAGTACGTTAAAAGTTTGGATTCACAATTGGAAACGGTAGTTGTGGTTGCAATCGGGTATCAGTTTTATTAATTTATTTCGTGTTTAAAAATACAATTGAAACCAGTAACGACTAATTTGGTGCAGACGAAGTTGCACGGGTCAGCTAGTCAACAATATTTAATATTAAATTGTACTTGTTTACACGCAAAAGAAGAAAACTTTCAAAATTCATTAAATATTTAAGTTTAATCTTCAATAACTTTTATAGGAGTGGTTTTGTCAAAAAACTTTTGTATGGCATTCAAATGAGAATGTATGTTTCCTCAACCGATGGAAGTGAAATATTGCATACACTGTCTGGAGTACAGAAGACAACTTGTAACTGTCACCTAGTAAACAAGTTTTTTTTATACCATACGAGGCAAACGAACAGGTGGGCCACTTGATGATAAGTGATCACCACCGTTCATATATATACACTTGCAACACCAGTCGCAAGTGCGTTGCCAGTCTGTGTTTCAGGGTAGGAGAGGGATAAGGATTTCAGGGGAAGGGGAGGAGACGCAACAATGTAAGCACTGTTATTCGACGTCGGTGTTTCTGTGAGTCGAGTGGTACTACCCTGGGCGAGCCGACCCATTCATAGTGGAGCCAGTAATAGCTTTAGCGTGACTCTACCACCTACAAGTCCCGGGAGATAGCTTAAATCTACATTAATGCGACCGAAATCTTAGGCAAAGCTAGTTGTTATGATTATAAAAAATACTGGAAGAGAACGGAACTAGATAATGCTAACGTTCTGCTGACCTCATTTTTATTGCAAACTTTATCGATCGAATATCAGTATTACCATTACTAATAATTACTATGTATTCGATAAAGAAATGACATATGTTACCTTATCGTTGTGCTGATTATTTGTCTATAAATTTTTATTTTTAGCTTATATTATAAAATTAATAACCTACTTATATTAGTAAGGTTTATCTTTACTAATATATCTGTTTCAGTACCCACTACTTAATTACGTATATCGCAAGCTAAAATGTCTTAATATCAGCTTCGTACGTGGTAGAGACACGCTGAAGCTGTTATTGGTTTCAGCATGAATGGGTCAGCCCGCCCGGGGTAGCACCACCCTCTCACAGAAAGCCGACGTGAAGTAATAATGCTTGCATTGTTGTCTTTCGTTCGGTTAGTGAGAGTGCTGAAGAGCCACCTTCCCTCCTCTCTCCCATGCCCTTCCCCCTCTCCGCCCTATCGACAACCCCACAAAATCAGGCTGGCAACGCATTAGCAACTCTCCTGGTATTGCTAGGGTCTATGGATGGCGGTTATCACTTAACACCAGGTGACTCGCATATTCGTTTGCCTGCTATGACATAAAAAAACGAAAAGCTTCAAATTTCACATTAAAGGCCGTCTAAATTATGTCGTAGTAATTTTATTATTATTGGAGCGCACCCGTTCTTGTCACAGGTGGTCACATTTGTTTGACCCTCGCCTTTCACCTGGTGTCGAGTGCCTTAAGTGTTCGCCTGTTAGTTCAGTGGAGCTGAAAAAAAATCACCTGGTACGATGTCACATATTTAACAATCTAAGTTTAAAAGAAAATTAACAATTATTTATGTACAAAACCAAAAAAAAAAACTTTACTCAATTTAGGCCCTAAGAAGGCACTTATGAACCTCAAAACTATCACCGGTTCAGAATATAATCCAGTCATCGAGAAGAACCAGTGAGAAACTCGATGTGGTTTATTTTATTATTATACTTTACGGAGCACAACATATTTTTATAGACAAACTAGCGGGTCCTGCGGATGTTATCCTGTTCTAAAATTCAACCACAGCGCCACCTACCGAGTCCAATTGTTAATCTAAACCATTCTCAGATACACTTGAACATAAACTCAAAATTGCATCAAAATCACTCCAGCCGTTTAGGAGAAGTTCAGTGACATACACACGTATAGAAGATATTTATATATGACTATACACAGTTACATTCGTTTTTATGTGCACAGAGAGATATGTCATTTCCAGACGTCATCATCGTTCACATATCGATCCACCCTTCATGTATTAAGCCCGGATTGACATGACATTTAAACTTACTATCTGGCAATTGGGACTTTGTTATAAAATCTAACACAATATACTTAAAAAACTGTTACTAGCCTTAGTAAGCCTGGAACATGCAGTGACCAGTTTATTATTGTTTCTAGTATTTGGATTATGTCGGTTTGTTGCTAAATCCAAAATATTTTTGTTTTTGCGGAGACACATTTCTTAAATTAACAAGAATATATTGGAAGGGCAGATTTAAGACACAGAATTCCTGAAACTTATTCTTTAATTATTTGCGAAGCCCCATATTATAAATTGCTCGAACTGCCCATTTTTGTAGTAAGACTGGTGTCCACCTCAGCTGCTGTCCCCCACAACAAAATACCGTTTGACATGAAGCTATGGAAGTAAGCGAATTAGACCAACCTAGCAATGACAATATCTGTTAACTGGCGTATCTTTCGAACTGCGAAGGTAGCAGAATTTACTCTTCCTTCCATTTTTTTTTATTTGAGGACCCCATTGTAATTTAGAATCAAGCTTGAGACCCCAGAACATGGTATTGTCATCTAAGCCAACCAGATTCCCTTGGATCTCGATTATATTATCAATAGCTGGAACATTGGGCAAGGTAAACCTTACTCATTTGTTTTGTCTGCATTTAGCAATAAGTTAATTAATGCAAAACAATGTAAATTATCTATTAATCTGCCTATATTATTCGAGATACTTTTGATTACTATATTTGAATAGTTTTCATTAGATTACTTGTGGGTGGAGTTGCGACTAGTGACACTTCATATATAGTGCAATTTATCCGATCGTCCATTCTAGTACGTATTACGATATCATTGGCGTAGGTTAAAATTGTTGTCACTAATTTATTTCCTTTGTTGATGATTATTTTAAGATATTGTGCAATATAATACTGAGTCACAGTTACGTTTTATTTTGCTATTGTCATAATATTTCTATTTACTACTAGCAGTTACCCGCGCCTTTGTGTGTGATGTTTATTATCTTGAAAATATATTTAATGTACAGAGGAAAACATAAGCTCATTTCTTATCCACTTCTCCGTGGTAAGAAAACACAAATCGCTGAATGCGAAGTGCCTATAATCGTAGTTTGTTAAAACTTTAATAAACCTGTATTAAATGAAGCTATTCTAAGGGCTTAAGAAGTAAAATTGAAAAGGTTTGATATACATCTAACTAGTAGTCTATATGTGAAAGGGGCACAACGATAGAGCTTTATCATTTTACTTATATAGATTAGAAATCATGTTATAGTGACTTTTACCTGCATTTGTATCCTTGTTTAATGGTTATTTAGATCTCTAGGCTTAACGTAAACTACAATTTTATCTGATATTGAGTTTTAGTGTTATCTAGATAAATGAAGACGCATACGATTTTAGCGCTCTCAGGAGCAACAGCTGCTAGAACACATACATTGTTGCTTGGACCAAAAATATAATCTATACTAATATTATAAAGCTGAAGAGTTTGTTTGTTTGTTTGGTTGAACGCGATAATCTCAAGAACTACCGGTCCGATTTGAAAGTTTCTTTTAGTGTTAGATAGCTCATTTATCGAGGATGGCTATAGGCTACATATCATCACGTTAAAACCAACAGGAGTTGAGCACTAATGAAGAATGTCAAAAAAACGGGCTATTTTTTAAGCTTCCGCTATGTGTTAATGTCAGTATTATATGCGTTGCCATGGTAACGCGATAACGTTCTGTCGGAAATATTTTCATGGTTTATTTTGTGTTCCTACTCAAAAAGTTTGTTCTACGTTAGTTTTGTTTTCAACTTTTAATTATACGTGGTACGTTTGTATCGGAAACATTTGTAAAGTTTATTTTGTGTTGTTATTCAAATAGTTTAGTAGTAATAATATTCGTCCAATAAGACTGGCGAAGGAATTGATCCATACTGCCAATTCTGAAGTTGTCAATTTAGGTAATTATTATGTATTCTTTAGCCAGTTTTCTTTTATGTCTAAGTTAATGAAAAGGTATAAGCGCTAAATCCTCTATATAATATTTCGTATATTTATATGTTCTTAATTTTCAAAACCAATTCATTTCACTTACGCACAATAAACAAACATTAAATTACATAAAACGCTGCCAATTTAACATAATATAGAGTCAAGTAACACAAAATTATGAATAAAATGTAAAATCCATAGCATGACAGAATGAAATTCCGCCAAAAACTCCTCAAAAAGTTTATTGTACGTTAGTTTTGTTTCCAATTTTTGATTTTTAACCGACGAAAAAAACGGAGGAGGTTCTCAATTCGTCGCGTATATTTTTTTTTTTTTTTTTATGTATGATCACGCATAACTTTTTACAGTATAGTCCGATTTTAATAATTCTTTTTTTATTGGAAAGGGTATACTCCGAAGTTGGTCCCATTTAAATTTGGGAAAAAAAATTCAACCCTAAGGGTATGAAAATCAAGAATGATTGATTATTCACGCACTGATTATGTCTATGACCGCGCATATCTCTAGACAGAATAGTCCGAGTTGAATTATTATCCTTTGATTTGAAAGAGTATACCCAGAAGTAGGTCCCATATACATGTAAACATAAAAAAATCAACCCCAAGGGTAGGAAAACGGGGTATGATTTATAATTCAGCTTCTGAGTTGTGTATTACACTTACAGTATAGTCCGATTTTAATAATTCTTTTTTTTATTGGAAAGGGTATACTCCGAAGTTGGTCCCATTTAAATTTGGGAAAAAAATTTCAACCCTAATAGTATGAAAATCGACAATGATTGATTATTCACGCACTGATTATGTCTATGACCGCGCATACCTTTAGACAGAATAGTCCGAATTAAATTATTATCTTTTGATTTGAAAGAGTATACCCAGAAGTTGATCCCATATACATGTAAACATGAAAATAGCAACCCCAAGGGTAAGAAAACCGGGCATGATTTATAATTCAGCTTCTGAGTTGTGTATTACAAATAAATTAAGCTTGTAGTAATTAGTAGGATCATAGCCACAAAAAATTATAAAATAAAAACTTTTTAACAAAAAATTAAACCGCCGAAAAAACTGAAAAGCAAAAAATAATAAACCTTTTACTTTATTCATCTTAATAACTAAGTTCTTAAACTAATGTAAGTATACCTAAGAAATTTTGAGTCGGCGCCAAACAACCAATGAACAAAGATCATTAGAATACTTAAATTCACAAAAAAAAAAAAACAAATCAAATTAAAAACACAATGTGAGATCTCCAGCGGTAACGTGTGTGCCCGTTCGGGTTGCTTCGTAAGCGTTCGGCATGCAAGGGGTGTGTCACGCTGCGCCGCCGCCGCGCATCACGCTTTACGTAATTAATTAATATGCTTGATTGGCGCCGACTTAAAATTACTTAGGTATACTTACATTAGTTTAAGAACTTAGTTATTAAGATGAATAAAGTAAAAGGTTTATTATTTTTTGCTTTTCAGTTTTTTCGGCGGTTTAATTTTTTGTTAAAAAGTTTTTATTTCCAATTTTTGATTTGTGATATATTACGTATTATAAAAATAAAGTGTGTGTGTATGTAATATTAAAATAAATACTTTTTGGTGAATACATATATCTGTGATGCTAAAAATATCAACATTTTTTTTTATTCTGTCGATATGTCTGTTTGTTTATTTGTTCCGAGTAATCTCCAAAACAGCTGAACTTATTTGAACGTTTTTTTTTTTCTTAGAAATGATTACGCTATTGACCTAGCAAAGTCTTAACAGCTTCACCGGACTACAAGTAATATTTGAACGGGAATTTTACGGGCAAATAAGTAACTAATTAGCTGTTTTATTTTAAGCTAGCGGGTTCAGCAGACTTTGCCCGCCCTGATAATAAGACAAACTATACCTAAACCTTGCCCAAGAATCATTTTATATATTAATGAAAACGACATGAAGATGCGTTTTGTAGTTTTTGATCTTATCGCGAACAGACATATATCCGTTACAGTAGATGATGTGCGTGTCATACTTACAAATATGTTTGAAAGAGTATTATTGTTATTTACACATCTAATAACAATTTTTAATATTTTTTTAATAAATTCAAAAAACGCGTGCGGAGCCGCGGGTAACAGCTAGTATTTTTATAAAGGTAAATTTTCTAAAATAGTTGTATAATAATTTTCTTGGTTTTAAATTAGAGAATTAGTTATATTACATTGTATTCTTTGCTTACTTTAAATATCAGCGTGATTTAAGTTCCGTGTAACTTGTTCTGGCACGCTTTTTGTAGCTTTAAGGTGAATAACTTTTATTGTATTTTAATGTCTCTTGTATATTTTCCAATTATAATATCTTTTAATAGTGAAGGGGCTGCAATCTTTCATTACAATGTGAATTATTGAATTACTATATTATTGCACATTTTTCGTACACTGATGAATGTAATGCCTCAAGAATTTTCTTCCATCTAATTAGTAACATTATGAACAAAATAAAATATTGCAATAATTAATAAAAAAGAGCTTAGCACTCAAGTATATATAAAATACAAATGCTTATATAATGAGCACTGAATAGATAAAATGAATGAATTCACGATTTTATAATTTTTAAGCTACATTTATATTACAATTATGTATTTATTATAATATTCATATTATATGTATTTTTCTTTGGATACGAGAGTGTATACGTAAGCTGATTAGAAAAAAATTACTCCTGTAACTCATATCGTGTCATCGCACTAGAGATTTTTTTTTAATTTATTTCTAACATTCTTCTGAACGCAGAAATCATAATATCGACAATTGAGGCTAATTGACTAACATACAAAGACTGTCAATGGCTTGTTAGTCAATTAACCTTTACACTGTCGATACGCCGCTCGCGTCACTCAGAAATGTACTAGGTCGCTGGGTTATGTCGTCCTTTAAATAATTATCAACATGTATAATATTGGGAAGGTTCTTCTAGCTACTGTTGTTATTCATAAAATATCCACATAAAGTAATTAATTAATTTCTGATAGCTTCATTTGTAATAGTAGCTTTCCCATCTCCAGCATTTTTGAATTTACTCAATCACCTACTTTTCAATGTAGAATCTTGTCGAGTTGATTTCACTGATGTCTTTGTCATTATATTGCAATTAGCACGGTTCTTTAGTTGTTTCTATACATATCAGTAATAACTACATGTTTTATTTTCCATTTTTTCTACTTGGTGTGAATAGGCCATCAAAACTTGGTCAAAGCCTTGACTCCTTTCACCTCCGTTAATGCGGGTTTATCATTCGGAGAGATGTGGACTGTATTTTTTGTTGTTTGCGAGGGCGAGTGTATTAACGGATATATGCTTAATCACAGGATCCAAGGGTATATAATCGAATGAGCTTAGTAATAGGAACATACACACTTACTTGGCATATATAGTGAGTCTAATCGCTGGTTTCAGTGCTGCGGCGGTGGAAAAACTCTTTGTCCAAGACACAGAGCGTTCATGGATTTCTCGCGGCTCATACACTACACTCTGCCGTTTATATCAATCACTTCGGCGCGCGGGTTCAATGGCGATGACGCGTGCGTTAAATCGCGATGCGGGGAGGACAATCCAATGCCCTGTAACGATATGCTAAAGAAGGAACAGACGCGGGGGGGGGGGGGGGCAGGAGGCGCCTTCGCGTACCCAACAACAAAACTATCTTCTTATAAAATAACTACCACGAATCAATATATGCAGCAAGTTTTTGTAAACTATCAAATGGACATTCGGCCCATTTCATGTTAAACGGTCACTGCATTATATAACTATACCAACCCAAAAGGCCAACCAGATATAGTAGGTCACTACCCCTGAGAATTTAGTTGGAACTCCTGGAATTACAGCATATTTTGAACATCTCAAACTACGAAACGACACACTGCACGAGCTCTACCGCTTATGTGTGCTTATTAAATGCAATAGTGATTGAGGTCACATTAAATTCGGCAGATGTTCAATGCAATATTGTGGTAAAATTTAAAGAGATTGAACAAATAATATAGTTTGATATTTGTGGTAAAAACCAATTACTTATTCGTCTCGGCTGACCGCGATCCAAACTATCTTCGTGCCAAGTCAAGATCAGTTCGCCAGATGGTCCACAGCTTACACTGTTCTACTTTACTATTCAACTTCTCTTAATAGTATGTCAAGTGTCTTTTGTTATGGTAAACGAAAATCTCAAAGGAACATAATATTAACTCCCAACTTTAAAAATCTAATCTTAGTTCAGATTATTTTTAGTCAACTTCGAATCTTCTATTAATCGGAGATGTTTGCAGCAAGCATAACCTTCGTGATCAGTTTATTGCCGATCTCGATGGAGTCGATGATGTTCTTGGTTTATACTGTGCTTGTGCTATAAGACACAGTGCCTCGTGTGCATATCGTGTTTAAGAAAATATGTTTTTTTTTTTCGAACTGACTACGCTATTGACCTAGCAAGGTCTTAACAGCTTCACCGAACAACTAAGGCGAGCGCTTAAGGCACTCAGCCGATTTTATTTGGGCAACTAGCTAAAGGGTGCACGGCACACCTCGGCTTGGCTGTTGCCTATTACTTGCAAACTCACGACCTATCTTAGCTAACCTAGCTAACTATTCACATATAGAGTTTTTCCAGTTCGATAAGGGAAAAAATAAAACCCTTCCACTTCCATGTGTAAGCGTGTAGGCGTGCACGTGTGTGGGGGTGATCGTGTAGTGTTGTAGCAGTGATGTAAATTTTTGTGTCACTGTATCGCGCAAGTAACGCACTCAAGGGCTCCCTGCCGAGGGATCGAACCTAGACTTGAGCCGCTGTTGAGGGGTGCCTAATCTGGTGTGCGGGAGCGAAATTTACCCTCAGACCACGGCGGCGTGATCTGTGGTTACGCGGGCGTGAACACGCTCTGTTTGGAGAGACAGGCTCGCACTGATCGTTCACTGCCGTTATTTCATCAGAAGGGTCGTTTAAAATATGTCGCGGACGTCTATAATAATGCGCAGCGTTAGGTACGGGTTCGTATTGTGCGGCGGATACCACTAACGGACTGGGATGATTCGCGGCTTTTTCAAAATAACTAGTCGTAAGTGATTTTACGTACGCCCAGATAGAAGGGATCTCTAGGTCGCTATGGAAATCGACTCTCCGGATGTACCGCGGGGCACCGGTCACTTTACGTAAAACACGATTTTGGAGAACCTGCAGCTTATGAAAGTTATCTTTGGACATATGCGTAAAAACGGGGCAGCTATATGTCATCATGGGACGGATACACGTCTTATACAAAGTGAGCTTGTGTCTGAGGGACATCTTACTCTTATGACAAAAGAAAATATGTGTTTTTTTTTTTTCGTTATAGAGTAACTATTCCATATTCTAAAACAAAATCCCCTGCCGCGTTTGTCAGTCTGTCTGTTTGCGATAAAGTCAAAAAGTACTGAACAGATTTTCATACGTTTTTCATCAGTAGATAAAGTGATTCATGAGGAAGGTTTTAGTGTATAATTTGTATTTTTTTTTTATTATCAGGACGGAACAATCTCCGTCGGGTCGGTTAGTTGTAACTAGAAATTACTACTATCTAGGTTATACCTTACCTAATATAAATAATATGACTAAAGTCGTATGTCTTTAAACATGAATTATTCAAATAATCATATACAAATTTATATATAACGGTCTATTGTATGCAAAACGCGTCCTTGACGCTTTGCGGATATATTTTTATAATGTAGTTGAAGGGTGCCGCCCCGGGGTGAAGGTGCTCGCTAATTGAAGCCAATTACCCAAAATACCTTGACCCAACTATAATTCTGCCAAATAGAACAAAATTCAGTAAATTAGTTATTAAACAAATTTTTTAGTACGGTGTTATCTTAGTATCGTCGTTTATTAATCGAGCGTTTTTATTCCATTTTATAATAACACATTATTTTCATAAATATTAAAGTGAGAAATTTCTCATAGTTTGTGTTTAGGATGTCAAATTACTGTAGGAACCCTGTACACTACAGTCCTCGTCAAACTTTTTGAGCGCTCTGAAGAGTACACAGACAACAAATTTAGTTATACATACCTATTACATGTTTAGGAAAACATTTAACAATTATACACTCACCATATAAATTACCAATGACAGGTTCGTAGCTCATGATAATGCAAAAACAGAAGTCGTTCCATTTAAGATTTTCGAATATATTTTATAACGCGCAGTGAGAGTAGCAGTATAAAGGTTTACTAGCACGAAAACATGAAAATGGAGTTCCTACATATGTTTAACAATGAAGGGAGATGTCGTAATATAACTGTGGTGGTCATGTAGTGGATTTTATATTTCATTCATAATCTTGTGTTATTTGATTCTATATCTTGTAAATTTGGTGGTGTTTTACATAATCTAGTTAGTTTATTGTACATAAGAAATTCTGAGATGCCGCAAAAACTCCCTGAAAGGTTCTAACAAAGGATCCACCATCTTGTTAGAATATTGATTCACACGATGCTTAATATTGAAATAATAGTACCACGCTTGTAATATTGTGGTAGTTTTGTGGCATCTCAGAATTTCATGCTCCGTGGTATAATTTTCCATTCACTTCATTTATGCACAATAAACCAACTATATTACGTAAAGCAACACTAAATTTACAAAATATAGATTCAAATAACACAAGATTATGAATAAAATATAAACTCTACTACATGTCAGACTAAAATCCCGCCAAAAACTCCTATAGAAAAATTTCTTGACCATTCTTTTTGATGATTATCACCGAACTTTTGATGGTTTTGACGTTCATAAGCACCTTCTCAGGTTCTTAATTTAATAAAACAGTTTTGACTCAGCGGTGAGAGGATTGGGAGGAGGAAATATGGAGGGAACTGGACAAATTAAAAGACAATATTGCCGTCACGGGACGCCTGGCAGATGTGAAACATCGAAATTGTTTTGTATAAGTTATATGCCTAAAAGAACAGATTACGACAGGATTCAGCTATGGCATAATGAAAAGATAAAGCATCACAAATTTGTTCTATAAAATAATTACTGTTTATTTTTTTCATTCAACACAAACAACATACTTACAAAGATTCAACTTGGTGCTGGCGGTGTCTTTGGCGGTATTTATCAAAGGGCGCTAGGTCGTCGACGGTTGCTGCGTAACACTAGTAGAACGAGTGGCCGACAAAACAATTTGAATCCATACTTATACAAATAGGGTTTTAAATATTTTTGAGTATTTCGTTAATGGTGCAAAGTTCGTGTTTTAAGTCGCGACGTCTCACCACGACAACAATCAACCCGCGCCTATAAATGTTTCATATCAAAAACACAGACAGATAACGTACCGTTGTACAACAGATTCGTTTATATAGATTTTATAATATATTTATTTGTATCGCTTCTTGTCAAATACATAATCTTTAAAAATTGTATACAAATCGTATATTCCAAATTCATTTAACTTTAAAAATATCGCGCTCTTTGATGATAAAGTTAAACCAGATAGAATAATATAAGGTATATTGGATTTTTTGTTGGTATGTGTCTATAGTATTATTGTGTAAGCGGAGAGTGTCTTTACCAATTTGCAGTTTTAATACAGTTTGCTGCTGCGAGAGTCAGGGTTTAGTGAAGCTAAAGCCAATTACAGTCTATACAAACGGTAGCGTACGTGTGGAGAGCTCTACGACGGAATGAAACAGGGTTCTGCTTTTTTTTGTTTATTAAATCATAAATGAAAACTCTGTTACAATTTTTGAACCTTTTCTGAAGTTACTTTACTGGTGACTAGCTGTGCCCGCGACTTTGTCCAGGTGGAACTTAATGCCAACAGTCATTCCTTTACTGTATGTTAGATATTACTGCAGGTTTTTGTAGGTGGGAGAGCCACGATGAAGTTATAATTAGTTTCAGCTTGAATGGGTCGGCTCACCCGGGGTAGCCCCACCCTCTTACAGAAAACCGACGTGAAGTAACAGTGCGTGCATTTTTACTTTTCGTTCGGTCAGTGAGAGCCGACGACCCATCTCCCCTCCCCTATCCTCTCTCTATAACCCCTCTCTCTTTCTCTTCTCTCCCCCAAACATAGGATGGCAACGCACGTGCGACTCCTCTGGGGTTGCTAATGTCTATGGACGGCGGTGATCGCTTAACAACAGGTGACCCGCCTGTTCGTTTGACTCCTATATGATATAAAAAAAATTTAGATATTGTATAATATATTGTTTTTGTAAGAGATTGAATTGCATTTACTTACCCACTCATTACTCGTACTTAACTCGAGCGGTCATACGAATTACAACTCATTAATTGATTAAACTTTTAATCAAGTGGACCGATTTTAATGAAACAAAGAATAACATTACTCAGGAATATGCTATATGATTTTTTAACGCGTATAACAGTGATGCGTCTCCAAACAGATAGACATACATTTCTAAAAATGATTGAAATGTATTTTACTACTTGTTCCCTAGACGCATGCAAACTTACCAGATTAGGCCCCCCTCGGCAGCGGCTCAAGCCTAGGTCCGTTCCCTCGGCGTGGAGCCCTTGAGTATGCTGCTCACGCGATACAGTGACAAAACCTTATATTACTGCTACAACATCACACTCATCACCTATACACACGTGCACGCCTTACGCTTACGCTTACACGCTGTTTGTTCTTTTTCAGAGAAGTAAACGACAAATAGTTCTAGCTTTATTTTTCCCTATCCTATCATATTCTCTATAGTTTAGAGGAATTTTTCCGACACAAAATACATATAGGAGTTGTTGAGGCACGCATGTTTGGTACACATGCATGTTTCAATAACTCATATACGTATATCTAGATAGCTTAGCTTAGCTCAGATAGGCCACGATTTTTGCACAAAACAGGCAACAACCCAAGCCGAGGTGTGCCGTGCCCCATTGAGTTAGTCGCCCAAACATCTCAAATTGGATGAGTGCCTTCAGCGCTCGCCTCAGTAGTTCAGTGAAGCTGTAAAGACCTTTCCAGGTCAACAGAGTTTACATTTCGAAAAAAAAAAAACATGCAACATTTTTTTTTTACAAAAACCGAAAATGTACGAATACATTATTTTTACATTACATTCTTATTATGTGTATAGAAGCTAGTTATTACATTTTATAATACGATATATCAAGCCGTACTAGTATGTCTTAATCGAATATTTGATTCATTCGATTCGTTGCTATTCGATTTGTTAATTAATTCGTAAGTTACCTATCAAAGTTATACGTTAAAATATTTAGAACTTTTTGGAACTATGTATCTCTCTCTACGCGGGTTGTGGTAAGAATCGTCACGAAAGAAAGAAGCGTTATATGCGATTTCCTTTCTCTGTGTTTTTATGATGAAGAATATTTTAGTTTGGAGTGGAATCTTCGAGCAAGGAGCGTGCGTGATACAGTATCGTTGAAAACATTTCATTGAATAAATAAATACACACAACACACACACGTGTACATACAGTACGTATAGATATATATATGGTGATGTTTTTTTTTTATTTTTCCAGTATATTCTATTCTGAATTTGGTTAGTCAGTTTACCTATCAGATTCGAAACATACTTCAGTTCGTGAGACACATATGTGTGTCTCATAAACTCAGATTAGATATGTTGCATTGAAGGCAACAGCCGAAGCCAAGGTTCGGCCAGTTTTATTGCCTTGAACGCTTGTCCAAAGACGTTTGTTGAAATTGTAAACCAATGGCCTAATTCTAAAAAAAAATCGATGGAATATAATGATTAATATAACAAACATTATCTACAACTCAGACCTTTAAATTACTTTGCTTCTTCAGTTACTATACAGTTTTGTATTCCGTAGGTAATTCTAATAAACTCGTAACTCCTTGTATAACTCGCTTACTTTGATAGCTTATGCGAGTTGCTATCTAGAAACTGTGGTACCTGACCGGCTTTTGGTAAATCTGTTACTTTCGTGAGTGCACTAGAAATACAAACGGAGGTAAGTTAAGAAAGATTTTTTATTCAATTATTCAGACGTATTATTCAAGAAAATTGATCATTGTTTTGTGATAGTAGACCATAGTGAAAACCTAGGTCGGTTTCGATCCAGGGAGTAGTCAAGGCTAAAAGCTTGGAGCTGTTAGTGGCGTAATCTTGTAAATTATACAGTCTTCAGCGATTGTGAAAATTAACAAGCTTGCAAACGTAATCACCGTTCCTAGAAAGATCTTAGATTATATGTCAAGGTTCACTATACCAGTGGATACATTTTCTGATATATATTATATTAAATTCATGTTAAAGTATATACGATATATTACTTAAAATGAACTATCTGAATTTGAAATAAGTGATGTTGGCATGAGTCTTAAACTAGATAGCGAAACATAATGTCTTGATTTACACTGAGAATTATAAACGACCAAAAAAATATCAAGTTCTTAACAATTTCACCGGCCTGCTAGGGCGAGCGCTTAAGGCACTCAGCCGATTTTATTTGGCCAACTACCTCAAGGGTGCACGGTACACCTCGGCTTGGCCTGATAAATGCAATTCGCGACCTGTCTAAGCTAACCTACATGTTCATACTTATATGAGTTATTGAAACAAATATGTATACCAAGCATACATACCTTGACAACTCCTATTCTGTAACATACAATATTAATGACGAGTACGTAATACTGTGAATAGTTTTCCTTTAAAAAATATGATAAAATCCGTTCAGCTGTTTCGGCTGCTAATATAATTGCTACGTTTGCATTAAAAATCTGAACGATCAGTACCATCCTGTCTCTCCAAACAGAGCATGCTCACGCCCACACCCGCGTAACCACAAATCACGCCGCCGTGGTCTGGAGGTAAATTTCGCTCCCGCACACCAGATTAGGCCCCCCTCGATAGCGGCTCAAGCCTAGGTCCGTTCCCTCGGCGTGGAGCCCTTGAGTGCGCTGCTCGCGCGATACAGTGACCCAAATGTTACATCACTGTAACAACAGTACACATATCACCCCCACGCACGTGCACGCATACACGCCTACACATGAAAAACGAAGGGTTTTGTTTCTTTCCCTTATTGAACTGAAATAGTTTGGAAAATTATCCGATACGAAATATATATAGGAGTTGTTGAGGTATGTATGCTTGGTACACATATATGCTCCAACAACTCTTATATGTGTCAATAGTTAGCTTAGGTCAGCTCAGATAGGTCGCGAAATGCATGTGTCGCGCAGCAGCCCAGGCCGAGGTTTGCAGTGCACCCTTGAGCTAGTTGCCCAAATAAAATCGGCCGAGTGCCGCAAGCGCTCGCCTTAGTAGTCCTGTGAAGCTGTTAAGACCTTGTTGGGTCAATAGCGTAGTCAGTTCGAAAAAAAAAGCATCAAAAATAATTACGAGTAATGATGGCGAAAGAATCAAATATGTTGTGACACTTGAGGGTAATATACACATTAAAAAGAGTCCCAACAGTTACAATTAATAGCTTAAGTACGTCAGCCACCGTAACGTAATGACTCATGGGTCCAAACACACCCAATTAGTGTCGAATGAAGGGCCGGTTTTGTTTACGCGCCGCTTCATTTAATTAAAGCCTTCTGACTTGCTCATGCATGTAAATACATGCAACGGCCTGTGTTAATCCATCGGGCTTTACATATAATTGAATACGCTTGAGCTTCCCATATATCCAAGAAGGTTGGTGATACAACCTATATTTGATTACATTATCGATCTTTTGTATTGTTATATTAAACTTATAACTAGTGTATCAATATCTGTCAGCTTACTAACTGATCTCTTCTAAATGTGACCCGAACTGTTTTATTATAGAAGTTTATATTGTTAAAGACAAATAATGTATTTTCTTCAAGAAAATTGAAATTGTAAGTTTGTTTTGCAATGTCAGCCTCTGTTCAGACTATATATATAGAATGTATAATTAGTTTTCTCAGTAAAATACACAAGATATAATGACTGCGTTAATTACAGCTCTCTCTGAAATAAATAAGTTTAGGTTTTTTTAACAATTTCCCGATAGTATAAAAATATCAAACATTTAAGACATCATACAGAAATGCCATAAAGCTAGGAATGTAGTACGGCAAGAGAGCGCATAGGTGGCGCCTTAAACCAAAACTTAATCGTTACCGGAACGGAGGTGGCGAAGTACAATTGAGTTTACTCTCACCAGTACTGCTAACTTTCCATTAATATTAGATTCTGTTGAATGATTCACATCCAATTAATTAAAAAAGTTCAACGTAAGTAACGTAACGTTCAGAAATTGCGATGTAATTAAAAGTTATTTCCAACATACTCTTTCGTTCAATTATGTGGCATTTTACGTGAAACGAACAACGGAAAAAAACTAACCGTCTAGAATTAGTTTACATTCAGCCTCTTTCGGCTTTATTAGTAAAGTCCAAAAAGGCTCGTGTATGAATGTGAATACACTTTTTGTGTCTATTTGCCAAATTATGGTCTTCTAAAACAGTCATATTTGAAATTCTTTTTTTTGGGAGTAGTTTTTCGAATTGAATAAAATTAATTAAATGTCGATGTTTGAATAGCAATGTAACTGCTTTTTTATTTTTTATGCTGTGTATATTATATTTTATGGTATGTATATTTCCAGTATATTTTTGTATATACACTCTGTGAGGCTCACAACACAGTGCCTATTCCTTTTTGGTGATTTATCTGCGTTGATATGTTGCTTTTTCAGATTATTCTGCGGTGTTAGACTGAATATTTGGCACTAAGTTCAAAATGCGTATTTATCACACTTGAAATTGGCGGAATTGTCTACATAGACAACGGCCATACCGAAAGAAATAATAAAAAATTGCTCTTTGATTAATAAAAACTTTGAAAAATCCATTATTTATATATATCAGTTTAGTATTTATTCATATTTATAAAGATTCGATATCTGATGTCCGTGTACAGTACCAGATGTTAATATCTTTTTATCAAATTAATTGTGATTAAGTATACATTACATATTATTATTATTTTCTGAATAGTTATTCCAAACCGTAATTATATTGTAATTCCCATTGGATTTTTATTAAATACGTTGTAATTGTTATTTAATTAGTGTCAGGTTAAATCGTATTTAATCAGTTTATAAAATAACCTTTATGACTTGACCTCATATATAACGATAGAGAAAAAAAATAGTACATTAGCATCCTTATAACTTCGTAATGTAGTTATAAACAGCTGTTGCACGTTGCACATGCAACCGGTTAAAATAAAAGTGTATGCTAGAACGATACTTCGTCTTCTTCACACCAGTGTTTTCAAATTGAGCGGAAAAGAGACAAAGTATTTATGTAATTGCGTAACTAAACATATCAGTATTTCCTGCATCTGTGTTGAAGTGAGATAGATAGTTTTTGATATATGAACAATGTGCATAAGTGATACGGTAAAGTTACATTTATCTGCCGTGATCGGTTCATGCTGCACAAGTAGTTATTTGCGCAATGTTTATTGTTCGCAATGAATTTGAATTAAGAATAACATATAAACTACAGATTAAAATTCGTTTCGTTATTGAAATTCTTAATTATCTGTTTGAATAATATGGGATCTGTGGTTTTCGTTCGACGTGGATTACAGTGTGTAGTGATAACTGAGCGTATATTGAATTTATTAGTCCAATTAAATACGTGTGTGTTCTGATAGAGTTCTGGGAATATGGAAGAAACGTAGCTGTTTCGATTTATGCAATTATGTCTGTTGTGGTTTCATTTATTAAGGTTAGAACTTAATTCTTTAATTAATATTCCATAAAAATATATCTTATTTATAGTTTTTAAATAAAATATATCTATACTTCTATACTAATATTATAAAGAGGTAAAGTTTGTGAGTTTGTGACGTGACGTTGTGATGTTGTGACGTTGTAGGGGTAATCTCAGGAACTACTGGTCCGATTTGAATAATTGTTTCAGAGTTATATAGCTAATTCATCGAAAATGGTTATAGGCTATATATTATCACGCTAAGACCAATAGGAGCGGAGCAAAGATAAAAAATGTTTCAAAATCGGGATGTTTTTTCGTTTTGAGAACGCGATCGAAGTCGGGTAGTGTATATATATAAAGGATTACGTGTACTTTATATGGGAAATCTTTTCACGCTCTAGGAAATACTCTATGCCTAATATCAATGGGTCAAATTTTCAGGCAATTTTTTTTTTCATCTTTCCAACAAGAATTTGCTCCATGCTCGAAAAAAATAATTGTCGTTTAAAAAGCACCCTATTAGTGAAGTGCAGTGTCATAAGTGCACTGAGATTTCTTTTGAACCGACTACACTACTAACCTGGCAAGGCCTTTACAGTTTCATCGGACTAGTGTTTTTAGATATTGAACGGTAGTGATAGTATATGTGTGATTTGAAGGGTCATTTTCTGAGAATCACATCTACTTAAAAAAACTGGTGACGTAATGATTATGCTCCGAGTGATAGCTCAGTGACACTGGTAAGATGTCGTGTGGATAAACACAAATTCGAATCCTGCATTTAAACTGAGATTTCAATAAAAAATATCGTAATGACACTATAGCATGGTAAAGGTTTTTTTCTAATATCCGTTTGGTTATCTATCACCCTCAAGTTAAAATTTATCTTCAAGCAACAATAAAAATATTTTAGCATTTGCACTCGACAGTCAATTCTGTTTACACTTAGTCTGTGTTATTACAAAAAATGTCAAATATGTGTTGAATACTTGCTAAAAAAAAGTTTGAGTACTTACGTATTAAATGCACCGGGTTCACCGACGTCTGTCACGGCAAGCACGTGTCATACTTTTTCGCAAGTCTTACTAACCTAACCATAGATAAAAGAGCAAGACGTCGAACGTTCGGTATGCGCTTTGCATTTAATGCTTAAGTACCCCAACTCTTATAAAGCAAGTATTGAATACATATTTAACTTTTTTGTAATAACACCCAGTGTGTTCCCATTCTTGGACCATAACGTCCTGTAAGTTTAGCAGAGACTATGGTCAAATGCTAAAAATGTCATTTTTGGATTCAAAACAGAGTTTCAGCCTTCTAGCGTTATCATCGCTTGAAATGTACAAATCCTTGTTGTATACACATTTATTATTAGTATTTTAGTATGTTATATATAGATGTATGTAAAATATGCAAAGTTCTCCATCCGTGTATATCCCATATAGGTCGTTTACCCTCCATCAATTATTCAAAAGGTTGCCCACTGCAACAAAGGGGTAAAGTTTATGTAAGTCAAACAACGTTTGTCGCATGTTAAATAATTCTTTGTCGTTATAATATGTATAAAAACGGGCTTATTATTTGATACAAATTTCGTGGGTTTTATAAATAATATATAAATGTATTATGTAAAAACAAAATGAGAAATAATTGGTGCTCTTCTGCTTAGTTGGGTGCATTTAAGTGTATATAGGCGTTGTTAATTATTGTTATAAATAATAGAACTTCTATTATTATAAGAAATTATTTAAAACCTTGAAACATATAATGAAGTTTTATATTGGTACTAGCGGGCCGCGCAGAGGTAGTCCTGCCTTGATAATAAAAAAAAAATCAACCGCAGCGCCACCTACCGGATCCAATTGTAAATGTAAACTATTCTCGGATCTACCGGAACACGTACACAAAATTTCACCAAAATCGGTGCAGCCGTTTAAGAGAAGTTCAATGACATACACACGTACAGAAGAAATTTATATATAAAAATAAATATACCTGAATGCGTTTGTCCTCATCTCGAAGCCATAATTTTCTTTATTTATTTAATCAAAACTGTATCTTCCTGAAGTTTCATATATATTTTTTATTATTTTTCCGTCATTTGTTATCGTAACTATTCGTTATTAACTTTTGCTCGCGATAATGTTGATTTGATATGTCTCTGGGGAACAGTTGTCTATATAAGAAGTATCCTCTGCCTTTTACTGTATCCCTGAGAACGAGTATACAAAATTTCATAATGGCCGGTCGCATTTTTCAGATAGTTTAGTTAAATGAGTATGGAACAAAGGAAGCATGTAAAGAATTTGACATGTTAGGACGTCACGTAATAACATATTATAGTAGAAATGGATGGTATAAAAACCTTCTTCATAAAAACACTTAGGGTGTCAATTTTCATACCGAACGGTCAAAAGGTATTGGGGTTTTTTAACTTCATATTGTGAGGTTATCTCCTTATAAAAATGACATAACTTTTTATATACTAGCACATTCATTCAAATCTCAACAATGACGTTACGACGAATTATCCGTTGGTGTGTCTAGTCCAACTGTCTGAGCAAGCATGCCCGGCATATAGTCGTTGATCGCCTGTTAAGGCATCAAGATAAATAAACAGCAGGTACCTCCAACCAGTAGCGTCTTACATTGGGGTAAATAATGAATAGCTTATAACTTCAAATAGACTTTGAGGTCATTAGTAACACGCCCGATATAGTCAATAGCGCGGTATCGCGAGTCAATAGTGGCTCACCCGATATGTATATTGCATAATAAAGCTAACAGTATATACTGTATCAACATAATAGTGGTCTTCCATTGGTCGAAAATAGGCTGTTTTTATTTTTTTGTTTATATCCTATAAATTTTTTGTTTCGAAGTGACTACGCTGCTTGTCTGTCGTGATTTCTCAGCTTCACCGGACTACCAATTTTTTTGGCAAAGGGTGTACAAATGCTGTAGTTCAGTACAGGTAAGTAGTTTAAGGTGCGACGAATAGAGAAACTAACAATTTGCGTGGTGAATTGTTAAACGATTTTGCAGTTTATTGGTTTCCGATATAAAAATATCCATTAATATAGTACTAGCTTCTACCCGTGGCTAACTTCGTATTATTTTAGTTTTGACGTATTGGTCTGCAACAATACTCTTTTTTAAAGTACTTGTCCTTTTCTGTACTGCTAATAATATGTATGCAAAATATTAAAAAAAAAAAAATTGTGAAAGTATAACAATCAAACTCACACTCGCATTTACTATATTAGGAAGGATCTATTTCCTTAGTATCAAATGGTTGTGTACTAGAAAAACATAATAATACAAGTTGTTATTAACTTTGTTTAATTTTGTTCCAGCTATTTATTATATTAAGCAACTACGTTCAATGGTAATTAATTTTTATGGACCATAAAGTAAATACGTACAATTACTATATACGATGTCCAGCCTTTTTATTTGTAACTGTTTATGGTCCAATGACAGGAGTCGTAAAGTAAATAAAAAAATCCTATCCAATTTTATACTAGCTATGAGCGCGATTTCACACGCGTTTGTGTATTATTAGTTGTAGTAGATAGTTGGGTTATAGGAAAATGGACATTATGTACATATTCAGTATGTTCAACTAAATAAATATGTATACATATGTTTATATATGTGTGTTCCAGTATACTAGTTGATGCTAGCAGTGCTAGCGGCGAATATTAATGAAATGGGTGCCATAAAACCTTCTGTAAGAAGTAACACTTAAATGTGTTCAGTTTCAAGAATCGAAGATTATCGTACCATAAAATACGCAATTGTACGCGACAACGCTGCAGGTAGTTGCTGTTTGAAGATATCTATTTAAAGATAGATACGATTTAAATTCTAAAGTGAATCTGACCTTTTGGTGAAAAGAAACGTACCAAATGAAACCATATCCTTGTGATGGGCTTTTTCTAATGCCGAACTAGCTAGCTGCTTACTGTACCCGGCTTTTGATTTTGCACGTCAGAGAGAAGTGTCCGGGCGTACCACACGGTGTCCTCGGCGGCGTCCTTCACGCTCGCCGGCTCTCTAACCTGGGAGCTAGAGGCAGGAGTTCTTGTCACCGTTTACGAATTTATGGCGGCGAGGAAACGAAGTGGGGAGCCTCCGGCTCCCAGTGAGATAGAGGAGAGGAGACGGCGTCTTAGAGCGGACGCCGTCAAGAGATGGAGGCAGGACCTGACAGACGCGCTGTACGGGCGGTATAGAGTAGACGCCGTCCGCCCGTTCTTGCTGGAATGGATTGGGAGAGGTTGGGGCTCCCTGACCTTGCAAATGGTGCAGGTGCTCACCGGACACGGTTGTTTTGGGTGGCACCTACACCAGATTGCTCTCAGGGAGCCGACCGCAGCGTGCCATGAATGTGACGCTGACGAGAGGACATCGCGCAGCACATTCTGCTGAGTGTGCTACGGTGGAGGGATGGTACCGCGCTCTGGCTGCGGTGGTAGGCAGCGATAAGGCTTGGCGAGTGATGGCCTCCTTCTGCAAGGAGGTTGTCTTGCAGGAGACGGTGGAGCGGGCCCGCGACATAAACATTCTAAGCCGCCCTCTTTGCCAACGGAGGACCAGCAGGAGGAGGTAGCGCTTTGCTCGACTCCTCCCACCACCTGTCGGGCCTGAGGGGCCATCTCCTTATTGCACAGGTTCTACGCACGAGGGGAGGCAGCTGGTGTGTACCCAATCTACCTCTCTATAGGTAGGAGCCCGGCGGTTACCTTCCACTGAGCGGACCGTTGAGGCAGTTCTACAAAGTTAATCTAGCATTGTACGATCCCTTGCCGCCCCAACAATTACGGTATATCGATACACCGTGGGGTTTTAGTCCGTGCGAGTCGGAAATAAGGATTTCCCCACGTTTAATAAAAAGAGAAGTGTGAGACGCATGGCCAAGTTCGGTTTGCTTCGTTTTAGTAACGCGTTCTCTCTGTCGCACAGCGCAATAACTGCTATAGACAAATAAAACGCTATACGAAACTGAGCTTAGCCTGTGATCTCGGTGTTCTCACCAACGCGACGCGACATATCAAATGAAAAGGAACTGTATCTAAGTTGAAAATTAGTTATAAAGCTATACCATATAAAACAAATATATTGCAGTTGAATGGTCTGGACGTTGGTTTTGCGAGTAAGTGTCAAGTTGTTGTAATATATCGTAGTTATTAGTGTTAGGACCTGCAGTTTATGGGTGGTGGTGCCTCGGAGCGTGGATTGGCAATAAACCGTATGTGTTATTTACGAGTATAACCCGACATAGTCCGGTATTATGTATACAGATTACGTAGAGTAGATTTTAATGTATGTGAACAATGTTTTGGGATAAACTTTGTATCTAAATGTATATAGTTCAACTGTTAAAATCATAGAACTGACCAAGGGTTTATGCTGTTAATTAACATTACTGATAGTTGTTAAAGGTAGCCAACCAATGGCTATGTTAGCAGAATTGCACTTCATGCGTAGGACTTCTCACCTTGCAACAAATATTCCGTTACCAAATTCACATATATATTATGGTGTCTGTTGTTTAGATATTCGTATTTATTTTTTTATGGAAATTTAAACTTGTGATTTGCAAAGGGCTTTTTATTGCCTTTCTACTGTGGACATAGTTTAAGAAAGGATTTTATAAATTGTATGGGCTCTAATACATTTTTGGCGAGGCTTAAGTCCGACATATCCTCAGCAGAGGATATCTTTTATCAATAATCAATTCCGACTTGAGAATTAGTATCTTTCTAGTATTTGCGTGATACTTTTTTTGCGCTACAGTGTCAAATATCAATAGATTAATTAAAATATTGAAAAAAGGTTTTCTTCCGCTGTGTGTCATTTTAGAGGCTGGTAAGGTCCTAAAGCAAGTCCTTAAAACAAGCCTTTTACCAAGTGTTCCTGCTATTACCGTGATTACATCGTACAATGGCGAGATATCAGAATGTTGCTAGACTTAGAGAGTAAAATGGGCCATTGTTTCGGCAACAGTAAAAAATAAATTGACGTATTTTTTTCCTGACAACCAATCTTCCAGATTATTACTGCCCTTGTCGCGTGGGTAACAATATTACAAGTTTCTTGCAATAACTTCAATATTCTAACAAGATGAACTCCAGGAAGATTTTGTTGCATCTAAGAATTCATGCTCCGTGGCATTATTTTCCATCAACTTATGCACAATAACCGAACGATATTACTTAAAATGCCACCAATATCACAATAAAAGCCACTACATGACAGAAAAAGGTCCCATCAAAAACTCTTGACGTATAGTTTGTGATAAATTCTTAAATATGTACAGATGATGATAAAAGCTTAAACTATGCAACAGAATGTACAACACTGGTGTTGGTTCAATCATTGTATGAATAATGTATTAGGCTCTGCACGGTTAAGTACATTCTCGCAGATGCATAGATGTCATTTCCGACAAGACACTATTTATTAAAGACACGTTTAAAATTATATTGCACTTGCTTGTACCTTTGGTTTGGCTCGTGGTATATGACTATATATTTCTTTGGGTACCGCAAAACTCATTAACTAACGTTTGTCGACAAAATCAATTTTGGTCTGTAAGTTTCTGTGGGAGATAATACTTTAGATACCTATAGATGTATTTGGAATAGACTAGTGTTTGGAAGTATCGGCTGTTCATGAATCTTGATTATTATTGGCTGTAAGGTTTTTTCTGAATTCCTTACAAGGTGACCGACGGCTAGATACTGGGCATGCTCGCTCGGACAGTTGGGCTCATATCTACGCATAATTCGTCGTAATTATATTAAGTTTTACATTTCTGTATCGCCTAGGGTTTTATTCGATTATTCTTGGTGGATTGACAGTTCAAATCGTAACCGTGACGTCACTATGAATGACGTCATACTTCTACATATGTACTGTTTTATCTTCGCTCCGGCAAATGTTATAATTAACCCAATCGCTGGTTTGGAACATTATGAATACGTTTTTTATTCCATTTGTAAAGTTGTCAGACTGTGGTTTTTTATAGTAAAAATGTAAAAGATAGTTGTGCAATTCTAAGAAATTTATCAATATTATTATAAAAATGGACGTTTCGCCGTAATGGACTATTTAAATTAAGTAGTTAAGTACCGGAAGAAAATATAATGAAAAATGATTAGCTGTAAAACATGAATATATAGGTGCGATTGATAAAAGTTTGTCTAATTCCTTCTTTTCGTAGACAAATTAATTTCTTATTTCGTTAATTCAGATTTTATCCGTAAGGCATTAGATTTATCATTGTGAGCTTCGAGCTTATTGTTCGAGTTTTTAAACTTTTCCGGGTGAACTTTTAAAAGAGTTTTGAGTAAGTGGAATAATTTAATATAATACTTAGTAAATGCTTATCTTTGCATTTGTTTTAATATTTAATATATTGAGAGAATACATTCTGGATTCCACATATCGGTTAATGGTTTTTTATTTATTCTTTAATGAAATAAATCTGATAGTGCTTCACTAATAACTGTTTTTTGGACAGGTTTATAGTCTCATGTTTTGTGCTAAAATATTATTGTATATAATCCCCACATACTCCCATTTTCTCTCCCCTGAGTCCTAAGCTAATTTATATTGCAAACTCTGCGAACATAATAAAACGAAAATATATGAATATATAGAACTTTACAACTTCAGTAAATTCATTTCCTTTCATATTCCTCTTTTGACAATCACAAGAGAATTATGTGTCACGGCTTTCGGAAATTTCATGTGAATTATTAGATCAACTTTTCGGTTTTTCAACTGCTGTTGTTTGATAATATAGCAAAGTTTGTTTATTTGTTGTGAATGACTTTCGATTATTGCGGAGTAAAGTCAGAGCAATTTATATGTAGGTATCTACTTAATTAAATACTTTGATGGTAATAATATTTGTAGTACAGTGCTAGGAAAATATCTCTATTAAAATACTTTGTAGTGTTTGACCACAATCTTATGTGATGAATTTCTACAATCATAAAAAAATCTAGTAATCTTCTACCTACTCTGGCTACCAATGACCGTCGTGGCGTCAAAATAGAAGCTGTGGGTGATCATATTTACCTAATTTGGCAATCCAATGTTTGCTTGATTCTGTTCGTTAATTTTTTTTTTCGAGATGAGAACGCTGTTGACCTGGAAATAATAACTCAGTGACGTCGGTTAGACTTTATACTAAAAAACAGATGTTCTCTTTGAAAATGTTCAAGTTTGTAGTACATGCAATTTGTTATTTTTCTCTAGTGCCTCTAAAACACCCCTTAACTTTAGTTCTCTTATTTTCACAGAATTTACAGTTTCACAATATTAACAGTTTTCTTTAGTCCCATCTGTACAAAATGAAGACTTATGAATCTTAGAAGAACAACACAAAGTAAACCAAGGCAAAACACTAATAGAGGGATCTAATCAGTGAGATTCCTGTAGCACATGAAATTGTATACCAAAAGCTGCTTTTTCCGTATAAACATAAGGCTTCAAATATCTTGTACCAATGTAATAAGTATAATAATCTACCCTGAAGAATTCCATTATCATGGAGCCGGGCGTAACAGGTTGCAAACCCTTATTACTCGAAAGTTCTCAGTAAAAAAGTCTCGGTATTCATCGTTGTTATGATGTTGACATATTTTCTAACACTGGATAATATGGATTCTGGGATAATATCCTTGTTGGCTATTATTCTTTGTTATAAACAGAACTACATTATTAAATTAAACTTGGATTTTATTCTGGTTCAAGAAAAAAGTTTCAGATATATTTAACATAAAGCGTATGTATTAAACATCAATGGTTGATTAGTTTTACCTTGCACAATATGCCTTTTTTAATTGATAGCTTTCAAACCGCTACGCTGCATACTTAATAAAATCACAGGTCCCTAGCAATTCATATCTCTCGTCATTGGTTTATGGAAAGTAAGAGCGAATATTTTGTTGTATATATAAAATATAGTAGTCCACAATTTTATATATGAGTTCTTCTATATGTACATGAAACTGAAGAAAGAAGAAGTACTTACATATGTATCTATGTATACATTTAATATAGATAAAAAAATTACTTGCCAAATTAAAACACGAGTATTCACAACCGACAGCGCAGTTTGAAGTAAAATTAAGTCCATAATGAATTAAAAGAGTGGCAGTTTAAAAATTATCTGATTTACACCCTCAAAACGTGAAAACATTAAACTTTTACTCAAAACTTTTGTCTCTAATTTCGTTGTTGTTTAAATACGAGATATACCGGTAATTTGGCTTCATTTATGTGTCTCTATAATTATTATATATATATATATATATTCACAGGTTATTTATTATCTTTTGTGCAAGGATTATTTTTTTTTAGTTGAGGTTACAATTGCATAGTGATTTAATATTCACAATTTTTAAAATACTTTACACATAGATGGTGTTCACTGTTCGGATATGTTGTCATTCATACTGCTATGGTTCTTTAATTAAAATTACTCGTAAAAAATCTGGTACTATGACACTGAAACGTCCCCAAAGATCACAAAGTTAAAATAAAGATGATTTTGATGTTAGTTTATACATAACAGAAGTGAGAGTGAGCTATATGGCAGCAAAATTCCTATTATCTACCAAAAGATGTGGACCTCTCAAGAGCCGCTATAAACTCCCAATTGGAAAAGATATCTAAACAACCTTATTAGGTTCTTACCAAATACGTAAGGCAGGGCGAGAAGGGCGGACAATAGAGGCCACTTATAGCAAACTTGGGTCACAACCCCATAGAGAACTGCAATATTATAGAGCCTTCAAGATGTTAGCTCTTATTTGGGTAAATAATTTCCATGGTTGTATTAATTAATATTGGTAACTGTTTCTGGAATTTTATTAATATTTCGTAAGTTTTAGCGTTTGGTTACAATCTCATCCGATGTTAAGTAAGGATGTGGTTTAAAATGGGAAACACGCTAAACTTAAAGGGAACTGGGTCTTAAGTGCACTTCCCCGAAAACACCAACATGGGCTTGGTGATAGATTTTGAAATTGAGGATGGCAGCTAGCCAAGCAGACTGAGAAAAAGTTCTACAACCATGCTATGGTTTCTCATCTTCATCGAAATTGATTTCTCTAAGTACAATTAAATTCATCCAAATAAGCTAGTAGATATGTTGTTAGGTTTCTTGATGCTCATGATGTTGTGTTTGTTCTATATTAATTTGATGTTATGGTCAACCGTTATGAGCATTAAAAAAAAAGTCAGTTTTCGAACTTGCAATGATTGTTTGTATTGAATCCATTCCAGCGAGTCACTTTTATATGTATTGTTGGAAATAAATGAAAATGTTGGGTGGTTATACCGCGACAGCCCATATAAGCAGCGGCTCTTGCCTCGTTGAGCGACTCTTCTGTCCGAACCTCTGTCGGTTATTTAACGAGTGATTAATTGTTAGAATTTATTGTAAACAGTTTATATCTAAATTGGCTAGTTCTGTTTTTAATAATCAATAATTGTTCAAATTGCTCACAGTATGCTTAAAACTGTATGTAAAGCTTTATTATCACTTATGAACTACTTGACCTGGTTTACGAACAATTTGGCTGAACATCACGTTCTCATGCTAGATAAATTGGGATGAGTAGCGTTCGGCGTATTCGTTTCGGTTTTCGGGTCATAGACAGAATTTTATTTTATTACTGTTTCTTCTATCCGGCTTTCGTATAAATTGTGATTGAAAGGTATTCTTTATCAAATTTTTACTAACTTATCTATGTTAATGACTCAAGCGGTAGGAAACACAGTGAGATTTGTTATAATGAGCCAATGTATAAAATAGTAAAAGGAATAAAGCCATATCTTTACTGATTTTGCAGTTTTATTTGCTCCCTTATTGAAGAATCTCATGTATCTATTAAGAATCTCATAGATATAAATATAATCGCATAGATCTGGGAGAAATCTGTGTTGAATTACCAATTACAGCGTCCCCTCTATGTGTGTTTTCAAATTTTATGTAAATATCATCATCATCAGAGTATATTTGTCCACTGCTGAACGTAGGCATTCGTAAAGATCACTATTTGATTCGATATTTGATCTTTTGTATTCACTAGTCAATTTTCGCCACTTTTTGAAAATCGTCGTATTATCTCCCGTGGACAAGTCTGTCAGGGAGGGAGATGGTTAAGTGCAAAGCATTACTATTTTTAAAAAAATAGCGCATAGTAAAAAGAAAATGATTTTAATTATACCTACTGTTGAGTATTTAAGTATGCTAATTGCTAAAGCTTATATTATAACATTTTTTTTAATTTTATATTATTTCAGATATAAATAATATAAAGCTCGAAAGATGTGTAATCGTGATAGGTTCGGGAATGACTAGTTAAATTTGATGATATTATCTTTGATTTTTTTTAACTTATTGATTATTAGAGGTTAAATAGACTATCTAACATCACATTACGACCCCTTTTTGAGTGGAGTAATTCAAAACATCAGACAATACGTAAAAAGTGCATATTACAAAACGAGAATGTGCGGCCGGGTATGGTAGCAAGGCTCGGGCTTCTGGGGTCGGGGGTAAGATAGTAGCCTGATACGAATCGAACATAATCGACAGGGGCCGAACTGTATCTGCCTATACCGATCAGGTATTATGCTGCGCTGCTCAGCCACCTACCCGTGTATGTTTTATATAGAGTTTGTTTAACCTTTTTTTTTATTAACGTGGGGAAATCATTTATGGATACGCCACCCTCCCGGGGGTGAGAGTGAGGACATAACCCACTCCTACTCCCACGGACTAAAACCCCACGGTGTACCGTCCGCCGCATTGTAAAGGCAGCCAGGGGTCGAGCTTGCTCTCAAACCTGAAAAAGAGTTTGTTTAACCTAACATAATAGTGTTGACAGTTATTCAATATATTAAAAGTTAAACAGGAGTGAGACAGCAGAACACTCCTATTATATTTATTAGAGGTGTTGTTTATTTAACTAAAACATATACTATTCCCAGCATGAGTAAGGCAACGATTATTTTAAATAAATAAAATATTTTTCCATTTCTGATACTAAAAAAAAATACATTACGAAGCATCATTTATTGAAATAAAATGTTTTCATATTTATTAGCGTATTCATTCAGGATCACAATCAGCTTAAGAGGCTGAGATATAATTTCAAGCGTGCCAGTTGGGGCATAAAGAAAGGACGCTAACACTCCATAGCTCCAAAGTTTATCTCTCAATATAAATTCCGAACGCAAATCTTTGACTTAATATCATAAAAAAAATAATTTCTGTAAAATACGAAAATCTATAAAATTAAATGTTCGTCGATTATAATCAAACGTTTAATCCAGTATGTTACGTTAGTTGAGGAGTAATAGCTTAACATGATACGGGCATATTATAAGAGATGAAATTCATGTAATTAGAAAAGTTTTGAGGATGATGGTGGACAGTTATAGGAGTAACGAAAAACCCAAAAAGGTATAGATGGATTGTGTGAAATATGATATCAGATGATATTAAAGAGGGGAGAGTAGAAGAAGAAAACATGTTGCGCCGACTGTACTTAGGTGGGATAAAAGAGTAAGAAGTATGAAAATAATTAAATCATATTAATTACCTAGTTACATTAATGCACGACAAAATATCTGAACTTACGTACGAAGGTATTTCCTAAGCTGCGGTAATACTCCAAGTGAAGACTTATGTAACAATGAAAGACCCATTGCTCCAAAGCCTTTCCGTCAAACCTTTGTAAAAATTAAGCATTTGATGTTCAAGAACTATGTGCAGAAATAGAACGTTTGATACACATGAAATACCCAGTGGTTCACATTGCGGTATATAATTGAACTAAATCATATATTATCGAAATATTATTAGAATAATTAATCTGTGAATATCTTCATATTATACTAACTATTATTAAACAAAGTCCTCTGCTATGTCTGTTCGGGATAAACTCAAAAGCCGCTTAACGGATTTTCATTCGGTTTTTACCAGTAAATAAAGTGATTTATGAGGAATATATTATTAGGTATATCATTCATCAAGGTTATTTGATGTGAAACATCTGTAGGTGAGGGAAAACCTGACTGTGTGCTTGGTGAGTCATGGCGATGCAAAACACGAACTTTGCTTTTTTTCGAACTAACTACGCTATTGACCCAGCAAGGTGTTAACAGCTTCACCGGATTACAGACACGATCTTTGCACTATTAAAGAAATACTCAATAATTTTTGCAACCCTATTTGTATAAACATAAGCTTCAAATTGTTCTGTCGTCCACTCGTTTCACTAGTGTTACGTGGTACGCGCCGACAACCTAGCGCCTTTTGATAAATGCCGCCAAATACACCGCGCCTGCGCCTTGTTGTATTTTGTATCTAATAAAAATGAATATTTATGTAATAAAACAAATAAACAGTTATTATTTTATGGAACAAATTTGTATTTGTCTTTTCATTTCTTTTCATTAAGCCATTGCTTATTACTAACGTAATCTGTTCTTTTAAGCATACTACTTATACAAAACAATTTCGATGTTTCACATCTGCCATGCGTTCAGTGACGGCTCAATTTTTTTATGAGGATGGCACAATATCCACCGGGCCTGTTAATAAAGTATAAGATGGTTTTACACTATAAAGTTATAATAAGAAATAAACCAGTATTTATATTTTATATATCAGTCAACTTATAAGATGTCGGAATAAATATTTGTCAAGTAAATTTATAGCAAAGGCCGGCTGTGTCTCGGTGATATGAAGAATCCAATCTCAGTAAAATATTCTTATTATAACAAGCGGATCGCGTCCTTGTGTACTTGTATATCACACCAATTTCGTAAATCGCCTAATAAATTGCTATAACAGTTATTATCTAAATTGCGCAGTTTTCTCTTGTCCCTTATTTTAATTCGTAATAATAATTAAAGATCCTTATCGCTACATATTGTAAAATAAAGTCCTCTGTCTCGTCTGTCTGTTCGTGATAAACTCAAAAAATACTGAATGGATTTTCACGTGGTTCTCGTCAGTAGATAAAGTGATTCATGAGGAGGACTTAGGTATATATTCTGTCAAGGTTTTTAAATATCAGAGCGGGACAACGACCGCCGGGCCTGCTAATATAATTTTCTTTTAATTTCATATTTCTCTTAAGATGGTCCGCCAAATTCAGTTTTTGTGACGTAATATCTGATTTCTATATAAACCATAAAAACAAAATGATCACAATAATAATACATTAAAAAAACGTCGTCTCTTAAAAACGCTTAGTTTTACGTAATAAAAATAAATTAAATCTTTATTATAATGTTATTAAATCTCTTAATCCGACGTTCGTGCTAATCCTTCCTAAGTGTTCATGGACGCACACGCAATACCACATTTAACCCTAAACCATGTGCTTAATATATTCTCATTTTTAAACCACACATAAATTTAAAGTGCCATTACTTTCGCTGTCTGTTACCCAATATATTTATCTATATATCGCACGTATAAACATTAAAAAAAACCTTAATGAAAATATATACATATATGAAAAAAAAAATCTATATCTTGCCCATTGGGATTTATGAATAACAGCGCGCTGATTGGCTTCCCACATGCCAACATTATTTTCATAACTTTTTACGGCTAAAATTGACTAAGTATAGAACATTTCATTGAGCTTAAAATACCTATTCATTGAAGTAAATTAAATATACTTAAACACGTATTATTCTAATATGCATATACAATGTATAGCGCCTAGAATTATTATAGGAACGGGGGACATACGCCTGTGGTAGCAAAATTTTAGGGGCGACAAAATTAGGAGACTGAGGAAAATTTTTCGTGTCATCGAAGATGCTTTTTTCCAAAAATAGAATAATTAGTAAAAGTTTCGGAAAATTAAAAATATTTTTATATATTTTCTTTTATTGAATACTTTCAAAAATTACAGTTATTAGTTTTATTTGAAACAAGGAATGTAAACCCTGCATACTGACTGCCACCTGCGTCCCGATTCGCAAATGACTCTACGTTCCACATATATAGCGTTTTTTTTTATGTTTGACGTTCTTACGATCTTAAACTGTGAATAATTTTAATTTTTTGAGCAAAAATCCATTTTATGCAAAATTACGATAGTGCGACGCCATTTTTTAAAATGGCCAGGGCCGACGCTTAATTGAAATTCTGAACTGAACATGTATTTAGTTTATTTAGCTGGCTAAAGTGGTTACATTTAACAATAGAAAAGCAAAAGTGTTCTTCAGAAAGGCTTGTGTGGTGCATGAGTACAGGTGTGAAGTGTATTGTCCTATTTGCTGTGAGGTAGTTCATGAAATAATTCACTGTATCGTGAGAACTGCTGGCCGGAGGATTAATTTCCGAAAGATCTGACTTAGTTTTGTGTCGCTGCGGAGGAGACTTATCTCTAAAATAACACATTCAATTAAATATATACATAAGTTATTTCTCTCATAAAAGTTATTTTTAACGCGTCCTATATACGCAGCGATGCTTATGGATCCTTAGGGATATTTTCCGTAACGTACGGCCTTTTTTAAACAACGTTTTAGTCGAGTTTGCCATATCATGATATAAAAATCAGGAAAATTTGCCAGAAAGGAATAGCTTTGTGGTAAAAAAGTTGGTCATCATTGCCCTCTGGTGCGTGCTAATACAAATAAAGCTAATAATGAAGCGTTAATATGAAAACAAAATAAAGTATGGTTGTTTTGTTTTTAATTAACTTAATTGTTAAAATGTCACGCAGTTTTCCGTGTAAACGTGTAGCATTTTGGTGTCGTTCCTCTTTTTTAATTACCTCGAATAAGGAAACTACTTATTATATTAGATATGAAATAGGTTTAAAAGCTGTCACGCGAGGTTTCCTCGTCTGCCTGCTTTTTTTTTAATTCTAATATATTTGAATTATGAGTAACGTACATCTTTCACGACAGCATTTTTTTTTTGAACTGACTACGCTATTGACCTAGCAAGGTCTTTACAGCTTCACCAGACTACTAAGGCGAGCACTTGCGGTACTCAGCCGATTTTATTTGGGCAACAAGCTTAAGGGTGCACGGCACATCTCGGCTTGGGCTATTGTCTGATACATGCAATTCGCAACCTATCTGAGCTATAACCTAAGCTAAGCTAACTATTCACCGACGTGACTGATGACGCGATAAGTAGGTTCATTCGTCGGACCGTGGACGCTCCGGCACGGGATATTGTGGATTACAACCTAAAAATGGCCATAAAGAATGGAAATGCAAGCGCTATAAAAACAATAACGTCATTAAAACAAAAAAAAAGTTAATAATAATTAAACAGTGAATATTTAATAAACTACTAATAATAATAATGTATATATATATATGCTCACGGATACGATTTTTACGTTAAAAAAAAAAACTACATATAAGCAAAAAAAAAGGTGCGGACCAAGAGTCTGCAGACTAAAACAAAATATAAAAAAAAGCTAACTATTCATATATATATGAGTTCTTGAAACATTTATGTGTACCAAGCATACATACTTCGACAACTCTATGTATTTTGCGTCGGAGTCACGACAGAAGGAAACACAATCTCGAAACTTTAATTACAAATGGTAGTGTGATAACGTAGATCATTGATCATTGTAATGGGATTACTTTTTCCCTATTGATTGAACGAACTTCTCGGAAGTTCTTAGTTTTATTGCTCCTTAGAATCGTATATCTTGTAGACTTTAGGAAAATGCTTTACTTAATTTATTACTATAATAACCTTATCCAGCAGCTCACCTGTGGAAACAAATTCTTTAAAATAGTTATATAAGTTAGTGGATTTATTAGCGGTTGTTATTATTTTCTGGAATAAATAGTTGAGTTCTGTTAATATTTTCCATTTTTTTTTGGCGATCGCTTGGATTGTGTAAATAATGGTGACACACTGAAGTGTCATCTCGTGGTGTGTTATTGTAAAATGAATAACATGAAAAAACGTATGTACGTGTTTACGTATCCACGAAGGAATATATAGTTATTTAACTTAAAAAATAAATTTAATGTAATTGATAACACAGTAATAAAAAACTAATAAAGAGAAATAGAATATATACTATTATGCATATAATAACGTTTCGGTAATCTATACTAATATTATAAAGCTGAAGAGTTTGTTTGTTTGTTTGGTTGAACGCGCTAATCTCAAGAACTACCGGTCCGATTTGAAATTTTATTTTAGTGTTAGATAGCTTATTTATCGAGGATGGCTATAGGCTACATATCATCACGTTAAAACCAATAGGAGCTGAGCACTAATGAAGAATGTCTCAAAATCGGGCTATTTTGGAAGCTTTCGATGCGTGTTAATGTCAGTACTATATGCGTTGCCATGGTAACGCGATAACAATCTCTCGCAAATATTTTCATGGTTTATTTTGTGTTCCTATTAAAACAGTTAATTCTACGTTGAATAGCATCAAGAAGTTTAGTAGTAATAATATTCGTTCAATAAGATAGTAGAAGGAATTAATCCATACTGCCAATTCTGAAGTTGTCAATATAGGTAGTTTTCTTCTATGTCCAAGATAATGTAAAGGTACAAGTGCCAAATACTCTATATAATATTTCGTAAATTTTTATCTTCTTAATTTTGAAGACCACAGAATTCATGCTCCGTGGTTTTATTTTTCATTCATTTCAGTTATGCAAAATAAACGAAGGATATTATATAAAACGCAACCAATTTCTACACGATATAGAATCAAGTAACACAATATTATGAATAAAATATAAAATCCACTACATGACAGACTGAAATCCTGGCAAAAACTCTTCAGAAACTTTATTCTACGTTAGTTTTGTTCCCACTTTTTTATTTGTGATATATTACGTATTATAAAAGTGAGTGTAATTTACATTAAAATAAATAATTTTTGGTGATTTTTTTTACCTTTGTCGATATGTCTGTTTTTTTATTTTTTTCGGGTAATTTCCGAAACGACTGGACCTATTTGAACGTTTTTTTTTTTTTAGAAATGACTACGCTTAACAGCTTCACCGGACTACAAGTAATATTTGAACGGGAATTTTACGAGCAAATAAGTAACTAATTAGCTGTTTTATTTTAAGCTAGCGGGTTTAGAAGTCGTTTCCCGCCCTGATAATAAGACAAATTATGCCTAAACCTTGCCCACGAATCATTTTATTTATTGGTGAAAACGACATGAAGATGCGTTCAGTAATTTTTGATCTCATTGCGAACAGACGTATAAACAGACATGGAACAGGACTTTATTTTACACTATGTAGTGATAAACTGTTATCCTTGCAATCGTCCGTGTGAAATTAATCAAAAATATGTTGTTCACTGTAAACATGCACTTGTGACGTGCGCTGTACTGGACTCCAAGAATAAATATAATTGAAAGTCATATAATTATATGTCATTTAATTTATAGCAAGGTATAATTTATATCGACACTATGGACATATTATATCTATATAAATTAAAAAACTTAACACATATTATTCGATAATGTTAAGTTTAATATTTTCATTACTTTCTTATATAGAGTGAGCACTGAGGGTGCTATATAGTTTAAAGTTCCAGTTATGTGGCTGATGATAATCTCATCCCATTCGATTCACTATTCACATATATAATGTACACGTTACCTGTTACAGTAGATGATGTGCGTGTGATATTTACAAATATTTTTGAAACAAGTATTATTGTAATTTACACTAGATGTGTGATCACGATTTTAAATTTATTTAATGTATTAAAAAAAACGCGTGCGAAGCCGCGGGTAACAGCTAGTTATTTATATAACGAAAGTAAAAAGAATACTTAGTGTCACTTAACCTCGAAACTGAAAACTTACTTAAAAAAGGTTAAAATATAAAAAATACTTTTGTAACAAATAACTTATAGATTTTTTTTACTTTATTTTTGGCAATTAATCTTTCAGATTATTAACGCCATCGTCACGTAGTCAATAATATTAAAAGCGTCGTGCGATCACTTCAATATTGCGTCGTGTGAGTCAGTATTCTAACAAGATGGTGGATCCCTTGTTACAATCTGCTAGGGAGTTTTTGTGGCATGTCAGAGTTTCATGCCCCGTGGTATTATTTTCCATTCACTTCACTTATGCACAATAAACGAACTATATTACGTAAAACTCCACCAAATTTACAAAATATATAGTCCAATAACACAAGATTATCAATAAAATTTAAAATACACTACATGACAGACTAAAATCCCGCCAAAAACTCCAACTTATAGTTATTGAAGTATAAGTATAAACATATGAGTATATTTTTTATTTCTACTAATATAAAACACATATTGTAGATTCATATACATTTGAATAACTACATTGAGCATAGTTCTCGTATCAGTTTTCACGGAAATTTGATAGACAATTACCAACCAACTTCATGGTGTCGATTTTATGTGTCGTGAGCGCGTGTTTCGAAAAATGTACACTTGTCATTTTCCCAAACGCTCCAAAAGAAGTATAACTTCAAAAAACATTTTCTATTACAACCTTTGTATATAATTATTGTTAAAGAAGAAACCACATTAATTACTTTCTTCATTAAAAACAACCTCTGACTAATTGATTTCAAAGAAATTATAAAGGCTGTTTTAAAATTTAGGCTAAGTCGTTCTTGGAAGGATACTTTAATAGTATCGCGTGTTTCAGTTCGCCTTCAAACATAACTGAATAATAAATCTCAGGTTAGAATAAATAATACATTAACGTAGTTATGACATTTAATAAAAAGTTTTTTTTTTTAATGTCAGTAGGTTACAATAGCATTAACATATTACAAATTCTAGGTAGCCTTGAGAGCCTATGAGAATTTCACACCTCGGGAATATCGACGAATCAAAAATTTTATAATCCTGCCCCGTATACTTCGTTTTTTGAACTAGTCAATATTTTGTTCAGGCTGATCACGTACGAATATACTTCTTATGATCTTCGTGATCTGGTTATTAAAGTATCATTGACACTGCGAAGGTTACCGATTCGATATCGGTCGATGTGTGAAGGCTGTTTCAAATATATTCTCATGTACTCTCAAATTGACCACTTCGGGCATTATATTTTATATCATGGGAAGCAAACGAACAGTGAGTCACCTGATGTTAAGTGATCACCGCCGTCCATAGACACCAGCAACACATGAGGAGTCGCAAGTGCGTTGCCAGCCTGCGTTGCTGGGGACGAGGGTGGTGAGCCTCCGGCGCTCTCACTGATCAATCGAAATGCAACAATGTAAGCACTGTTACTTTACGTCTGTGTTTCAGTGGGTCGGATGGTACTACCCCGGGCAAGTCATTCATGCTGAAACCAGTTATAGCTTCAACGTGACTCTACCACCTACTTAATCATAATTTAGATAACAAACGGAAAAAATGCCCGAGAGTATTATCACACAGTAACAACAGATAAACTCAATAACTCATTATGATAATGTCCCCTTTTGCAATCAATTGATGAGCTTAAGTACTTATAAGCCACGTTGGGTTTATGTGTCAGCACAGTGTAGTAGGATTGTACAATTATAATGATTAAATTGTAATACAACATAAGGATAAACAACAGTGCGGAGTTATAATAAAATTGTAACAAAAAAATTACCTCTATGAAAAATCATACGAAGGATGAAACTGTCAGACGGTATTTGAGGTTCTCGACTTTAGATATACATTTAAATATCTATAGATGGAGAATTTCATTTTTTAAACTTAGAAATAGATGAGGTATTGTGTCTATGTATAACATAAGAGTAAAGAGATGAAACCTGTACATTTATACCTCTGCCCGCGGCTTCGTTCGCGTGGAATAAATACTTTGTGCTAACGCTAACACGGAGCGGAAGCTTTCGAGTGGAAAAAATCCCGATTTTTAAACATTCTTTATTGGTGCACCGGTGCCGGTCTTAGCGTGATGATATAGCCTATAACCATTCTCGATAAATGAGCTGTATAACATAGAAATAATTTTTCAGATCGACCACTAGTTCCTGAGGTTACCCCCTACAACGTCACAAACTCACAAACTATACCTCTTTATAATATTAGTATAGATTATAAAGAGGTAAAGTTTGTGAGTTTGTGAGGTTGTAGGGGGTAATCTCAGGAACTAATGATCAGATTCGGAAAAATATTTTAGTGTGAGATCTCATTCATCGTGGAAGACTATATGCAATGCATTTAATACGAAACTAGCTAAACTTTTTAAGCTATTGCATAGCTTCTATCGCGGGCCTTGAGCGTGGAGACCGAATCCAAAAATTCCGTAACGAAAAAACCTAACACCAATCAAGTCTCAAACTTTTGTTTCTTATTTCAGTTACCATAAACCTATAGTTTCAATGATTAATATTCCTGAATAACCTACATGTATTGTAAGATAATAAAAATATTTTGACCAAAAAAGAAAAAAAAACGTTTTCTTATCGGTCACCACGCTCAAAAAGTGTAACTTGAATTAATATCAAAGAAAAAAAAAAGCAAATACTGCATAAATAAAATAAATAAATAGTTATAATTGCATAAGTTAATAAAAAATGCTATGCAATAGCTTTACCGCGGCAGTCCCCGAGTGCCACACGTATTTTTTAAATCAAGTACTCAATACGTGTTTCATTTTTTTGTAATAACACCGAATATGTTTATACTACTTGCCTTAAGATCTCGTTTATTATTAGACTTTATCTTTAATACATTAAAATCACATTGAGAACGTTCCTAGGTTTATATAGCAAGATATACATCATCAGTCTCTGGTAGTCATTTTATAAGAAGTTATTTTTGTTGTTTGGTACGCGAGAGTGCCTCCGGTTTCCCCCTCCCGCGCTTATCCCCTTCTCAGCATACCGCTACAAGGCATTGGATCGCTCGCATCGCTATTTAACGCACGCGTCTGCGCCATTTAACGCACGCGTCGGAGTGACTGTTATACGCACAGCTATATTGTGCATGTTCCGCGAGAAATCCGCGAACGCTTTGTGTTTTGAACAAAGAGTTTCTACACCGCCACAACGCTGAAACCAGCGATTTGACTCACATATATGCCATGTAAGTGTGTATGTTCCTATTACCAAGCTCAATCGATTATATAACTGTTACGGACAGCTGAGCCTTGTAATGTTTGTCGTATAATATATATAAAAATATCATATGTAGAGCAGGTATTATGACATAAAAGTCTATTAAATAAAATAAGTCTTGGGAGGCTTAACATCGTAAAATATATAACACAGTATTATGAATGTGTAAAGAGTAAACAATGTGTTCTTATGTATATTACTAAAGTAAATAGCCTTATGTAACGATTAAAAATATCGTTAACAATATTTGAATTTAACCGCCGAACCGATTATTATTATTATTTGAAGGAAATTATACTGAACCACCTCGTAAAATGTATCGTCGATTCATGTAAACTGTAAATGTGTATGGTAAATGGCGGTGTCCTTAGGTTACAAATAATGTACTAGATGTAAGTCTGTAATCGTGTACTTATATAACAAAAAATGCATGTAAATCACCGGCCTTCAAGACACGATTAAAGAATTGTATAGTATTCCTTTTAAATATACAGTCCACTGAAGTCCTGAAGTATTTCTGCTGCTTTTCTCAAAGCCGGAAGGGGATCTTGACCTCAATAATAACCTTGGATCCTGCGATTGAGCATATATCCGTTAATATCCATGCCCTCACAAACAACAAAAAATACAGTCCACATCTCTGCCTATGATAAACCCGCAGTAATGGAAGTGAAAAGAGTCAAGGCTTTGACCAAGTTTTGATGGCCTATTCTCACCAGTTTGTAACTGGACCATAGGGTTTAACATTGAATAGCAATATATAGATTTTCGACTTACGCAAAAACTGGTTGGAATAAGAAGACACCATTTTATAAAATTCTTCATAATGATTATACGTTAATTTATCACAGACAACAAACGTTAAACCGGCGAGGTGTAATATTCTCGGGCAGAATATCTTCTCTGCTAATTATTATTTCAGTGTAAAACGATTTGTAAGTTCCAAAGGATTTTACGTTTTAACGCTTTGAGATATAGATAAATTTAATTCGCTATTAATGTCGTATGCTATAATATGTTTCGAAGAGTTGTAGTCGAAATTCATCCGTGAATTTGTATGTCTTTAATAGAACAAAAATACAGGATTTTTTGTGTCACAATTAATGGATGTTATTTTGGTTGTCAAGTACCTATAATACCGCTTGTTTTACGAATTTGTTTTGTTTTTCTTACTGAACCACTTATATTTGTCCAATATGCAAATTCTAGAATGTATATCACAAACTTAAACGTGAAAAAGGGGCTAAACCTTTATAAGGAAGAATGGAGTTATATTTATTTGATCTATTTGAAATAGTCATGCTCGTTTTAGATTTCTTGTTTGCGCTATTATTATAGAATCTTATTATTATTATCATATGGCTTGCTATATGATCTAGAAAATGCAATAAAATATTCATTTGTTCATATTTGCTATATACAAACTTGTCTAAATATTCGATGTATTTTGAAAACTCTAACAAGGTTTGTAGACCTTAATCTAATTTTATATCATAACTAACTTCGCTTTACGCCTACTTCAATAGGTGGCGATTGATGAAAATTAAATGTAAAGTATCTTATATCCTATTAGGGATATTAGAGCTTGGATAAGATAAATTCAATAAAAAGAGAAAACCTGAACCTCAGAAATGTTCTTGTAGCTATGTGGGAAAATATAAAACTGTGGATTTGACGGCATTTGAAATCACCAATACGCCGTGGGCTCGCGTGGTTATCGTGCCCATTCTACGTGTTTCCGAAGGGAAGAAGCTCTTGTTTTTTTTTTCCCCGTACTGACTATGCTATTGACCCAGCAAGGCCTCAACAGCTTCACCGAACTACTAAGGCGAGCGCTTAAGGCACTCAGCCGATTTTATTTTTGGCAACTAGCTCAAGGGTGCACGGCACACCTCGGCTTGGCTGTTGCCTGTTACATGCAAATCGCGTCCTATCTTAGCTAACCTAGCTAACTATTTATATATGTATGAGTTGTTGAGACGTATATGTGTACCAAGCATACACGTCTCAACAACTCTTTCATGTATTTATCACCGGAAAATTAGAGTTTTTTCAGTTCGATAAGGGAGAGTAATAAAACCCTTCCACTTTCATGTGTAAGCGTGTGGGGGCGTGCACGTGTGTGGAACTGATAGTGTAGTCAGAAGCTCTTGTTTCTGTAGTGGGTCTCTTATGGGCTGAAAATGATGATTATTTGGAAATGGTATTATTTAAAGGGTCATTAATTGTTACCTATGAAATGTATAACACCGTTTTCTTACCTTTATCCCACGTAAGTCACACGTCATCTCAATATTCACAACTTTTGTACACATATCATTTTTCACACAATCCACCCACACCCTTTTCGGTCTTCCTTTACTCCTATATCTGTCCACTTGCATACTCAAAACCTTTATAGTTACATTATGACTTTTTAATAATATATCCTTACTATGTTAGGCTATTATTTCCCAAACTTTGTCACTGCTGCTATTTTAAAACTTCCTTTGATATACTTGTTCTTAATTTTATCCATTCTAGATACAATATATCCATCTTAAGGTATACCTCTTTGTTATATGTAATCTTTTCTCATCCGTCTCATATTTCTTTTCATTTTCATTAAAAAAATATTAATCTTATACTTTTCGTTTGCTAATTTGTTACTCGATAAGTGAGGCACAAAACTCTTTTTAATAAAACAATATATAATAATATACAAAAGTATGTTTATTTTAACAGTTCAACTGGCGAGGACGATTTTAATAAAACAGTTAGAGATCCTTTTTGAAAGATAAAAAAGTATGAGGAGTTTCAATTTTATTGCAGTCCAATAAGTCTGTGTAGAATTCCAAATAGAAGTTAATTGTTGAGCAGATCTTTCATTTCTTTCTCGTATTTCGCAGAGTATTTTCTGTCCGCATCGTACTTGTCTACTAATTTTACCCACTGTTTATTGTTATTCTGTATTAAATGCTTGATCACTTTTTGCATAGTTTTGCGATGGACGTCTGTACATTTGGCACAGCCTGTCTGTAGGGCGTTTGTGATGTAAGCTGAAATAATTCGAAAATGTAATAACTGACAATTCATTATAGGAAGCTACGTGATATCTAAGAGATATAGTAGACCATATTATGTTGTTATTCAATTGTATTGTAATCCACTGGCAACTGCTACTTTTTGATGTATACCATCTAAAGGTAAGGATAAACCTGATTGTTGACGCGGCGAGGCATGGCGATACAAAACACGAACTTTGCACTATTAACGAAACATTTAAAAACATTTGCAACCTTTTCTGTATACACATAAGATTCAAATTTTTGTCGGCCACTCTTTCATCTTCTGATAAATGCCGCCAAACAGACCGCGCCTGCACTAAATTAGACTTTTGTATTTGATAAATATAAAAATTTTTGTAAAGAAATAAATAAACAGTCATTATTTTATGGAACAAATTTGTAACGCTTCATCTTCTCATTAGCTGATTCCTGTCGTAATCTGTTCCTTTATATATATAACTTATACAAAACAATTTCGATGTTTTCACATCTGCCAGGCGTCCCGTGACGGCTTAATTTTTATTCTCATGAAAACGGTTTTAACGGTTTATGATTATCTAACCCTGATAACTATTTTACTGAATTTAAGTTATCTCAATTAAAAAATATTACATATATAATATATAACAATACTGAATTGAAGGAAACCTTTTCTGTACTCTTGAAAACGTGTTATCAAAATTTCAGGATAATCGGTTGAGTACCTATATCGTGATAGCGTAACAAACAAACACACATTCATAATATTAGTAAAGATATACTTGCAAATATATAAGACACATATTATAACTTAGTTTTTATAGTGAATATATTGTACTAAACAAATGGATAATTAGTTTGACAAGGCTATTCACGATTTGTTGAATTTTTCAAACGTGGAATCGCTACAACTATTTTGACACATTATTTATTTTGTTCTTTTGTGAGATATATGGTTGATTCTAATGCCTATAAAATTGCCTACCAAGCATAAATAAAATTATGTGACATGATAAATTGCGACTCATATGTATGTCATTAAAACAATAGTTATAACCGGTATAGAGTGGATGAGAGAAACAAGTATAGTTTGTTAAACAAAACGTTTTGATAAATTTCCGACTCCACTGTACCGAGAATAATCGTTTCACGTTTTCCTAGCGAATACATTTGATATTTCTTTGTTATAATATAATTCTGAGAGTAAAACGTAAATGCTGTACGATATTGTATAAGGTAAAATATGTTCTGTATTCCTTTTGAAATATGATCCTCTCGAACTAGTCGATATTGGCAATTGAAAACGAACGAGTTTCTATTCGTTGCTTTTCTATTTTCTATTCGATTAACTTCTTACTTATTGCTTCAAAGGTATCGTATAACATCGTCGGGGAGAGTTTTTGAGGGGATTCTTGGTCTCTTGTGTAATGGATTTTATTTAACTGGCTGATTCGCGACTTCTCTTTATTATCTTAATTGTTTTGTTACATCTCAAAAGGATAGGCAGCGTTTTCGACATAAACTCCCAAACGGCTTGACTTTTCCGATACTTCCAAAAATTATTGTTATATCTCAACCAAGTTACAAAAAAATATTGACAAATTATGTTTCTAAACCTTTCACTATCTATTGATGAAAACCGCATGAAAATAATCAGGTCTAATCAGGAATGATTACTCTAAGTAAACTGGCATAAATAATAATGTGGTTCAGATATAAAAGCAAATAATTGAATTGCATAAAAAGTTATATTTAGAAAGTCACTCAATATTAGTATAAAGAGAAATAGATTACACAATGAGACCGTTTTGTCTCTTTAATGAGATGTCGTTATTGCAAGGTCTGTAGTGTTTCGTTTCAACCAAGGTTACCGAAAACTGATTAAATTTCTCAGATTGTTAAAATAATACATACTAATTAAATATTTACGTTGTAGCGTTATATCCTTGTATACAGAATCTAACTTCTGATTTTGACGGGGTATCTTTATATATAAAATAAAGTTCGCTTCGTTTCTACCGTTTATATAACTCAAGAACGGCTAGACCAATTTTATGATTTGTGGGATTTGTCTCTGCCTCAATTTTTTTTTAAATCATAGGAGGAAAACGAACAGGCAGGTCACCTGATCATTAGTGATCACTGCTGTCCGTAGACACTAGAAATACCAGGGGAGTCGCAAGTGAGTTGTCAGCCTGTGTTGGAGGGAGAGGAGATGTGGGCCTCCGGCGCTCCCACTGATCGAACGAAACGGAACAATATAAGCACTGTTACTTCACGTCCGTTTGCTATGAGAGGGTGGTACTACCCCGGACGAGCTGACCCATTCATACTGAAACCAGTAATAGCTTCAGCGTGGCTCTACCACCTTCTAATTGTGTTTCAAATTGTGATTGTTCGAAGCGTCATTTCAACAGTTAAATACTCTGATCATAAATATTATGTCAAGGGATACGTCATGCTTACATTTCAACTCTCTCCCTTCAGCCGTGCACGCTCCTTCCCCAAGCATGCATTTGATGTAAGCATCTAAAAGTCGTTTATTCCTAAGTACTTCGTCTACGCGTGCGCTGTTAAATTTGTTGCTATCCGCCTGTCTCGTGATTGAGCATGACATCAATATCATTACCGCTATCAGCAGGAGTTCCATTCTGGAAAATAAATGGAAAATTACTGTTCATATTTGATTTGAATATAAATAAGTTAGCGATTCGATTTGGAAAATATGGTACATTTCAAATACAGAATCACATTAATTCTAGCAACATCATGTTTATTTTTATAGTAATAACCAATTAATACTTGAAGGAGGAATAACGAAATTTCCGGTTCTGCTTTTGAATGAAACATAAATGCCTTTCATACTCTAAAACATACAATATATCCTTTACAAATAGGTTTGTTGCATTAGTTTTATATTTTCTTAATACCTGCTTTTTATATCAAACTACAAAAAAGGTGTACTTTTATAGCAAACTACATGCAATTTTATAAAATTACTTTCTTGCAGTAATTTACTTTATATTAAGCAATGGTTTTATTGCACCATATATAATGTATATTAAAAAATATCAACTTATTTTAATAGAGTTGCTTTTAATGAAATGAAATTTTATTTTCAGGTAAGTGACAACAAACTCATAATCTCAGTTATCGGTAAGTCGTAAATGGAACACAAATTTTGCTATAACTTTTACAGTTATGATACTGACCAATATTTCTTTAGTTGATTTGGTTTTTGTTTTATATATTAACCAATATACAGTTTTCGTTTTTTTTTTTTTAATATAATAGCAGAATAAAAATATTACTTAAGTGTCTAGCTGTATTATAAAAGGTCTCGCTCAACAATACTTTCAAGTTAGGAAATGAGAAAAGAGAAAGAGGAAAGACAAATTATCGTGTTCCTCAAAGCATATCTGTAAAAGAATTTTTCGAGGCTCCTATTCAATAAAACTACGTTTCTATGTACTTACCGCCGACCTTGATAAAAAGTTTTATGCGATTAAAAATATTTTTTTTTTATTACCAAATTACCAAGTTCAGCCAAATAGATGAATATTACGTTTCAGCGGACTACTAAGGCGAGTGCTTAAAGCGCTCAGAACGCTAGGCAACAAGCTCAAGTGTACCAAACTGGCCGAACCTCGGCTTGAGTTGTTGCTTTGGATGCAACAACGCGAATCTAACTAAGCTAAACTAAGCCAGCTATACATATAACAATTTGTCAGACACACATGTTTTTTTTTTTCGAACTGACTTCGCTATTGACCTAGTAAGGTCTTAACAGCTTCACCGGACTACTAAAACTAGCGCTTGTGGCACTCAGCCGATTTTTATTTTGGCAACTAGCTCAAGAGTGCACGCCACACCTCGGCTTGGGCCTGATACATGCAATTCACGACCTATCTGAGCTAACCTAAGCTAAGCTACATATTTATACTTATATATATTATATATATATTATAGTTATTGAAACATATATGTGTACCAAGCATACATACCTCAACAACTCTTATATGTATTTTGTGTCGGAAAATTTTTCTAAACTATTTGTGTTCGATAAGGGAAAAAATAAAACCCTTCCACTTTTATGTGTAAGCATATGTGCGTGCAAGTGTCTAGAAGTGATATGTGTAATGTTGTAGCAGTGATGTAAGATTTTGTGTCACTGTATCGCGCGAGCAGCGTACTCAAGGGCTCCCCGCCGAGGGTACGGACCTAGGCTTAAGCCGTTGCCGGCACACATGTGTATTGACCTCTGAGCCTCCCGAATACAAACGTGTATTCGTTAGGTTCACATTACTGGTTGGCTTGTAATCTATACTAATCTATACCTATACTAATATTATAAAGAGGTAAAGTTTGTGACGTTGTGATATTGTAGAAGGTAATCTCAGGAACTACGGGTCCGCTTTGAAAAAATCTTTCATTGTTATATAGCTCATTTATCGAGGATGGTTATAGGCTATATATCATCACGCTAAGACCAATGGGAACGAAGCACCTATGAAGAATGCTTCAAAATCAGGTCTTTTTTCATTGAAACCTTCCGCTGCGTGTTAGCGTTAGCCCAAAATAACTATTCCACGCGAACGAAGTCGCGGATAGAAGCTAGTGAACTAATAAATAGAAACGAAATTTAAAGGCTATTAAAAGTAGGTGACAATAGTATAAATAATACGTATTTAATAAAGAATTTATGAAATAATGTTATAAGTATGGTAATCGTGATTAAAAAAATAGATAAATTAGATAATTGCATAATAAGAATAATTAATATTTTATTACGAATGAATATAAAAGACTTACATGAAATTCTTGGGTATCATCAATGAGACTATTGTTTAAGAGCACTAGAGAAATAAAGCAAATCCTTCGCTGATTACTAACAATTTATATTAGAAAGAAATCCTTGTAAAGCAAAACAAAAGGCTATTGAATGACCATTGATGAAATAAATTCTATGTTTGCGATAATATTAAAAACTTTTATTTATTTAATACTCCTTTTGTATGTTTTAGAAGAGATAAGTATATTGATTAACCAAATAGGTGGAGCTGTCCTGAAGTGATAACCTGACATAAATTAGGCAATAGATTTCTATGTATATGGCTGGTTTTGGTTGAGAAATAACCAGCACGCAGGTTGCTTTAGAGCATAAAATTTTTCAAGTGTTGATAATACCAGTTCTGTGTTTTTCGATAACTATGACAAACCTTAAATACATTTGTAGATGTCTTGTGAAAGAAAGTATATTTGTGTCATGCTTTACTAACGTAACATTGCGAGTAAAAAATTGTAAATATTATGTACTAAATCAAACTTAGGTTAAACTGTTGTAACAAGAACTAATGAATTACGCGAAACGATCGGCTTTAACATAAATAAAGCCTTCACATGTAATTAACAACACATATAAAGTAATATTCGTTAATTATAAACAAAAAATCAAAAACATTTTTTTAAACGTGGGGAAAGCAGACTAACAATATCTATCTCGCTCTATCATACGGTAAATATAATCATGTTAAAACAATGGAAAGGGATGCTTACTTGCCCGTAACATATTATTTCACTCCATTACATTTTGTGTTTGAATAATTTGGTTTCGATATATTTTTATAAAACCGAAAATATATCCTATTATTTAGTGAATATTTGTTTACTACATAATATTATGTAAAAAAACATACTTCGCAAGCGTAATAATTTACATTACCTAGATTTTTATGTAAACGGTAGGTAATTTTTAGTACTGTAATTAGGTTAACATTGTTTTTTAAAGTCACGACATTACAGCGGCCATTCCCATTATTATAAATACAATGAGGTAATCGGGTAAGGCTGCACGCAGTTCTAATCGTAGTCAAGCATCAGCCTGCAATAAATACGCGGTCAAGGTGAATGACTCGTGATTAGCGTTTTCCAGATGTAACAATAAGAAGAACAGCTGTCAAACTTTTTGATCACTCTAAAGATGTTTGCGTAGAATACACATTTATTTATAAATGTATCATATATATATAACATCGATACGAATCAGGGATAAACAAATGTCAATTTTTGTATTAAACTCTTGTCTATCTTGATTTGGTTGTGCAAAACAGAACTTACGGCTATATTCAGAGCAGTCTAAAAGTTTGACTAGGACTGTACATTACTTGAAACTCTCAAGTAATGTATCAACTGTTTCAAGTGATAACTTTCAAGTTGAGAGTTGTAGTTAAAAAAGAAGACATGTGATTATATACTACCACCATGCCATAGGTTTCGTAAGAGACATTACATTCAAATGTAGGCAAAAATTAAAATCGCATCATACTATATGATGTTATTTTCAAAAATTACACTTATGGCCTGACGGGCCTTTACAACTCCACCATTCTATTATTTTGAAGCGAGAATTTTTATGGCACGGTAGGGAAAAAATGTGGTTACATGTTATGTGTCATACGTAAGGTAGGTATATATTTATATAAAAATGGATAAATGCATATAGTTAAGTTGCTATACCACGGGACCTCATATAATATATACTTTATGAGAATAAGTTAAAACATATCAGTCAAACAAATTTCATTTCTATCGCGTATACATACTGATTCATGTAGAACTGATATACTGTGTGATACGAAAAGGCTTTATTCTTCGCCACCAGCGTAGTGCAGATATTACATACACAATTAGAAAAAAGCTTTTGTTTGCTTACACGTGAGTTGAAACGTACTCCCCCGAGTTGAATTGGATATACAGCGTAACGAGTATGTATGAGTTTAGTAACATAAATTTGCTTAGTACTCTACGTAGTTATGTGTTTAAACAATTTATGTATCTCCGAGCACCTGAGGGGCCGAGTGAGGTACGGGTAACACCAGCGATGTTGTTCCCTTTTTCTCTTATATTTATTGTTCGTCGATAGAACGTTATATGTATACCGTATTGAAAACACTTTATAACATATTAAACGCATGTTATTTAAATTGTACTTTATTTGAAGTACTTAAAAACAAAATAATATAGTGTAAAATAACTACTTAGAGTGATACTTAAGGGATCTTTTTCTTTAATATTCAAGTTTTCTTCGTTACTTTTTTTAAGTTTTTGACGCGCTCTTAAGCTGTAATGTAGTGGCTTTTATATTTTATTCATAGTCTTGTGTTATTTGACTGACTGACTATTTTGTAACATATAGTGGTATCTTATGTAATATAAAATCAAAATCAAAAATTCTTTATTCTGTTTAGGCCCTAATAAGGCGCTTATGAACGTTAAAAACTACCACCGATTCGGAAACAACCCAGCCATCGAGAAGAACCGGCAAGAAACTCGATCGGATAAATTTTTTTTTACATACATTTAAATACATCATACAGCTTATAGTGGATGAACAGAGAAGAGTCAATTCCAGACATCACTATCGTTCACATACTGATCCACTCTATAATATCCTTTTGACACTAACACCCGCTTGACATGGCGCTTAAATTTGCAGTCCGGCAAATCGGTAACATGTTTTGGGACTTTATTATAAAACCTAACACTGTTACCTAAGAAACTATTACTGGTTTTACTAAGTCTGAAACATGGGACGACCAGTTTATTACAGTTTCTAATATTTACATTATGCCGGTTTTTTACTAAATTCAGTTTTTCAAAGTTTTTACGGACATACATTAAATGATCAAGAATGTATTGGGAGGGTAGAGTTAAGATACCGAATTTCTGGAATTTCGTTTTTAATGATTCGCGAGGTCCCATATTATATATTGCTCGAACTGCCCGTTTTTGTAATAAAAATATGGTGTCCACCTCAACAGCCGTATCCCACAGCAGAATACCGTAAGACATTATGCTATGGAAGTAAGCAAAGTATAGTTATAGTATAGTTTGGTTATTGTGCATAAGTGAAATGGGTGGAAAATAATATCACGGAGCGTGAATTTTGAAATGCCACAAAAGCTCTCTGGAAAGTTAGAACAAGCCACTATCTTGCTAAAACATTGAAATCATCGCAAGCCACTTGTAATACTATTTACCTTGTCGACAATAGCAGTAATAGTTTAGCTTACTGGTTATAAAAAAAAAAAAAATATCACTAACCTTTTTTTCCTCGTCTATTGTACGTACCAAACAAACAATGTTCGTCAACACACATTGACATACAAAACCCAAGAAACAAAGTTTCGAATAAAAATAGCGCTCAAAACTGGCCGCAAAAACTCTCCAATATGCATACGTGGTCACAGTTATGCCATAAACTTATGATTTTGCAAATTCAACCTTACCTGAATGATTTAAAATTGTTTTAACAAGGACGCAAGCGACTCGATACTATTTGAAATGTGTGCATAATCCAATATTATGCACTCATCTTTGTGTGCCGGCTGTGAGACATTGAGTGTGCATCTTTGGTTTTTGTATATCAATGTCAAAAATATAATACTTTATTTTGATTTTCTTTAAATAGTTTGATAATAATCTACTATTAATAAATAATATATATGCCCGGTGTGAATAGTAACTGAGAGCAAAATGTCCTAAGAACACTACAAGAGCCACACCGAAGCTATTACTGGGTTCAGCATGAATGGGTCGGCTCGCCCGGGGTAGCATCACACTCCAACAGACAACCGATGTGAAGTAACAGTGAGAGCGCCGGGGATCCACCTCTCCACACCTTCCCCCTATCTTCTCCTCCCCTAAAATAGGCTGGCAACCAGGGGTGTCGCAAGTGTCTATGGATGGTGGTGATCACTTAACATCAGATGACCCACCTGTTCGTTTGCTTCCTTTGATATAAAAAAACAATGTAAAATCGCTAAGTTCTCTATAATTAACGATAACAATCAAGGTGACTGTTTACGACCTAAGATGTCTTGCATAGTCATTTCAGTACATAGAGGATTTAGTTGATGTCTCTTGTAACTAATAACATAGAGAATAATAGTATAAATATTTTCTGCTGTTTAAATTGTAACTGTGTTTCTTCGAAACAGAGAATGTTTGTAGCGTTATTGAGAGCGTATGGATGTATAAACTAAACAAATTGAACTAATTTATACCTTATGCACAGTTTCTGGCTATATCAAACAATTATATAGATTGTATACAATGTATTATTTTTAATTACGTGATACAAGTCGTGTTGATACAACGTTTCACTAACGTCCATGTAACGTGTGGACTGTTCTAGTTCTAGCATTATGAAATGAGCAAAATTACGTTCTATTTTGGGGGTGTAAGGGGTGCCGAGTAACATCTTAAGACTTGAGACACCCAAGCCAACCTCACCTGCACGTGGTGCACCCTGCTCAATAACGAACTAGGCAATGGCGAAAGCGGGGTGATAGGGTTTTGCAGCCCGACTGGGTCGCAACCACCATGTATATGGCGAAAAAGCCCGTCATAGTGACTCGCTTCTGCGCGTCGCGTTTCGGGATTAGCCTGTGCATATCCAGTACCGGGTGACTTTCGTCATTATGGCCGGCATGACAGGGGCGACCGGCGATGGATAATCTGTCTCTCGGTGGTTGCCGATGTTTTTGGATAATACTATGCTTAACATCAGGCATAGTGCAGTCACTATGTCGTGCTTCGATAAAAAAAAAAATATTACCTTAATATTTTAATAACAAAGGTTAAAACTCTTAGTAGCTAAAATAGGATTAATTTATATACGTGTATAGTAACATTGCTTTTTGTCATATAGGAGGCAAACGAACAGGCGGGTCACCTGATGTTAAGCGACCACCGCCGTCCATAAACACAAGCAACACCTGGGGAGTCGCAAGTGCGTTGCCAGCCTGTGTTTTAGGGGAAATAGGGGAAAGGAGATGGGCAGAGAAGATGGAAGGAGGAAGAGAAAAGGGGAGGTGAGAGTAACGGAGATGGGCCGCCGGCGCCCTCACTGACCGAACGAAACGCAACAATGCAAGTACTGTTACTTCGCGTCGGTTTTCTATAAGAGGGTGGTACTACCCCAAGCGAGCCGAGCCATTCGTGCTGAAACCAATAATAGTTTCAGCGTGACTCTACCACCTAGTAAAGATGAGCACTTTGTTGCCCTAATACCGGATTACAGATTTTTCTACACAATCAATTATAAAAATTGTAATTTCGTAAAACTTTCATAACCTCATATTAAATGAAGCTATCATGATGTTTTTTTTTTCTAAAAAAGTGTCAAGCGTTTAAGAAGTCAAAGACGAATTAATATAATCGAAATCTCTCCAGTACTTGTATCTGCTGACTTGTATAATATGACCTATATATATATATATACAATCTTTAACATATAAAAATCCAGTATCATGATGTTTGTACAATATGAACTCCGAAACTTCTCAACTAATCCGCATGAAAGTTGGCAATCATATATAATTTGGTCCAACCTGAAAGATAGGATAATTTATATTTCGATCAATGGCCTCAATATTTTGTAATTACAAGTTAAACAATTGCCAATGTTGATTTTTGTTATCGACTATCAGTCTCGAAGAAATGGCGCTTTACACTAGTTTGTTGATAGAAAACTGTCGAACCGACTGTTATAATATACTATAGATGGTGTCACGTTTTATTTTGATATTTTTTTCAATAACTGAGCCAAAGCAACGCTTATCTGGGACAACTAGTATTTACCAGTTGAATGTTTAAACAATCGTTGTATTCTAGGAGATGACACTTCATGATCACATTTAACACATAGAATACTACAAGCAAATAGTAATAAACAACCAAGAAAACGTAAGATAAAGTTTATTCTAAGACTTTCTGAATTATAGCTACAAACGTGTAAATAAAATAATAAACCTAAGTGCAATAAACGGTGCCAAAAGCTACAATGGGCGACTCGGAGTTTCGATAATAACTTAAGGGTAAAAATAACTTTCGATAAGAAAACGGGCAATAAACCCTTTTGATTTGTTCCTGACGTTCGCACGTTCCCTTTCAAATGAAAATGCAATCACCCGACGATCATTGACACTGTGCTTTAACATAGACGCGTAGAAGATCGTGTATAATTTTTGTATTTTGTAGATAATTAGATCTTTATTATGAAGCACCTATTTTTTTAATTGATGTAGAACAAGAGTCGAGTGCAGAGTGTCCTTCAGAAATATTGCTACAGTTTAAACAGTCACCTAAGATATGTTTTTTTGATTGTTAACTATCTTTAAATGTATAGTTACAACGAAAACATAGAATTCTCGTTCTTTCGCGTTTAAAGTCGCCATTAAAATTAAGCCTCCGCGCTGCTTTACGAAATGTTATCTTCCCTGCCACTAAACACCACTTACATTCTACTATAATAAACCTTTATAGGGAAGGTAAAGATATTCATTACCGTAACTTCTCGCGTGTAATCTACATGAATGACGTGCTTAATTAACCTTTTCACTGTATCATTTTCATGTTAATATTCAATTAGTCGCGGTCGTGTTGCGGTTACAGGGTTGCCATATAAATTGTGGTTTGACCTAGTACGCATTCAATTAGCTTTTGCCACTGGAATCACTCTCGTAAAAGTACTATTTTTAAGTACTGTATGCTGTAGTACTTTAGTAAAGGATCCACACAACGAGCCGATGAATGTTGGGAGTCTTAAAATGAACTAGCTGATCCCGTGACTTTGTCTACGTGGAACCTGAAGTACGAAACAGTGGTTAACAAAGTCATCAGTATTGAGTCTAATTAATATTTACTTTTCTCTCAAGTCGCGTCGTCATTAAAATTACAATAACTTTTCATTGATCGTACCGATTTTAATGAAACAAAAACTAAACGTTACTCGCAGATTTGCTTTATGATATTCTTAAAAAGGTTTTATTATAGACAGACATTCGTAAAAAATATTGAAAAAATTGAATTATTAGACACCTGTGACATTTTTTTTTCACGAAAATCTAAAAGGTACAGAGACCTTAGATTTTCATTCTTATTATATGTATAGATAGTTTAGAATTTTCGGTGAATAAAAAAACATTAGGAAAGTGTTTTAAAATCTTGACCTGTTTTATTTCTATGTTGTTGTTTTCGCACAAATACACTCGAAATCACCAATATAATGGGAGAGAGAGGTGATCTTAATATGATATGAGTTACTTTCCCTTAACGCATTGCATATAGTGAATAAGATCACGATGATTCCTCAGTCGTGATTTAGGTGTAAGTCTTGTAATATTAGTAAGTACTTACTTGACAATGGCAGTAATAATTTAGAAAATTGGTTGCTGAAGAAACATATATATATGCTGGTAACCCTGTAATAAACTCTCTTCTGGAAACTGCATAGTATAATATCATATTAGTGTTTTTTACATAATTATAAGGTATTCAGTGGTGAGATGAAATGAACAACAACATGATATGAGGTTTTACCTTCCCGTAATGACTATAGTATATTAATCTAATCGACCTTGATGTAGCAACCAAAAATGTGCTTCAGCTCCAGTAATAAAGGTACATCATTTTTAGTTTAAACGTTAACGAACCATTAACCCGAACGGTTTTCTTATATCGTATCACAGTACTAAATACATTTATGCATTAGATAAATATATTAAATTCAAGTATTTTTGTTGGTTAATCAGGTTTCAACCGTTGAACGGATTCTGTTTATATATATATATATGCGTATACGTATCGATATTTACTGTACCGTGTGCTATGACGTTAGTTACAATTAAAGTTTCGAGAAAGCAACACGTCTCTTTCAATTAGTAAACCCGAATCACACAAATAAGCACCGAAACTATTCATCTATACTTAATATTATAAAGAGGTAGAGTTTGAGTTTGTGACGTTGTAGAGGGTAATCTCAGGAACCAATGGTCCGATTTCAAAAAATCTTTCAATGTTATATAGCTTATTTATCGAGGATGGTTATAGACTATATATCATCACGCTAAGGCCAATAGGAACGGAACACCAATGAATAATGTTTTAAAATCGGGGTTTTTTCCTTTTGAGAGCTTCCGCTGCGTGTTACCGCTAGCCCAAAGTAATTATACCACGTAAACGAAGTCGCGGGTAGAAGCTAGTATTTATTATAGAAGTTAGTTATCATAGATCAACCTAACAGAGGCTCTTCCAAAAAATTTTTAGTGCAGACACGGAATACTATTTATTAACTTGCCTAGTATGGAGTAAATTGTTTCTGAAACGCAAGACTATAGAATAGAGAAACATTTTTAAAAAAGCAACAAAAGCACTGCTATTCGCTTGAAAAAAAAGATATGCTTAGACAAGGCAAGCTCGAGAGTATACCAAAGGAAAGCTTCAGTTTAATAAAAGGGCTCTTTTAATAAATTTCAATTTTGTATTGTTTATATTTGGCTCTTTTGGATGAATAGTTTGTCGACCACTGGTTTGTATCTATCTTTGTAATAAACTCCCAGCGGCGGCGTTTCTGCCTCAATATAATTTACAAACATTCAAGGAACGTGTCTACTCCAATACGTGCCTGTTCTAATTACAAAAAAAATCTAAGGATAACCCACAGTAATTCTTTTTATCTTTTACATATCACTAAAAGATAATTAGTTAATTTCGATGCTATTTTTACAAATGTAATATTATTAATTCTTACTCATTTAAATACTTCAATTACGTAGGGTATTCAATATAGATCACAATTGTTGTTTACAGTATGTCATTACAATTAATATTCAAGAAGATATCACAGCTTTAAAATTACCGCGTTACAAAAGAAGTTCTTTGTCACTTTAGTTATATATAAAGAACATGTATATTAAAACTCATCAAAATGTTGATCACATTTGCAACACGACTCCGCTTCCACTTCTTTTTTCATTAACACAACAGTTTAACAGTCGACAATAATAGTAAACATTGTTGGCAGCCATAAAAACAAACAATAAACAATCAACGTCTAAAGTACTTACTCCATGTCAGTAACTGTCGAAACAAAGTTCCAGTAAAACACTCATTTATAGCGAGATTGTTTAAGTGTTCCCTACTATTTGCTATTCAAATATTGAATGCTTTAAAATGAAATTCGTTAAGGTGTATCAATTCACGTTTTTTCACGAAAATCCTATTGATTCGAGTGTAGTAAAAGTGATTTAAAAATCGAGAAATCCTGGTAAGTATCAAGAAGTATAGTTATAGAAAACAAAACAACTGATTCAATTAGTTACAGCAACAATTTGAAACGAATAAATGAACTGAAATAACTATTATAATTAAAACTACTTTTACCTTAGAACGTGTTTATAATCAAAACCCGCCTGCGGAAACTCTAGCGATTTCGTTTTAATTGGAATATTCATAATTACTATATATACCTACTGGTGATGCAATAATAAATCAAATAATCCATTAATTTGACTTGACCTTATTCGAAGCTTATTTATGAGATAGGCACTTCCGTTTCCCGCCAGCATGCCCACTTTTGACAGTAAATATCACTAACTTCCGGTCAAATATCTTACTTGTGTCTCGCCCCACCATGGCAGAGAGGTGTATTTAAAGCGACGCCGTCTTTCAACTTCATTGGACTCGCTCCGTCGTTACGCGCGCGAGGACGTTTTACCGGAGCTGCGCGAGTCGCCCAGACGACTTTCGCTTGTCCTGCGCAACGATGCGTCGCTCAAGAAAACCTCCTATCAAAAAAGGTCCTTTTCAGGACCAAACCGAGGCCTCTACGTCCTCCAGACGTATGACCATATGCTCGCCTACCGAATCTGCCGCCTCAAAAATGAAGACTACCGCAACTCACACTGGACTCCGCACTGCCGACGCCACGCAACCGCCGCAACAACAGTCGCCTACGCCGCCACCGCAACCACTCGTGGCGCTCCCGGGGCCGTCTGGCGATTCGTCCCCACAGACAGTGTGTGACATGTGCACTCTCGCCGAGCTGATTTCAGCCGGGGTCCTGACTGTAGGGATGACGCGCTGGATGGCGCTGTACCTGCGCCTACAGGAGGCCGCTCTAAACGGCGAAGAACCCGCCGCCGCGGACGCAGCCGTGCTCGCTAGCGCCGCCTGGGGTACGCTCGAGCCACCCCTGATTCCCGAGAGTCAGGCTAGCCCGCTCGGTCGAGCGCTGCGCCGGCGATCCCGACGCAGGGCCCGTCGCACTTCCCGACGAGATCGCCGAGCAATCGCCTGAATTTCGGTCGCCAGACACGAAGAAGCCGCGAACGGTCGAGCCCACGCAAGTGCTCCCGCCCCGCGCATTACACCAAGCGGCGCAGGCGCCCGTTGCGCCCGTGCCAGCTTCGCCGC
>JACEII010000030.1:1858424-2021779 GCA_014332785.1 Antheraea mylitta
TTAATGTACAGATTTGGACTTGTTACAGTTTTATTATAGTATAGATTGACTTGTTTACGAAACTATATTGAAATTTGAAGAATATTATCAGCATAAGTTATACTACGTATATATATATATATATATATATATATATATATATATATATATATATATATGTGTATATATATGTGTGTGTAAGGTGTATTATAATTTATAATGAAAGCCAATGCTATTGTGATGCTCGAGCATTACTAAACACGCCAAACATCTGACTAACAAAGTTTAATATTCAATTTATTGTAAATCTCTTTAATGTGAACTTATGCGACATCTGGTGTTTGTTCATTCAGTGCATACAATGTTATTAGATTAACATCTGTATTGAATATACCTATAGAATTATTGTAATAATTTCGTCTAGACGTATTCAAACTTTGTCAATTTCAAGATCTACTGTTTGAGGGGTGCACTGACCTCAGAGTCCTGTCTCACCTGGATAGTATATTTATGTTGTTGCTTTAATTGGTACCTTAAACTTTATGGGATGTTTTGATATTTATGGTATAATTTCATTTCTATCTCTGTCCATAGTAGCTGGCGATTGATTTTATCGAATGCCGTGTTACATATTTTTTGTTCTAATATTAGCTGCCTGTCCCAGCTTTGCAAAGGTAATAACAATAAACCTATAATTTACAGTACAACCATATAATAAAATATAACAGCATTTTTTTTATATCATAGCAGGCAAACGGACAGTGTCACCTGATGTTAAGTGGTCACCACCGTCCCTAGACTCTTTCAACACCAGGGAAGTCGCAAGTGCGTTGCTAGCTTGTCTTTGGGGGAGGAGGGAATAAGGAAGTGGAGAGGTAGGAGGAGGAGAGATGGTCTTCTGGTGCTCTTACTGACTGAACGAAACGCAACAATGCAAGCACTGTTACTTCACGTGGGTGTTTCTGTGGGTCGAGTGGTACTATCCCGGACGAGCCGACCAATTCATGCTGAAACCAGTAATAGCATCAGCGTGGCTTTACCACCAATAAAACAACCACAAGTAAAACTAAACGTCAATCTGTCAATTCTGTAAATTTTTTTGAAAATCTCTCTACTGTTTTCTATCTCCCTCACTCTCTCGCTTTTGAAATAAAAATATCTTTAACCTAAATTTTTGACTTTTTTTGAACGAACATTTTCAACCAAAACATTTTCGTTGATATGAATTTTGTCTTGGTCATTACAAACGTAACAAACTATTATTAGCTATATATATGCAGCCATTCTGAAGCGATGTGATTACATACGCTCGGCACTTTATTTAGATTTATACAGACATCATACGCTTATTCAAAGCACTGATTTGTAGGAGTTTTTGACGAGATCTTAGTCTGTCATGTAATGGCTTTTATTAGAAAAACTTGTGTTATTTAATATATATCTTGTAATATGGGTTTCGATTTTATTCGTAAATCTTGTGTTATTTGTCTCTATATCTTGTAATATTAGTTTCGAAAGTTCTAACAAAAGAGCCACCATCTTGGTAGAATATTGAAATTATCATAAGACACTTGTGATGTTAGACTATTCGACAATTAGCAGTAAAAACATTGGTTGCCAAAAAAAAATCTATTTTATTCTCTTAAAGATTAAAAACAATTCAGGCAAAAACAACAACATGTAAATCATTGCTTATTTAGCGTTGTACGCATATGTACGCAAGTAATTTTTTTATTACTCTATTAGCTAAGATTTGAGGACATTACTTACTAACTTCAAATAATGTTCTACCCCTGAGATACGAATTCGTCATGGATTTTTTTTTCCATCGAGAACTAAGACTTATTGAAGGATTCATACTAATGTTAAATTGGGCTGTATCCATTAACATTTGAAGACAAATTTTCAGAATATTTCAACACTGTTATTTCACACAAAACTGTTAATAGCTATAATCGTCTCAAACATTGAACTATGAAGACAGTCTTTCATTTACGTTTATAAATATTGGTATAAGTTTGTCGCTTCGGAATATCTCGATTAATTCAAAGTTTATTATTTATCGATGGGCAAACTCGGAAACCGTCGGTTGCGTAATTCCGATCCGCAGTTCCGAGATATTAAATTTACTTTTAGATTTGAAGTTTTAAACAATTGTCTCAACACATTGCGGTATTGGATAATAAAGCAAAGATATACTATATTTTGTACTTACGACGTCTAGCGTACAGGGTGAATATGATAGCGATTTTTCTCTTTACAATAATAAGGTTAGGTATGTTAAACATGTTTGTTCTAACTTACGCCCTTGTGGTTCTAAAACTCAAATACATTGTGTCGTGTCAAGGTCGTAGAAAACATCCTTCGTGGAATTTTCCTCGATAGTCTAGATCATTCTGGGAAGCTTAACGACGCTTTGTATGACGAGACACATCTCTGTAAATACAAAATTATTATGTAAATCCAGAACTTTCTATATAACTAATTACGAGGCGCGATTTCACTCGTGTTTTATTTTTAAAATTTGAATTATTGACAACATAAATGTAGTTGGTCACACGATGATATAGGCACTTACAATTCGGCTCTTCTCGATAATGCTCGGTTTTCATCGAGCAGCTAATCTACTCTTAGCTCGCGATACCCCGCGCTATGACATAAGCTTCGCCCGCATTATTACTTCGATTTTCAATTGTTTAGCTTATTACTTATCCTTTGTAGTAAAATTACACCGTTCCTGAAAGTTTTAACTTGATATTACAACAAAAACTTCTTCAACAAGTGGAATAAATTATGGAATTGGAGGTGGTAGAGCCTCGCTGAAACTATAAGTGGTTTTAGCAGAAATGGGTCGGCTCGCCCGGAGCAATACCACCCTTTCACAGAAAACCGACTTGAAGTAACAGTGCTTATATTGTTGCGTTTTGTTCGGTCAGTGAGTACGCGGGAGGCCCATCTCCCATCTCCTCTTCTCTCCCTCTTCCTTCTTCTGTCCCCTTTCCCCCATTCCCCTAAAACACAGGCTGGCAACGCACTTACGACTTCCCTGGTGTTACTAGTGTCTATGGACGGCGGTGATAACTTAACGTCAGGTGACCAGCCTGTTGGTTTGCCTCCTATATGATATTAAAAAAAATTATATTAATTAGATTATGTCTGGTAATTACAGAGTTTTACGGGCTTGAACAAACAAACGACCTTCTAAGGATTATAGTAGATATATAGATAGCACTAGCTGAACCCGCGACTCCGTTCGCGTGGAGTCTGATGTACAAAACAGTGAGTAATTAAGTCATCTGAATGTATTAAGTATAATTATAGACCCGATTAGGCCTCCCATGGCAGCGGCTCAAGACTAGGTTCGATCCCTCGGTAGGGAGCCCTTGAGTGCGTTGCTTGCGCGATACGGTGACACAGAAATATACATCACCGCTACAACACTACATGATCACCCCCACACACGTGCACGCCTACACGCTTACACATGAAAGTGGAAGGGTTTACTTCTTTTTCCCTTATCGAACTGAAGAACTCTCAATTTTTCGATAATAAATATATGGAGGAGTTGTTGAGACGTGTATGCTTGGTACACATATACGTTTCAACAACTCATACATGTATGAATAGTTAGCTAGGTTAGCTAAGATAGGTCGAGATTTTGCATGCAACAAGCAACAGCCAAGCCGAGGTGTGCCGTGCACCCTTGAGCTGGTTGCCAAAATAAAATCGGCTGAGTGCCTTAAGCGCTCGCCTTAATAGTCCGGTGAAGCTGTTTAGACCTTGCTGGGTCAATAGCGTAGTCATTTCGAAAAAAAAAAAAAAAATATACATTTTTTTTTATATCATAGGAGGCAAACGAACAGATGGGTCACCTGATGTTAAGTGATCACCACCGTCCATAGATACTTGCAACACGAGGGGTGTGGCAAGTGCGTTGCCAACCTATTTTTGTATTTACAACCTGTATTTGGGAGGAGGGTGGGGCAGGGTTAGAAGGAGGGTGAAGGGGAGGGTAGGTGGGTCTTCGGCTCTCTCACTGACCGAACGAAACGCAACGATGCAAGCACTGTTACTTCACGTCGGTTTTCTGTGAAAGGGTGGTGCTTCCCCGGACGAGTCGACCCATTCGTGCTGAAAACAATAACAGCTTCAGCTTGGCTCTACCACTACAAATTTGTTCCATAAAATAATGACTTTTTATTTATTTTTATTTTATTGCATAAATATTATTAAATACAAGATGTTTTTTATTCAATACGCGGTGTGTTTGGCGGCATTTATCAAAGGCCGTTAGGTCGTCCGCGTGTGCCTTCTACTAGTGTAGAACGAGTGGCCGACAAAACCGTTTTGAATCTTGTGGTTATACAGATAAGGTTGATAATGTTTTTGAGTATTTCGTTAATAGTGCAAAATTCGTATTTTGCGTCGCCACGCTAACAATTAGGTTTGCCCTCCGCCTGTAGATGTATCACATCAAAAATGCAGTCAAGTTAGATTTACGATCTTATTATATGTGTTTTATAAATTTAACTCACTTCTCTCATAAAACTAATACTTAAATTGGTATAAATGTTCGTACTTGAAAAGTATTTCCATAAGAATGTATTTACATGAAAGAATTTACTTTATTGCAATGTTAAAAATTCGTGTTTCGTCTGACAGGTTTTTCACAATTAAATTACGAACAATTGAAACTGTAAGCGAAACAGGACTGTGCCCCCTTAGTGGAATACAGTGCTGTATACAACGGCTGGGAATAATTGAGGATCTCTCCTCACGTAATAATAACATTGTATCCATTTGTCTATTATTCTATAAACAGGCAGTGGGGAAACGCTAAAGTATATCTCCCTTTTCGGTTTCTCAGTCGATTTTCATCAATCTTTTTTTTTGTAGCTATTAAGGATCTTTAATGTTATCAATAAAAAATGCCAAAGGCTTTTTTCTGTAATGTAATGGAAGTGAAAATGGAGAATATGAATCTCAATATTTGTTTGTTTGGTTTTGTACTTATTTGGGTAACTTATTGTAAAAATATCTGAATTTCGGCTTCAAAGTACGAGCCGCATTATATACTATATACAGTGGATTTCTTTAATAACGACCTCGGTTGTAATGACTTTTTGATTATAGCGACGTCAAACTTACGTTCCTTGAATTTAAAGCATACTTTCGTAAGAAATTCATTCGGTAATAGCGACTTTGGATAAAGCGGACATCATGTCGATCTGTGTAAACAATTTGGAGTTTCACAATCTACAATAGCAACAATGTAGAAAAATCGCGCTAAAATTCTAAAGTGTTTCGAAACTAATTCCGTGACAATAAAGAAAAATCGTAATCCAATCCATCAAGATGTTGATAATGCTCTTCTAGTGCGGTATAAAACTCAGAGAAGCCAAAATGTATAGATAAGTAAATACATATGTACATGACTTTTTATTATTTCGGACATAGCGACGAAATTAAATTAAAGTGCCCTCCGCCGTCGTTATAACCGAAATTCATTGTATACTCATATATTATGTCTAGGGTGGATTCGATCTTATGTATTATTGCTAACACTTCGTTTTTGTGAAATACGTAATCAGAGAGCCAATTATAAAAGACTGCATCGATTGTTTGTAGAATCATAAGAATAACTTAAGTAAAACAGGGTTCTAGCAGCCACCGAAAAATTAACTTCTCGACATCTTTTCGTTATGAAAACTTAAATTTAGACATTCTTTATTAATTTTTCCATTAAAGAACGTATATTAACAAGAATTAATTCCATAAAGAACCTCATTAAATTTCGGTCCCCAGCGAACTATGCAAATTTTGCAAAATGCTGATTAATATTATAAGGGACCCAGTCCTCTTTAGAATAAATTATGTTAAATTATAGTAGCATTATCTCAGGACTCCACTTGTATGATGATTTACTACTCTTGTTGATGGTACAGCCACGCTGAAGCCATAACTCGTTTCAGCATGAATGGGCCGGCTCGTTCAGGGTAGTACCACCCTCTCACAAAAAGCCAACGTGAAGTCACAATGTTTGCATAGTTGCGTTTCGTTCGGTCAGTGAGAGCGCCGGAGGCCGGTCTCCCCCTTCTCCCATCCCTCCCTTTTCCTTATCCAGCAACACAGGCTGGTACGCACTTGCGACTCCTCTGGTGTTGCTAGTGTCTATGAAGGGTGCTGATCACTTAATATCAAGTGATCCACCAGTTCGCCTGCCTCTTATGACATAAAAAACAAATACTAGAAATTTTTATGCAGCTACGACACTCTTCGTTAAACTCCGTGTTAGGTAATAGTTTTATCTAGTTTTACATTTATAAGTTTAGTGTTGACCACAATCTCGTCTGCTGTTAAATGATGTTGTGATCTGTGATGCTAAACACCCTAAATCTAGAGAGACCTGGCTCTCAAGTGTAGTCCTCAGAACACATTCAGGGTGGTAGCTAACTATATGAGCATACAAAAAGCCCTATCATCTTGATATGGTTTCTTATTATTTGTTCCTTCACCGAAAGTTCCATTCGCAAAGATTGTAATCTATGTCTACCGCTCCAATGCTTGAATACTCTGACTGAGGTAGCGTCGCTTCAGACATAATTTCCAAGTAACTTCTAACTTTTCAAAGCGCAGATGGTTCAGTAGTAACGGATGACGTGTTAATGATATGTGGATTCGAATCCTACAGTGAGTTCTAGTTTTCTCTAAAAAAAGACATCCTGGTAAGAATACAACATGTTGACAGGATAGTTCTTTCACCAAAACTTCCAACACGTTCGCAAAGATTGGAACCTATGTCCATCGACCCGATGCTTGAATACTCTAACGACTGAGGTTGCACAGCTTCAGACATGATTTCCCAGCAACTTCAAACGCATCAAAGCGTGGATGGTTCAGTAGTAAGGCACAACGTGTCGATTGAGGTGTAGTCTCATCCTACAGTGAGTTCTAGTTTTTTGTGAAAAAAGACATCGTGGTAATACTATAATATGTTGACAGGATATTTTCCTATGTTGGACAAGTTTTGTATCTGCATTTGAGGTTCAATCGGCTCATATAAGATCAGCTGAGTTTTTCGAACTGTAAATCCTGCAAAGAATTTCTTTTGCGAATTTATTTTCATCAGTGCTTAACACTAAAAATTTTTTTGTTTCAGTGTTATTAGTTATTGAGTTTTTTAAGTTTCAGTGTTATTAGTTACTGAGTTTTTTTAAGTTTTAGTATTGTTAGTTTTTGAGTTTTTTTTTTACATAGAGTGTACAAATATTAACGACTAGTAGACGTAAGGATTGCGATGTATACAGCAATAAAAATAAAGGCTTCGATTTATCCATGACATAGAAAAAACTAACTATTATCAAACTGTTGTCAACAGTCACTAAAGAAAAGAAATATAGGTTGAGAAACAGATGATGGTTTATCTTAGTCTATTTGTATCTAGTTTATCTTTGCTTAAATACAAGGCAGTTGATAAATGGCAAATATGAGACCTAAGCCACAAAATATAATTGAAACCCTTAAATAAAACTTCTGTGTTCGATTATGCAGAAATAGAATTGTTTGACTTTTTATTATTTACTAAATGTGTCCGCGACTTCGTTCGCGTAGCACTTTACTACAAACAAAGACTAAATGTTATTCGAATATATGATTTTCTTAAAGAGATTTTATTATGAACGCAGTATTATAGCACTGATGCGTATCCAAACAAACAGACAAACAGACATTTCTAAAAATGATTGAAATGTATTTTATTACTTTTTCGTAGACGCTTACATTAATTATTTTACAAAAATCTAAAATTACAGCCATTTTAGATTTACATTCTTATTATATGTATAGATAGATGGATACATTATTACAGTTCTATAAAATAACCTCAGTTCATTTTACAAATAAAATCTACAATTTTAGCATAATAAAACAGGTTATCCTAGCAAAGCATTTTCGTCTCTATTACGAAGCATTTAACCCTATATTATCTTAATTAAAATAAATAGGTGAACTGTCGCGCTATAAATCTTATTTATCGAAATTTAATATGGGTCACTGCTTTCCGTAATGAGTCTAATAAATTGTTACCCCTGACGTCACTTGTTAACAAAACTGACATGGGATTACATTGTTACCCGTTAAAGATAACCATTTTAATTTTAAATGTTGTTTTTAAAAAATCAAACCTTCGCAACCTCATTAAAATTCCGTGGCTCGAACGAATGAGTTGATTAGTGTTTTGTCAGCTGTGACTTAATAATCCGAGAATTCACGGAATTATTTCTTTGCATTTAAACCGATTAAAAAAATTATTATCGTGTGATTTCATTAAAAAGTACACGATCGATTCTTATGATTGATCTATAAAGATAATGTATATACAAAGGAAACGGTATAATTGTGTTTATTATTTATTATTAATATTATTCGTTTGTTATTTTTGCTTAGTATATTACTCATACGTCTATAATTTTTGAAAATGTTACACATATATAATTTTCATAACCTATTCAGAACGGACCGGAATCACAGGTAACACCGATCATCCAGAATCATACAGTACTCACACTTAGTATATATACATTTATTACATTTCAAAATAGACAAAAAAAAATACTCTGTAGATGCTATGAGTGTCCGCAATATCCTTAACCCAAATAAAAATCATTAAAGTCGCTTTGAAATGAATTTGATGAAGATATGTTGACAAGAAGTGGATGAATATCGAATTAGCGATATTTCGCCCATTTAAAAGTTCAGTATTCTCTTCATATTTAAATGGGACTACCCTTTAGTATAAGCGATTGAGATAAAAAAACGTAAAGAAAATAACTCATAACAATGAAATAAATGTGCTCTATTTTGAATTTTCATATTACTTATAGTTTAAAGGACAATATTTCAATTTCAGAATTTGTTTATTGAAATTATTAACATTAGTGTGTTTTCATATCCATTGGCACTCGGAGCAATACACATTTTTATAAAGTCTATGAATCAATCAAACGTATCTGCAAAATATCCATATTACATGTACACGGGGCCCTATACGCGTCGCTAGGAAACACAAGCCGCGCAAGCGTAATACGGCCGATCATGCTTACGTAGTACAATTAACGAAAATATAGATAAGAATACATAAAATATATTATACAATACGCCTTTTTTGAAGTACGTTAAAAAACAATAATTAAATCTTACGAAGAGTATCGTTTCAAATTTACAGTTAATAAAAAATCAGAGGAGAATTTAAAGTTAATTTAAATTACGTTCGCGTTAAAATGCTAATTAGAATGAAGGAACAATTCACACCTTTACAGAGGGCGTAAATTCGTAGCATTTGAGTTAATTATACAGTGAAACGACGTAGCTGTTTTAGAACTCGTAGCATTTTCGTAGCACGTAGCATTCCACGTAGCAGCGCGACTACCTTTGAATGGCTGATGTAAGTTGCGCGCACTCTCGTAAATTCTAGAATATTCCATTTTGAAAACTTACGTAAGCAACTATTCCAGGTACTATTTTTATTAATCTGTTGACGTTTGCTAAATAGATAATTGTTTTGTTAAGGTTTTTGTGATGCCTTTGTATTTTTATCTCTTGACTGATCAAGTTTTTGATACTTACGTTTATGTCATTAGCTATAAAATAAAATTGACGATATTTAAATGTATTTTTTTATATGAACGGTTTTACTTGTTATCTATTCTTGCACCTCAAAAGTACTCACTATACTGAGAGGTATATAGCGCATCGCGAAAATAATAGCGACCACGTAGAGTTTAATTTACTGTAAATTAAAAGAGAGTCACTAGGATGAGTATGCTAAATCATCTGTATGTATGTGTGTGAGTCTGTCATAATATGTATTGTATTTTTTTTAATCTAGTGAAGCACGTGATTTTATTCACATTATAAGTGTACAGAGTATGCAACTATATTCTATACTACGTGTATAAGTGTTGCTGTGGTTCTGATATTACATACTGAATTAAAATGATGATAAACTATATTCAAAAATAAAACAGCGCTATCTATGAGATTTCCATAACTTTGTTTTCTCTTAACTATCAAATTTAAAGCGCCATCTATTCGAGACTGTTGAAAGTTATAATTAATAACAATAATCAACATTGACAATCATTTAATTGGTAATTAAAAAATATTGAGGGCATTAATAGGATTATAAATTATGCTATCTCTCAAGTCGTACCCATTGTATATTAATATCAAGTTTCATGAAGAACCGTTTAGTAGTTTCGAAGTTTATCGTCCACAAACCTCATGATATTGGGTTTTTGTATATTAAAATTTTTGGTCTAATATCGAAAGAAGTAGAAAGGAATTTTATCATCACGAGGTATACCATATTGAGTTAAGTTGTGGGTGGGCTAAATATTGAAGTTTAATAATAAAGGATTACACGTGGCTCCGATGTTAATGTTTTATGTAAGTCTATTCATCCCCCGGTTACACCATTTGCATTAGCATGACAAATGAGCCTAACCGGTAAAGTAGGTCACGGCAACAGTGTCGATGCAGGTATAAAGCTTACTAGAACTGTCAATTTTATTAAGTAAAACATATATAGTGTAATAGTTATATAGGTTGTTGTAAACGAATAACTAAAATACATATATACAGTAATAGTTTTCAATTATATTGTTATTTTACATAAAACATTTCATTATCCACAATATAAACGACTTTTGTTGCTGGCGTACATAGGATATGTCATAAATTTATACCAGACTTGAAAAGAAAAATAAAATTAATTTATGAAATAGGTTATGTATTGTAAGGTGGTAGAGCCACGCTGAAGCTATTATTGGTCTCAATATCAATGAGTCGCCTCGCCCGGGATAGTACCACCCTCACACACAAAACCGACGTGAAGTAACAGTGCTTGCATTGTTGCGTTTCGTTAGGTCAGTGAGAGCGCCGGAGGCTCACCTCCCTTCTTTCCCCATAACTTCTCTCTCCAACTACAGGCTGGCAACGCACTTGCGAATCCCCTGGTGTTGCTAGTGTCTAGGGACGGCGGTGATCACTTAACATCAGGTGACCCACCTGTTTGTTACCTTCCTATGATATAAAAGAAAATCACACATCCATACAAATTATAATAGTTAGGCTAATATTATAATTTAAATGCGAGTTTTTATGGTGTAGTCCGGTGAAGCTGTTAAGACCTTGCTAGGTCAATAACGTAGTCAGTTCGAGAAAAAGAGTTTTTATGTTTGTTTATTTGGTACGCTTTCGCACTCTAAATATCTGATCAATAATTTTGCGTACATATTATCAGAATACAGAGAAAAGATATAGTATGAACTAAATCTGATTCTAGAATGATAGGTCAAAATATCTACGTTGACCTGGACGAAGCCGAGAGCAAAATCTAGCAACAGAAAACATGCAGCAGATATTTTCTAGCAAACTTAATTTTTTTTTATCTGTTAAACCTGCGAACAAATCTCGAAAATTTATAGTAATTTTACATATGAGGTTTTCGACTCTAGATGTCACATCTAGTGAACTTCATATCGCTTACGCATGCAGGTGCGATATGGCGAGACAAATCTGTTTGTTCAAGCGACACGGTCAGCTGTGTCGCTGGAACAGAACATTCAACAACCATAATGTTTTTTTTTTTTCCATTTTACAAAATATGTTGTGATAAACTGTGTCATTATTTTAAACTACTTATATACATCAAACATAAACGTGCAGCAATGATATAAATTTCTGAAGGCACCAATTTTCGGTAGTTTCAGTGAGATTTCTAGGATTTTTGCACTCCTATTTACTGAAGTAGGTCATAGAGTGTAATATAGTTATCACAAACTAGAAAAAAGTAATTGTATTTGATAGAGATCAGAAAGCACGATAAACAAGAAGGAAATAATAGTCTATGTACCTAAGTCGTGCAGTTCGGTGCGCTTTGTCGTATGCAGAGGTCATTAAAAATCAGACGCGACTAAAACCTCAGGGTACAACTTATATTGTCTATTTCTAGTGATGTTCTAGAATAGGATAGGAATAGGAGTGTTTCTGACGAGAGGAGGAAGGTGATGTGTACCCGGTTTGCCTTACTATTAGAACAGCGCCCGACAGCACATCTCATCGGGCTGACCATTGGAGCAATATGATGATAGTCATAGTAGATAGATAGATGAAAAAGTTTTTGTAGGCGGTAGAGCCACGCTGAAGCTATTACTGGTTTCAGGTAGTACCACCCCTCTCACAGAAAACTGACATGAAATAACAGTGCATGCATTGTTGTGTTTCGTTCGGTCTGTGAGAGCGCTGGAGGCCCACCTCCCTTCCTCTTTCCTCCTTTCCCTTTCCTTCCCCTGCCCCTCTCCTATATACAGGCTGGCATCGCACTTGCGACTTCCCTGATGTCGCTAGAGTCTATAAACGGTGGTGATCACTTAACATCACGTGACCCACCATTTCGTTTGCCTCCTTTGATATATAAAAAAAGTCTCGATTGATCCCATGCGACCCTGCTAAAATTGGCGGCCCGTAGACCGTGGGGTTTTAGTGAGTACGAATCTCACACTATTCACTTTAAGCTCCGGGAGGGTGGCGTGTCCATGAGAATTTTCCCACGTTAGTAAAACAGCCTAAAAAATATACTTTTTGTGTTTAAAAAAAATGGATGTAGTTTACACGCATTGGAAATAATAACTTCAATGAGAAAGCGAGAAAAGCGTTTCTCAAAAGTTATTCTTTATAGAAATACCAACGTATGTCTATTTTTTTGCCGAGCCATTTTAACATACTTTTTTTAATTAATTTTTTTCAGATACTTAGTGTTGAATATGAGATATAAGTATTATATTGACGGAAGAAAGCAGAATTGTCGTAACTTGGAAAACCCAACTTTACACTAGAGCAAAAAAACTTCGATTTTTATTATGTGTACTAAAACTAGGCAAAAAACCAAGGTCGTATCGATTAAAAATTGAATCGTAAGAATGCGAAACCCAGAACATTCGAAGCGGTATTCATTTATACAAGAATATAGTAAAAAGTAATTTAGCTCAAAATGTAAGTTACAACATTTCTGTTTTCTCCCGTCGATATTTCCAAATAACAGTAATATATATTTGTAAATTGTCGAATTAATGTTAGAATATCCATTGCAATGTGTTACTGTGGGAGTATTATTACCGCAATGGCGCGAGCTCGGGCTATATACCTGCTGCAGATAGGAGGCCGGTGTTGCCAACATTTTAACCGCAAACGAGCAACTGACATCTAAACTTTCCGTTTATGTAATAGTTCGTGACAATTCGCGCGTTATGTTTCTTAACTTAATTTTATTTTTCATTTATTATGTAACCATCTCTAAACCGTGAATTCATTGTCGTGAAAATGTTTTTGGTGTTTCATTGGACGTGAATGTTTTGTCGCCAGTACTAATTACCTGCTAGCTTAATAGCATAGTAATAGCAAATAACATAGCTAGCTATTAAGCTATATCCTTTGCATAATCTCTATGAAAAATGTTAGTACTTAATATAAAATAATGCTCAAAAAGTTATCTATCTACAAGATTTCCGTCGATATCTGTAGTCGATTGCCCCGTTAGCTCAGACAAACTTCAGTTCTATTTAGATACAGACAAATTGATTTAAAATTACACGTCTTTTTATAGTTTACAAATGATCTTAACATACGTTGTCCTCCCTTGATAATAAAGACATCCTAAAAGTCAACTGCAGCGCCGCCTACTGGGTCTAATTGTTAATCTAAATTATTCTTGAATCCACCTGAACACGCAAAAAAATTCATCAAAATCTGTTCAGCCGTCTAAGAATTCAGTTACATACACATGGACAGAAGAAATATGTATACAGGTTTTACATAGCTTACGGTTAAAATTGGATTTAGGTTATTTTCATATGTAGCGACAAATATTGCCTGTGCACTGTATGCACATTTATCTCTTACTAACCTCTGCCCACGACTTTGTTCGCGTCGAATAGATACACTAACACGCAGCAGTTCTCAAAAGGAAAAAAACATCCCGATTTTGAAACATTTTTTTATCTGTGCTCCGCTCCTATTGATCTTAGCGTGATAATATATAGCCTATAATCATTATCGATGAATGAGCTATATAACATTGAAAGATTTTTTCAAATCGGACCAGTAGCTCCTGAGATTACCCCCTACAACGCCACAACATCACAAACTCACAAACTTTACCTCTTTATAATATTAGTATAGATGAGATAATTACGTACGTATGCGTCATTTCGCAACCAACCCACAAACGACTCAACGCTTTGGTATTGCGGTAACCCGTTATCAAACATTGATGACTGATTATTGTATGAATTTTATTACATATGCTTTGAATCATATCTCTTCTAGAATCTTCTTACTACAAGTATTATGGTAGTTCTGAGTTGAAAACAAATTTGATATATTTCGTCGCGCGGTAATTTTTTTCATAATTAAAAACGATGAAAGAACAGAACTGCGCCGTGATTTAAGTTACAATTTTATGAAATTGTATAATGAAATATTTCTTTTAATAGAATACCTTTGTTCCTTTGTTAAAATCTCTTTCTTTCTACCGATTGCCCTTTTATTGTACAAAAGGGCGGTAAAATCTGAGTTTCCGCGACGGCTCAGCGGAGGGTGCCTGAACGGATAAAATTAATGATACTCCATTTTGTATATAAAGCCCTTGTTTATTTCTCACCTGTTGAATTTTTAACGTTCTATTCGCAATCGTAATAAGTTGGTGCGATTTAAAAATAAATTCTGTCGTCGTAACGTATTCTCAGGATTGTTAAATTCAATCAAAATAATGTATTATACTACCACGCTATGAAAAACATGAAAAAAAAAGCAATATGACAATACATTTGTAAATGTACTAATAACTAACGGGCCCAGCGGACGTAGTCCAGTCTTGATAAAAAGAAAAAACTAAAAGTCTACCTCAGCGCCACCGGGTGTAATTGTGAACACAAAATATTCTTGGGTACACTTGAACACGCACAGAAGTTTTCATCCAAAGCCGTTTAAGATTTCAGTCACAAAATAAACAGACAGCAGGATGATATATATAAAAATATCAGTTTTGTAATTCTATACTAATATTATAAAGAGTTAAAGTTTGTGAGTTTGTGACGTTGTAGGGGGTAATCTTAGGAACTACAGGTCTGATTTGAATGATTCTTTCAGTGTTATATAGCACATTAATCGAGAATGGTTATAGACTATATATCGCCACGCCAAGACCAACAGGAGCGGAGCACAGATGAAAAGTGTTTCAAAATCGGGATGTTTTTTTCTTTTGAGAACTGCCGCGTGTTTGTATTAGTGTATCTATTCCACGCGGACGAAGTCGCGGGCAGAGGCTAGTTTAGTTATAATTCGATAAAAGTCTGTTTTATGAATAGTCTGATAAGTCTCTACCGCCGTTTTGAATTTATTTCATTTATCTGAGAAAATGTCGCGTTATGTAATCTATTATATTATCTAGATGTTTTGTAAAGGAATCAATTGTTGCCACCATATATTACAATATAACAAGTAAGTAATAAAACAAATGCAGATTTTAAGAGGCTTAATCATCAAAAGTACTAGAAATACCGGCATAAAACCGTAAAAGCATTCGTTTTTTTTTTTTCATAGGAGGCAAACGAAAACGGAGAAAAACAATAGTTGGGTCACCTGATGTTAAGCGGTCACCATCGTCCATAGACACTTGCAACACCAGGGGACTCGCAGGTGCGTTGTTAGCCTTTGTAAGGTGGGGTGGGCCTCTGGCGCTCTCACTGACCCAACGAAAGGCAACAATGCAAGCTCTCTTACTTCACGTCGATTTTCTGTGAGAGTGTGGTACTACCCCAAGAGAGCGACCCATTTATGCTTAAAAAAACAAAAATAGGTTCAGCGTTCTACCACCTACAACAGTGCAGAACTATTGCGTAGTTTTCTAGACTTCTTATTTATTGGGACTCGTTTGACCTTTCCCATTTTTAACGCCCAACGAAACGGACAGGAATCACGTAATATATAAATCAAATTAGAGTATCTGTTATTTATCCGATCGAAAAAAATGATAAGATTACCAGTATTATAAGACAGATACTATATATTTTCGCAGTGATTTTAAACTACGGTATACATTGGATAGCATTCATATACGACAGAAATCATGTTACACATATATAATACATATATATTACAATGGTGCATGCCTTATATAGAAAAATAAAAGAAAAAAAATTATTAGAAAAAAATTCTGCATAAATAAAGTTGAAAAAATTAATTCGCCCCGAGAACCACAATTTAAAAACATTGAAACTGTGTAATAAAAAACCCGGAAGCTACGAGCAACTGAAATGATTAAAAATTCAGGTAAACAACCTTTCTACAAAAGTACACGTATATACCTACGTAAAATTCTTTGTAATAATTAACTACATCTTGTAATTAAACCTAAAACGTTACTATTTTAACTTCTGGTATTTAGTAAATTCGTATTTATCTATACTAATATTATAAAGGGTTAAAGTTTGTGACGTTGGAGGGGGTAATCTCAGGAACTACAGGTCCGATTTGAAAAATTCTTCAGTATTATATAGCTCATTTATCGAGGATGGTTATAGGCTATATATGATCACGCTAAGACAAATAGGAGTCAGCAACAATGAAAAATGTTTCAAAATCGGGACTTTTTTGAGCTTCCGCTGCGTGTTAGCATTAGTCCAAAGTGTGACTATTACTACGCGGACGAAGTCGCTGGTAGGGCCTAGTTTGTAATATTTCTCATGGATACAAAAAGCCCCCACTGCTTTCTGTGTACAAAATATACGGTAAAATGAGATATATATTTTTTGGAACTGAATACCTGACTAAACTGAAAAAATAATACAAGTTTGGGCAACGACTTCAATTGTACAAGTTGCATATATGATTAAAACCGCTGGGGAATAATAAAACCGGCTCAATTGTAACGAATTTCTAAATTAATCATTAATTTTGTTCATAAATTAGGCACGTCCGACGAATAAACAAAAATTAAAATGAATCCCAGCACGGGATTGCCTTTCACTGGATTAATTCATTAAAATTTCAAGACTTCAAGCGTAGGTAGAGAATACTGTTGAATGTTACTTTGTTCATGTACACCGCTGACCGCAATAGAACTTTGTTAAACTTTTAAACATTATAACTGTGGCTACGAGACATTTAATCATATAGTTGGAACTCGTAGTAATTAATTAGACCAGCATGACTTTCTATGGAGTTCGTGTCGTTTTATTCCTACTTTATAATTTTAAATCATATACTTTATTCAGTTTAGGTCCTAATAAAGCACTTATAAACGTCAGAACTACATCAAGTTCAAGTCTTCGAACCGTCAAGAACCTCGATCGGGTACATTTTTTAACATATATTTCCGATCTAAAAGTGTATTCTGTAGGTGGTAGAACCACACTGAAGCTGTAACTGGTTTCAGCATGAATGGGTCAGCTCGCCCGGGTTAGTACCACCCCTCTCACAGAAAACCGTCGTGAAGTAACAGTGCTTACGTTTCGTTCGGTCAGTGAGAGCGCCGGAGGCCCACCTCTCCTCACCTTCCCCCTTTCTTCTTGCCTTCCTTCTGCCCCCCTGGCAACACACTTGCGACACAGGCTGGCAACGCACTTGCGACTCTCCTGGTGTTGCAAGTGTCTATGGACGGTGGTGATCACTTAACATCAGGTGACCCACCTGTCCGTTTGCCTCCTATGACATAAAAAAAACATCATACAGTCGATTTTAATGGATTTTCCACAGAGAGGAGTCAATTTCCGACATAACCTTCGAAGCGAATGCTTTATTCTATTCCATCTAATGTATTAGTAACATCTTTCTGCACTCCTTTTCTATATGAACTTTAACATCTGATTTTAAAGAAAGAGATTACATAATGGCGGTACATTTTTTAAATATGTAGCAGTAGCATATTTCTTAAAAATTTTGTTTTTGTTATTGTTGATTTGCTTTTAAAATTTTGTAATAATTACGGTGTTTTCTTAAACCTATGCTGGCAACAGTCTATTGACTAATGTATTATAAGGTTTACATTCATTTGTATGGAGTTTGAACCCTTATGGTTTTAAACAGTCCAGGTGTTAAATATTCCAAATTTCACGCTTATCGTAAGACTCACTCAAGAACATTGCATTCTTAAAGATGGGTACAAAGTTTTCTCAAGCAAATAGCTCATCTTGAAAAGCTTTGAGTTATGAACAAAGCGAAAGGAAAACACTCGCGGCTGTATACTTATCCGATAGTCCAACGAAGTTAGGGCTTTTACGGATCTGTCAATAACAGACACTCTGAGAGGATTTAAAAATCAAGACGGTACTAAACGTTGAACAATTCTGCGAGAAATCTTCAAGACGGACCTCATTTATTACTTTCATTTTAAATGTAGTACAAATGCATCTATTTAACAATCAGTACAGAGATATATTTGGAGACGTAAAAACTATATAGAACAACAGAGTTAAATTTGATCGTAGAAGCACCACTGCCTAACCCATACTCGTATTACTGCTGTAATTTAAAAGTGCGTAGTCCGGTGAAGTTGTGAAGGCCCGTCAGGCCAATTGTGTTAGCCAGTTCAAAAAAAAAAAACTTTGAAGTGTTCGCATTGTTCTATTAAACAGTTAAGCAAAACATATTAACGGTATGAAATATAACTTCTAGCTTTTACTCGCGGCTTCATTCGTGTTAATTTACATTTAGTCTGTCCTTCGGGAACAATATTTTTTTCTTTTTTGTTAGGTATTTAAGGTGTAAAATAGTAACCAACAAACTCTCTTACGCATTTACATTTTTTAGTTAAGATTAGGCTTACAGTGTTCATTTGATTGAAGAAGGCGTTACTTTGCGGAAATCCATCATTGAATACTAAGGTGGATGCTACTTTGCACTTCCGCCTGGAACTGATTGAACACTACTACGTCTAACTACAACAAAAAGAAAATCAATTAATTAATCAACATATATTTTGTATATATTAATTATATTTTGTATAATTAATATAAATATAATAATTATCAATAAATTAATTAAAATATGTTGTAGATTGACGTGTAATCTCGACAATCGATTACACGTGTTTCGCTCCGTCACGGAGCATCATCAGATCGATGTTGACTCTTCCGTTGCGAGCGGGCGACGTCGATTATACAAATTATAATTAATATATACAAAATACATGTTTAATAATTAATTGACTTTCCTTTTTGTTGTAGTCAGACGTAGTAGTGGTTAATCAGTTCCAGGCGAAAGTGCAAAGTAGCATCCACCATAGTATTACAATGTTTACTTTTGTCATTTGGATGTTATGGTTTTGTGCTATTTTTAAATATAAATCTTTTATTTTTTTATAATTTATTTATTTTTCCTGGTCCGCACCTTTTTTTAAATCATTAGAAAACTAGTACAGCTTAAATTCAATATTATAAAATTATATATTCAAAAGCCTTTATTTAGGCTTAGTGTTCAGTTTTGTCATTTGAATGTTATGGTTCTTTGCTATTTTTAAACATTCATGTGTCTATTATTTCTTAATAATTTATTTTTCCTGGCTCACTCCTTTTTTTAAATCAATTGAAATCTAGTGTATCTTAAATTCAATATTATAAAATTATATATTCAAAAGCCTTAAGTACCGTCAACATAACAGTTCAAAATAAGCCAATCTAACTGGCACTTAGTGACAATGGACTCGATTTAAACTTCCGTTCCTTAAGCGGATAAGCCTAACTTTATCTGGAAGTTTGCTTCAACACGGTTTCAAGTAATTCCTTATGAATTATATTTATTGATGACGCCCACTTTTTACACGACTGCCCTTGAGGGCTGTTTTACCGTATGGCTTTTTCTTTAGTACGGTTTGTAATCTAAAGTATTCGATAAATTTTAGATATGTTCGTGAGATTTAGTTACATTACACCACGAGCACCAATTATATACTTCTTATTTGTCCGGTGAAGCTGTTAAGACCTTGCTAGGTCAATAGAGTAGTCAGTTACAAAAACTTCTTATACAATTTACTAACTAATCATATATATGGTGGGCTGCACAAGCTCAATATAAAATATCAGTTTTACATGTATGCAGGCCGCTATACTACACATTGGGAGTCTGACGTAAGCGGAATACACCACTAGCATGTCGAGGTCATCGGTGACGCGAACCCATAAGTTTTTCTTTTACTAAAATTGCTCAATGCGGCTAAAGAAGTTTTCCTTTAATACTTTTTTTATGTCATAGGAGGCAAACGAACAGGTGGGTCACCTGATGTTAAGTGATCACCACCGTCCATAGACACCATCAATACCAGAGGAGTCGCAAGTGTGTTGGCAGCTTGTGTTGGAGGGGAAGAGTGAGGGGGAAGGCGAAGAGGAAAAAGAGATAGGGAGGGATATGGACCTCCGGTGCTCTCACTAACCGAACTAAACGCAACAATGCAAGCACTGTTACTTCACGGCGGTTTTCTGTGGGTCGGGTGGTACTACCCCGGACGAGCCGACCCATTCATGCTGAAACCAGTTATAGCTTCAACGTGGCTCTATCATCTTTTAAAAACTTCATATATTTTAAATTGTTAAAGAAAAAAAACAACCCTTTTTGCATCAGGATATTTTGATTTTTTATTACTCATACCGATTTAAGTTGTTTTTGTTTGTAAATATTATTTATTGGAAATTCAAAGAGCTTCAAATATAAATGTATCGTTTTCGTTAGAGAATTTAATAAAAATTGCACGTCGTTATCGTTTTTTGCGGTCGGTAAATTGTAATGGGCGACACAAACGAAACAATACATGTTTCAATAAATATGAGAAGCCAATCAGTTTTTATATTCGTAAACTGCCGATTGGTAATCGGGGCAATTGCTGACTGAAATACATTTTTATTCATAAAGACATTTGGTCAGTTCACATACTTTAATGAAATTCTAGATTTTGTTACGTGACTGTGATGCATTCTCAATGGTTTTAGCAGAGACAAAAAAAGAAGGTTCGCTATTTCTATAATAGTAGCCTTTTGAATATTAAAACCTAGTTAACACAATCTATCTATGTAGAATCTAGATAGCTTCTGTAGAAAGCAATTTAGATTTTCCCTAAATAAAACAGAATTGCACATCAAACGGCTGAAGAATAAGCACCGTAATTCTCCGACCAGCTGTTTCAGCACAAACTAGCTCAGGTAGGATTACGCGACCGCATCCGACCTAACTATCTCTCCGTATAAACAGATTTCGCTGCATTATCATAGACTAAATACGCAGACTCGACATTTCATTGGTTTCGGACAAGAGAGGATTTAAATCAAAATATCGCTTATTCAAAGTAGGTGCTAATTAAATAGATACGTGAATAATACCGAATACGATTATAGATAGTCTTCTTCATGAAAATTATAAATAATTAACAAATTATTACATATATAATATAAGGTATAACTTTAAACTGTTGCATATTAATATTGTTACATTTATTATATTATAATAGAAATCAACTTGGCCGGGTTTATGTAGTGATTTATATGGTAAAGATATATTTTAAGAAAAGTATATCCAACGGACATATACTGTAATGACAAATAAGTGTCCTTTCTCAAATAAATTTTGTTCGATATATTATATTGTTCGAGTTATAGTAAAATATTAAATTCGCAATGGGGTTCTGAAAACCAATAGTCTTTCGCATTCTAATAAAATTATAAATTCATTTTTATAATCAATGACATGCTATTTATATTAGTACACAGTACAAATTCCTATAGCGAATTTGAATTCCCAACATTTAAATCAAATTAGTTCCCTCTGAAAAGCTTTTATTGTCCGGGCGAAACAAAGCCGCTATTCTGGGTAACACAGATATTAAGTAATGTAATGTCATTGAATTATTTTTCAAAAGGAATTCTAGTAAAAAAAATACTATTAAAACTTTCATAATAAAAACGTCTGTTCTAGTTAAGTGCTATTTTATACTGTAATATATCTAAAAACTGTAAATTGTTGTATAAGATGCATATTGTATAAAGTATGAGTATACATTCGGGATATGGGTATATACTGTTACTATAATCAATAATTTAATATATTTTATGGAAATCTCTCATTTAGTGACCTTTTTTTTACGTGGGGAAATCCCTTATGGATGCCCACCCTCCCGGGGGAGAGGATGGGTTATTTCCGACTCACACGGACTAAAACCCCACGGTATACCGACAGACCGTGATGTTATGGCGGCAAGGGATCGGTTCAATTTAGTAAGCTCCTACGGTGTTCTTTCTTAAATCATTGGAGGCAACCGGACAGGTGGGTCACCTGATGCTAAGTGATCACCACCGTCCGTCGACGCTTGCAACACCAGGGGAGCGCGTTGCCTCCTTATGCTTGTGGGAGCGGGCAGGTAGAAAGAAAGCCGTTCAGTAGCTTTTGAGTTGATCGCGAACAGACAGACAGACATGGAAGAGGACTTTGTTTTATCATATGTAATGATTTGTTGGTTTTACTATTACATATTCTGATACGTGCTAATTAAATTATACCAATAATAATTTTGCATTCAGATAAATAAAAGGCTAAGATGGAAACTAATAGTCGCCATTCGTATATCAGAAATATCGAGTCATTGTGAATAATGGCCGTGGGCGGGTCAGATATGGCGTTATGCCAAACGGTAAAACCCGAGCATGTGGCATGGATGGATCCATACAAACGGTCCAATCTTTCAGCCTCGTTCGACCTCCATTATATTATATTTCAGAGCTTTGAAAAACATGCGACTCGATTGTTTACGTCATTTACGTAAAGCTTGTTCATGACTCACTGTTTTATTAATTTTGGACTTCTATAGTTTAGAGGGTTGTATTAAATTATATAAATGGGTATCGTATGACATTTAGAAGAAATACGGTTTTGTCTCATAAGTTCTCGGTTTTTTTGGTATGGAATGAAATTCTGGGTTTTAGATCAGGGGTTCCTAAATTATAAAGATAACGGGAACACCAACCAAATACCTTTTATTTTATGGAACCTCATATCAAATGGTTACAAATCAACACTGAAATTTATATAAGTACGTTTGAATGCTTGATAACTACCTACCTATTAACATAATAGTGATTGCATTATTGCGTTTCGTTCGGTTAGTGAGAGTGCCGGAAGACCACCTGATCTCCCCTCGCCCCTCTCTCCTCTTCTCTCCCTTACTTATTTCACCGAAACAAAGGCTGGTAACGCACTTGCGACTCCCCTAGTGTTGCTAGTGTCTATGGACGGTGATGATCACTTAACACGTTATTAACAAAGTATTGAGTCCTTCTCATCACATATTTTGAGCTATTTCAAAATAATATTTGTCATCGTGATATTATTTAGGTAATAGATAATAATAAATAATTTAGGCAGAACCCCCGAACGAAAGCCAGTTTGGGAATTCCTGTTTTAGATGACGCTTGAGAGTCATTCATAAAATTTTAATAATGATCATCTATTTTCAAAGACTATATGACAAGAAGTGAACAATCACGAAGATGATTATGAAATATCTGGCTCAAGCCTAGATCCGTTTCCTCGGCGTGAGGCCCTGAGTACGCTGCTCGCGTGATATAGTGACACTTTTTTTTTTTCGAGCTCACTACGCTATTGGCCTTACTGGCCTTCACAGCTTTACCGGACTACCGATATAGTGACACAAAATCTTACATCACTCTGACAACATTACACATATTACCTCCACACACGTGCACACATACACGCTTACACACGAAAGTGGAAGGTTTTTCTTCTCATTATCAGACTTAAATAGTTCGGAGAATTGTCCGATACGAAGTATGTATATGAGTTGTTGAGGTATGTGTGCTTGATACACATATATATTTCAACAACTAATATATGTATGAATAGTTAGCTTAGCTTAGGCTACCTCCTACCGTGCACCCCTTAAGCTAGTTATCAAATAAAATCGAATAAGTGCCTCAGGCGCTCCGCCTTAGCAGTCCGGTGAAGCTGTTAAGACCTTGCTGGGTCAATAGCTTAGTCAGCTCGAGAAATAAAAAATTACATATACGAGAGAAACAATCTTGGTAAAAATATAAAAATCCCGCCTACAATCGATCACCAGTATGAAGTCTTCAAGTTATAAGAAATATACTGAATTTTACTTTAATGCGAACATCGAATTATTTCATTCATTTTTTAATATTACCACTAAGTATTACAATTTATTCTTGTAAAAGAAGAGAAAACCTAGTATTCTATGTAATATTTTAATTATTAAATTCCATTTCAATGGAATAACAATGTATTCAATAGTATCTCAGTAATATACCAATTTTCTTAGCGGCGAAATTTCGTGTAAAATTATGAACAACATCAGTATTCAAATTTGTACTGTCTTGTTTAAGACAATAAGTTCATATTACTTACTCGAAATGTTATTGTAATATTTGCTCGAATTTATACAACAGAATACTTTATTAATAATGCTTATTCAAGTTTGGTGAAACTAAACAATAAATATTTTCTACGCAACATTTGGTACCTAATGGATAAGTGAACTCGCGAACTTTGTGACAAAAGAATATGTTTATATTGCATTAACTACAACCTACAAATAATATTTACACAGTACATTACACATTAAATACACAAAATATTTTTAAATCTAATTAGTACATAAAAAAAAAGTCTTAGACATTACGATGCAGATACACAGAAATATAAATTAATAAACAGTCCGTAATACATATCTTTATGTAAGTATAAGAGAAATTACTAATGTTATTAATAATACATATTTTTAATATAACATGTTTATAACACGAAAGTAAATAGTGTGTACAAGAAAATTTAATTAAGAAATATGACTGATAACAAAAAATTCTACTGTAAAAATACACCATATGGTCTCTTGACTATAGTTAAGTATCTACCTAGACTTAAATTGTCATAAATCTATCAATATCCAAAATACCTCTTGATCTTATACCCTTAACAATAAAAAAAAAAATTGTCCAAATCGTTTTATAAATGACACAAAACCATCTACTTTTTCAGAGCTGTTAAAAGTAATTATTCTTAGTCTCGTATATATTTAAAAGTTCACAGCATCCTAAACTCTAATACAAATAGTCCTGAAGACTTGCTTCATACCTATGAAAATATAAAATGTGAAAAGAAAGGCATGAGATACTTTAATAGTTTGACTAAGAATTTTATCACAATGTAATAATCTGAACTGATGTATGGTGCTTTTTTATTAATGATATCTCACTCCATTTTTCATGCGATCCACTATGAATTCTTCATTACTCGATTTACTTAATGATTCTTTAAATTTATCAATACAAAAAAAATCATCTGCTTTTGGTTTCCTTAATGCCTTTTTCATATTAAAACATCACAGACACTGCTTTTGTATGAATATTTTATTAATATTTTGTTCGAATTATCTGTGGGATTATGTAATTGTCTGCGAGGGAATATGTGAAGCGTCGGAATTCCGTACACCGTCCGGTTATGTCCGGATATTTGTCCGGAAAATAGAACTTGTCCGTTCCCTAGCTTCAAACTTCGCCGCTTGTTACATTCAGGCGTACAGTCCCGTCGAGATGTCTGTGCAATGAATGGGCAAATATTGATACATTAAAATAATATTACATGATTTATTTTCGCACGCGTGTTTTGTTTATATTATGGCTAAAGTAATAACTTTTTAAACACGTAGATATATAATATATATTATGTGGACCTAGATGTATTTTGCGCCACGTATAGTTAAGTTAGTATTTGTCTGGAATTATCTTATTTTCATTTTAATTATGATTATTTTGATGTAAGCCCAATGCCTAGAAAGATAAAATATACAGTTTTAGGTCCTCATTAACGTATTTATCCTAAATAAATAGTGACAAGCAACAGTTTAATTAAGTGATCTATTTCAAATTCTCAAAAACAAAAATAAATTATCAATATACCTCAATGAACTGTAAGCAAAAGCTAGAAATATTTCATGTATTTATTAGACTAAGAAATCACAATTAATCTGTTAAATAAAGCTTGTATGCACATAGTTACCTGACATTGCTTAAGAGAAACATTCAAAATTCGATAATAACGTTTGTTATCTACCCAGCTCCGGTGCCGCTCGAGACACGAGATACTAGCACCACAATATTAAAGATACATAAATGAGAATTATTATAACTATATAGATTTCAATGAGACATAAATAGGAATTGATATAATTGATTTATTACTTGCATAACATTAGTTTGATGATTATCATAATTTTAGTAATTACTTTGACTTATAGGGTAGATGACGTTACTCTACACACATAATTGTATGTCTAAACAAATTTCAGATACATAAATAACAATGATTTTATATAGAATTGACGTACGTAAATAATATTAATTTATTCGTTAATTATTATCCTTGTGTTATTTAAAACATGTAGCAGAATTATAAGTAAATGGTAATTGTTTCGATTTATATAGTTCGTCTTATAAATTATATAGTTCGGCCTATAAAAGGCAAGATGTCGGTGTTATCTACGCATTACTTTGTGAAAAGTACTGTAAGCCGTAACTCTGGTCAAATAAAGAGTGAAAGTAACTACGAAGTATTTATTGGCATCCTGACTGCACCGACTATGTGTTGGACACCTGCTAAAACGTTTGATAATGTTTAAAATATTGTTAAGGTTTGGCAATCGCTCTTTGTTTCTAAAAATCATGGCAAATGAATTTATCACTCTGCCTCAGGGTAACGCTAATCATATAATTACTTTCGCAACTAATACCAGTCCAATAAGAGTAAGATCACAAAGAAGTACAACAGGCTCAAAAAGAGTCCAGACCTCAAATATCAGAACTTGTAATATTTTGACTTTATAATCGTAAGTTAACCAGACGAGCTCTTGAATCTTATTTTACCATTATACTGTTTATGAACTTATTAAAGTACTTTGTGGGTTTTAGGATTTGACTATAGTTTCATCTGACTCTAGATGATGCAGTAGTCCAAGATGGTAATATGCTAAACTTAGTGAGGACTAGCTGTGCCCGCGACTCCGTCCGCGTTTAATCTAATGTAAAAGAATAGTGACTAATGAAATCATCTGATCGTATTAAGTCCATTTACTTACTTTCGTGCTTAAATCGCATCGTCATCAAAGTTACAATAACTTTTAATATAGTGAACCGCTTTTATAAAACGAAGACTAAATGTTACTCGCGGATATGCTTTATGATATTCTTTGTGAGATTTGATCGTGAACATAGGACTTTAGCAGTGAAAAATGTTCAAACAGACAGACATACAAAAATGATTGAAATGTATTTTATTACTTATTCCAAGACGCCTATAACAACTTTTTTTTCACAAGAATGTAAAAAGTCCAACACGTTAGATTTATATTCTTATTCTATGTATAGAAAACGCTGTTATCAGAACATATCTATATGGTATTTGGCGATAGATATTATTCTCAAAGGTGGTAGTTAGCCAAGCGATTTTGGAAAAACGCACTCTCACCCAAACGGCCTATACCATGTACTAATCTTTTTCTATTTATATGTAAAATCTATCGTAGTTGTTCATTCGTATTATGAATATTTAAAAAGAAACCTCATTTGGCATGTTGTGAGTTAGATTTTATGAAACAAAAATATGTAACGAGAAAGAGATAACTATAAATTTATATAGGTATAGGTTTTAGGCAGTGAGAGAATAAGATAGTATAAAATAATAATAATATAAAACAAATGGATTAAATTGACACACTGAGAAGCATTTTGTTTGCCCGTAAAATCCATTCCAATTATCTAACATGAGTGAACACCGAACAAAGTGACACTCATGTAGGAAACAATCCTCAGTATAGGACGTCTGTTGTTAATAAGTTTTTGTTTGAAGCGTAATATTTACAATTAGTAGAAAAATAAAAATGTATCAAACAATACTCTTATAATACTTTTTAAAATAATTGGTCTTGAGTGTCTGATTGATTAAATGACCTGGAGGACGATATAATCACGTGTGACGACATACCTTTATAACTACTTCCCCCAACGTTTTGCCTGCCGCGACTTATAATTCTATGTATCCCGAAATACATATTTTTAACTCTGAGAATATACAAGAACTAAGCAATATAATAGTAGAACGAAGAATAGGTAATTCGTAACCCAAACGTTACATATTATTGTTACGGATATAGGTTTTTGTTACCCAATTCCGAATTTGACGATGTCTACACATGTCGATACGTGGAATCGACGTAGCTGAACGGTAATTGGCATCTATCAATAGAGCAGAACCTGAGAATTTCTGAGGATACATATCATAGGAAAATAATCTTAGCTACCGGACAACTAATAATAAAATATGGATATGTTAATCTATACTTTCTATACTAATACACTAATAATATAATAATAATAATAATCTATACTAATATTATAAAGAGGTAAAGTTTGTGACTTTGTGACGTTGTGACGTTGTAGGGGGGTAATCTCAGGAACTACTAGCCCGATTTGAATAATTCTTTCAGTGTTATATAGCTCATTCATTGAGAATGGTTATAGGCTATATATCATCACGTTAAGACTAATAGGAGCGGAGCACAGATGAAAAATGTTTCAAAATCGGGATGTTTTTTCTTTTTGAGAACTGCTGCGTGTTAGTGTTGTTGTATCTATTCCACGCGAACGAAGTCGCGGGCAGAGGCTAGTTACTATATAAATAGTGCTATTTTTACACCAATAGGCAGAAGAGTAACCACAATTTTGAGTTCATGTATGTATATTCTCTAACACACTATGTAGTCTAATCTGTCTGCTGGATTTTAATATATAAGGTGCCGTTAAATTCCTTTTATTTATGGGTAGGATATAGGTAATAGCTGTCTTTACACGACAAGCTGATTCACGCACGATTGGAGTGTGCAGGATTGAACACAAAAGAGGGTTGTGTATGCGAATTCACAAGTGATTGTTATTGGCTGCCTTTAGACACGCAATCTTTCTCGTGTAAAATAATTTCCACGCGGGAAAAAATGTCTCGTATAAAGGCTGCTATTAACTATGCTGTCTTTGAAGGTAACCTTAGTAAATATGCTACAAGGTCTAAATGAAGATATATGTTTAAAGAAATTAGAACAGATTCCAAACTAGTATAAGTATAGGTGGTACTTAAGCGAATAGGATCAGAATGGCTGTATTTATTTGGTCATTTTTTTATAAATGTTGCGTTTAATTGTCAGAATATAAAGTATTTTTGAAAAAAAAAAAAAAATGTTAGAAAATTCGTACAAAGTGCAATATGTATGTATATTTATAATTTACGTAAGAGTGCTTTATTTTACTAATAAACAAACAACGTTCAACATAAACTGAATTTCACTTGTTCTAAAAGCATAAGTTACGATAAAAGACATTTTTGCAAGGGCGTTAATAGCCTCTAAATGTACTCAGCGAGAGTTAAGCTGTGCCTTTACGAGCTTCACGAGACCTTGTTTTGAATAAACTATTTTTAGTTTTATTTTCCTTACTGATGAGTTGATTTATATTCTCTCCGAGGTGCTTAGTTTTGTTATAAAAAAATAACACCAAGTCGTAGAACAGAAATATTTAACTCGGTAATAAACACCAAAAAATAATTTTCTTTAGTAAAAATATCTTGAAATGAAACTTTTTGTGAGGAGTGATTTGAAACTCTGATCTGCAACCTTTTTGGTGACAAAGGGTGGTAGGCGTAAACACAGTGTCAGGTAAAGTGGGTGCCGTGTCTCGTGTGCTTTCAGGTACCGTGAAACCTGGCAACTTTGCCGTCGGATGTTCTTTTCGCCGTACACCAAGTTCTGAAGTATTAATGTCTATTACACCGAAACCACACTTTTTTATTATGTATGTCTTTAAATTAAATTTGATTTGTTAATTAATAACATTTATTATTTACTTTTTTACGGCAACTCAGTAATATACAACGTAATAGTATAATAGTAAGTAATATATACGGTAATGCCCGTTAATTTTTTCTATGATAGCGCCCAAGGACTGTGTGCTCCGATACTTTAATAAAAAAATATGGGATAAACTCTACAGAGGCAAGTTTACTTTTGATAACTATTTTATTACATTTAATTTAATGAATTAATAATTATTTACTTCGATATCACTTAGTCGTCCTCAGAAAATATTCTTGGCAAATTTAGCAACCCAGAATAGTCATAAAATAATGTCGAAATTGCCATATTTTGTTGGGTACAAGGGTTGTCACAAACCTTTTTGAGATTATGTAATTATTGAAACTAATTTACGGTTTCGATAGAAACTTATCTGGTGGGGTATGCATACGTAATATTGTTGAACATATCTTTAAAATGTAATATATAACTTTTGTTTTTCGAGCAGTTTTAATAAATTATAAGTAAATAAAAATTTGTCCTACTCGAAAACCCTGACGTTTTTTCCTTTTTAGTACGAAAAAATCAAAATCGGGTCGTGGAATTTACCACATTTAACAAAAAGTATCATTTTACGATAATAATACTAGCCATGATGAGTATCTAGCTGTATGCAAGTTTGTTCATGGTTTTTCATTATTTCTTTTGTGGAAATCTGTTTATTTACTCCTAAATTTAGGTGAGGCAATGTTACCGTACGTTGTAGTTGACTTTGCCATAAAATATTTTGGCTGAGTTCGGTATTAAATTGCTCTTATAAAATTAATATTTATTATATTATTGGCGACATGGTAACCAAATTAATTCTTTAATGAAATTTTCTCAAAACTGATAGATTAAATTGAAAATTTTCGATTATTTAATCAAAAACTCTTAAAATCGGTATACATGAAAGTTTGATGATGAATATCTTTTGAACGATTAATTTAATCGCCAAAACATAAGATACCATTTTTATAGAGCAGTTAATTTGCTACAAAAATTTCTATTGCCCATTCAATAATAGCCATTTCTTGTCGAGTTATAAAATTCATAAACAAAAGTGACATTTGACTTAAAATAATCAATCTTAAATCTTCAATATTAGTGAAATGGTGAGGTTTACGGAAAAAACATAAGATACCTTTTTTGCAGAGCATTAAATTTCCTACAAAATTCTTAAAAAAAACTTTTCTGTACGACCAATTAATGATGAGGAATGAATTTTTTTCTATTGGACTGAGAAAAAAATGAAAAACTGCGATGCGGAGGATCTTCCTGTTAAAATTAAGAGTTCATATTTGGTGAGAATTTTTTTAAGGTGCCTAGTAACCCATTTTTCCGTATTAATTGTAAAAAAAAAAATAGTTGATTTTTTTGACCCACCCTAATGTATAGGTTACATTTATAGTACTGGTGACATTTTAGTAACTTTTATTATAAATGTCTGTTCATAATTTTTTATATATCGGTTTGTATTTAATAGTTTATGTAGATTATTGCTTCATTAGGTTTTTATTCTCGAAATGACTACGCTATTGGCCTTACTGGCCTTCACAGCTTCACCGGCCTACCAACTTCATTACGTAGTTCTAATAATTTTTCGTCAATATATAATTTGATGTTAAGCTCAAAACATATTACTAATATGACAAAACACATACTCATAATACACTAATCATTTATTATTTTTTATATTTTGTACCTCTTTTTATTTAGCATTCGAGCCAAGAGAATTGGTTAGCCAATGTGGTTTCAACCTACGTATTCTCTAGAGAATAAACTTTCGTTCAGCAGTAGGACGTTTACAGGTCAATTATATTTTATATAAATAAAGAAACACAATAACTGTTTACGAACTAAGAAACTTAATAACGGCCACAAACACTAAAGGTCGTAATAAAACACGGCCATATAATATTTACTCGGGAACCGAATTGTATCGTGAATTTTTTATTAAGCACATTGCAATTGTTGGCCTCTCTAACGTTATGTTATTTGTCTTTATTTCAGAAAACAACGAGAAGTTGGATAGAGACCACATTCCAGAAGAGAGAGTGTCGATGCTTCGTGCCGAGCGCTAAGGATGAGCATGTGTACGTATTCAATGATAATAACAGTGTTATTATAAAAAATAAAGTATTAAATACTTGCTTCAAAAAGGTTACATTTTAAGCGCACCACGCTCGTTGAACGTTCGCCATCTTGCCTATTGTCTCCCTTTGGTTAGGTTAAGTTAGACGTGCGGTCCCCGTGTTGATAGAGCACGGCATATTGCCGCCGCTCCGATGGTCCTCGTTTTTTCACCATCCACGGGCGACCCTAGCACGTGACCAGGGCAGCGGAGTTTTGCTAGTCCTCACCCCGCACCCTGGTCCACATTCGCGCTCAGCGGCCAAGGGGTTTTTTATCGGTAGCAGTCCAACATAACCCTCACATTGTCCCCCGGCGGTGTGAGGTGTATCCCATGCAGGATTTTCCTCTCGTTAATAAAAAAAAGGTTAGACTTGCGGTCGGCCGTTCCTGCCCACCCAGCTAAATGGTGCAAGAAGAACACCGAGGGGGTTTACTCAGTAGAAATTTGACATTCTCACCTGGGCTGCCCGACTAGGAGGAGGATTCCCCCGTGAAAAAAAAGGTTAGACTTGCGAAAAAAGGATAACGCGAACTTGCTCGATACCCTTTTAAATACGTATTTAACTTTTTTGTAATAACACCGAAATAGTTTTAGGTTTTACAACAAAATCCCAAAGCATATTGCCGTTTCGTCGGACTTTAAGTTTAAGCGCCATACCAAGCATTTTTTTTTCTCGAACTGACAAAGTTATTCTCCTAGCAAGGTCTTAACAGCTTCACCGGACTACGACTAGTGTCAAAAGGCAATTATAAAGTGGATCAATATGTGAATGACAGTGATGTTTGGAATTGACTCCTCTCTGTCTCTCGAGAAACGATTGTAACGTGTAATGTGTGTGTCAAAAAGATAGTCCCGATCTAGTTTCTTGCGGCGTCTTCTCGATGACTGGATTGTTTTCCGAACCGGTGGTAGCTTTGACGTTCTTAGTGCCTCTGTAGGAATTTATTATATATTTCTTGACAATGTTACAATAACAAATGCGTAATACGTTCACTCAATGCAACAATGGGGTTGGATTGGCATAGCGGACGACGCCACGACACGATCGGTGCCACATCTTATTAGGGCCTAAACTGAATAAGGTATATTTGATTTTCATAATTAACGCCATATTCAAAGCCACCTACGTACATTTCTATAGCAAAATCATTACTAATTATACCCTTTATCCTCACATAATTATTCTGTCTCACCTTCGTTATTCAACGCTAAATTTAATATTCTCCTTCACGCTATTTATTGCTATAATAATTTTGAACTACTTTATTCAAGACAAATTTTTGCTCACGTAATTGTAAAGAACCTGGGCGACCGAGCCAAGCTCGGTTCTTTAAAAAACATTTTAAATTAAAAAAAAAAACTTAAGTTGGCCATGTAAAATTAATATTTTTATCACGAACAAAAAATACATCTCTTCTGTCACTCGGATTCGAACTGGGGATACACGGATTTGCGAAGCAACCGATTTCCATCTGAATTATTTTTGTTTTTACAGAGGGGCGTAATTTACCTTTATATTCTAACTATATTTTTTCATTGCCTGAAAACTCGGTTAACAAAAGTTTTCTATCAATAAAATCTAGCTAGATCGATTTATCTTCCCCGAAACTACCTACATACTATGTTTCACGGAAATAGATGACGCCGTTTCCGAGATCCTGAATATATATAAAAATATACAAGAATTGCTCGTTTAAAGGTATTATATTAGAACTATAATTATAGCTCGGGAACAGTGAAACTTTTCTGAATGAAAAGTACTCTTTATCCTTTTTTATACCCCTCACAAAGTGTATCTAAAATTTGATAGTGATCTGTTCAGTAATTAAGGCGTAGAAATATAACAAACAGACTTACATTCGCATTTATAGTATTAGTTAGGATATAGTTTTATTGTTAAACGTATTTAAAAATAAGTAGGTTCTCAACTCAGTTGTATCTTTTTAAATGTTTGTACGTCAATTTTTTTAAAGTCAGTTGCGGACTCTTGTATGTGGCCTTCGAATATGTTTATACATGTGTAATGTAATTATTGTTTCTTTGTTTAACTGTAAGTTTTCCTAAGAGCTTAAAATAAAATATACTAAATAAAATATAAACAGACAGAGAACATTCTTTTTTATCGGAATTAGGATATTTAGAATTTTTAAAGAGTTCCATTTTGAGTCATCAGCACTGGTTCTTGGATAAGACGCACCAGGGAACTGTTTAAAATCTAATAGTAATATTGTAGATGTTGACTACTAAGGTTTATGGTATTGGTACGCAATCTACGACTAAGTTGGTAGGTAGTAACTACCTGGCTATAATCAGAGGCGATCTGTTGTATTGTTTAAAGTTAAAAATTATAAAGTCGGTTGTATTTTTGAAGTGGAAATTCTTATAGCACAGTGAAGCTTACTTAATATCAACTACCTAAAACCTTTGTTACTAATGGATATAAGAACAATTGAAGTTGTAACCGTTCGGCTGTTCAGTGTTAGGAGACCCTAACACGCGATATACTAATGTCTAGTGTTAGCTTGCTGGAGTAAGATATTTAACCCTTAACTGTGTCTACTACTGGTCTACGAAAAGTACTTAAAGCTAAGTATAATTTAATGGTTGTTCTTTTTAGTAATAACTAACGTAGGTATTAGTAGTTTACAGTTTTTACCTTATAATTTAATAGTTTTATAGTTTAACTAGTCTCTGCCTGCAACTTCATTCGCGTCGAATAATTACTTTGAGCTAACGCAGCGGAAGCTCTTAAAAGGAAAAAGACCCGATTTTGAAACATTCTTCGTTGGTACTCCGTTCCTAATGATTTTAGCATGATGATATATAGCCTATAATCTTCCTCGACAAATGGGCTATATAGCAATGAAAGAATCTTTCAAATCGGCTCAGTAGTTCCTGTGACACCCTGTACAACGTCAAAAACTCACAAACTTTACCTCTTTATAATATTAGTACAGACATCGACAATTTACATAGTATTTTGGAAACTGTTTTAATCATTCGGCAATCAACTAAAATTATATACATTTCGCATATTCCTACTAATATTATAAATCCGAACGTAAGTTTGTTTGCTTTTTACGTTTGCACAATTACTGTTCTAAAGGGATATGATAAGTTCATATTTACGTGAGAGAAACGCGAACAAAACCTAGTAGATTTGTATTTTTACAGGTAAGTATTTGAATAAGATTTATTTAATATCAAAGAGAGCTAGACTCCTCGTTCAGCGACTGAAGATCTGTTGGGAATAGCAAGACGTAGTGAAGTCTTACATAACTATGAAATGTAAGAGATTAACTTCTTACAATGACGAATGAGTTTTGCTTTGTGCTACCTCTTGGGATTATATTTCTGTATTTTAATTTTACATATCTATAATTATAAGAATAATGAAGTGTATATATATTTAATGTCTAAATAACAACTTTTTACTCTTTAGATATGAAAGTACGCAAATTATAACGGAAAAACAATTTCTAAAAATTACTGTGTCTCTGTTTGTTTTGAGTAATCTCCGAAACGACGGACCAATTTTGAGTGAAATTTTACTGCCAGATAGCTAAAGTTACTGGGAGTGACATAGAATAATAAAATTTAGAATAAACGTTACCTACAATTTCGTTTGCTTTCGAATATTAAAACTGCTGGAGTGATTTTCAAGAGACTTTTACTATCTGATAGCTGATCTTATAAAGAGTAATTTATTTTATTTTATCTTAACTGATATTATAAATACGAAAGTAAGTCCGAGTGTTTGTTTATTACGCTGTCGATCGCTTTACGAACTACAAATTGCAAATGTCTTAACTACTCAACCGAATATTATTAAATTTTCCATACAGTAGTACTGAAAAATGCATTGGGTATGGCAGAAATAATGTTTCAGATGTATATATCAAATTCACGTTAAGAACAGCGAAACCTGCGAACAAAAATTAGTATTAATATCATGGATGTCAACATTGATTTATATATCAACTAGCTGACCCGTGCAACTTCGTCTGCACCAAATTGATTATCACTGGTTTCCATTGTATTTTTAAACGCGAAAAAATTGAATAAAACTGATACCCGATTACAGCCACAACTACCGTTTCCAATTGTGAATCCAAACTATCCACGGATTCACTGAAACATATACCTAGATTACATGTAATTTTTTTTTAAATAAGCCTAGTACCCGTTCGTAGCACCATCAAACACTCCGTTGTTTGTAGTCCGGTGAAGCTGTTAAGATCTTGCACGGTCAATAGTGTAGTCATTTCGAAGAAAAAAAAACATCTACCAGGATCAATTAAGATAAAAACTAACCTACATAAAACTAAATAAGCATCTCTATCACTTACTTTATCATAACTATTCTCAACTTGTATTAAAACCTTTTTATACTCCATTGTATTAAAGAAAAATATATGAACACCGTATCGAAGCGTCAAACAGCGTCGTCAACTGTCACTTGCTTGAAACTATTGTCTAAGAGTTATAAACTGTTTCGAAAACGTATTTTAAATATATTTCCAATTTATTTTTATAAATAATCTCTGTACCACTCACAACATAGTACCTATCACCTTTTGGTAATTTATCCATGTTGATATGTTTCTATTATAGATTATTCAAAATTGTTACACTAAATATTTAGCATTAAATTTATATCGTGTATTTGTCACACTTGATATTGGCGAAAATACCTACATAGGTAGAGGCCATACCGGAAAGAATCAATTAAGCCAGTTTTATATATTATATTCATCCGAACAACGGGCTATCTGGCTGCCGGTAAGAGTTGCGTTTAATTGTGTATATCGTACCTTTACAGACAAAAATATTGATTTTTAAAATTTAGGATGTAGTTTTCACTAACTTTGAAACGTTATTAAAATGGAATTATTATTGAAAGACGTTTATGGTATTGACAATAATGTGCTTGATGCTATTTTTTGGAAATAAAAATAAAAGTAATCTTAATCCATGCTAGAATAGCAGTAATTTTATTATTATTATATTTAGATATAAATAAGTACAAATTTCATCTTTCACACAAATTCAGTTATTAACTCAATATTTAGACCGATTTATTGCTATAAAAATAATATGTGCTAATATATTAGCTATAGGTATAATTTAGTGCAGTACTACTGACTGCACGATAAAGATAGCGATAGTTGTGGCAGCGTATGTTATCGACGCATTTTTTTTTTCGAAATGTATACGCTGTTGACCTGGAAAGGTCTTTACAGCTTCATCGAACTATTGAGGCGAGCGCTGAAAGCACTCAACCGACTTGGGATGTTTGGGCGACCAACTCAAGTATGCACGGCACACCTCGGTTTGGGCTGTTGCCTGTTTTGTGCAAAAATCGCGACCTATCTGAGCTAACCTAAGCTAATCTATATAGATATACGTATATAAGTTATTGAAACATGCATGTATACCGGGCAAGTGTGCCTCAACAACTCTTGTATGTATATTGTATCGGAGAAAATTCTCTTAACTATATAAGATAGAATAGGATGGAGAAAAATAAGGGTAGAACTCTTTGTCGTCTATTTCTCTGAAAAAGAAAAACAGCGTGTAGGCGTGCACGTTTGTATAGGTGATGTGTGTGATATTGTAGCATTGATGTAAAGTTTTGTGGCACTGTATCGCGTGAGCAGAGTACTCAAGGGCTCCCCGCCGAGGGAACGGACTTAGGTTTCAGCCGTTGCCGAGCGGGGCCTAATCTGGTGTGCGGGAGCGAAATTTATCCCCAGACCACGGCGGCGTGATCTGTGGTTATGCGGGCGTGGACGTGAACGCGCTTTGTTTGAAGAGATAGGCTGGTACTGATCTTTCGCTGACGTGATTGAATCAGGAGGGTCGGTAAAATGTGTCGCGGTCGTCTTCTATACTGCGCAGCGTTGGGTACGGGTTCATAGTTAACGGCGGATACCACTAAAGGGCTGGGATGATTCGCGGCTTATTCGAAATAACTACGTGTGAGTGATTTTATATACGCCCAGACAGAAGGCATCTCCAGGTCCCCGTGGAGATCCTTATTCTGGACGTATCAAGGGGCACCGGTGATTTTACGTAGGGCTCGGTTCTGGAGAACCTGCAACTTTTGAATACGATTTTGCGCATGTACAAAGACCGAACAACTGTACGTCATAATCGGACGGATGCAAGTTTTATATAAAGTGAGTTTATGTCTGGGGGATATTTTACTCTTATGACAAAGCAAACGATAGAGACGACCCAAGACCATAACGGCTTTGTTTCGCACTCTATATGTGTGTGAATCGAAATTTAAGTGTTTATCTAAAGTGACGTCGAGATATTTCACCTCGCCGGCCCAAGGTATTTCGGTTTCGTATAGCCTGATAATCGACGCATATATTTAAGATGGCGTCAATCCCAAATCATACATTTACGTTTATTGTTGTTTCATTGTATATGGTGAAATCTTAATATAAATAATGTTTAATAAAATGAAATTTGTTCTTTGCTAAAAAAAATAATTGGTTTGAAATTTATCACTTTTATTTATTAAATATATCAGCGGGTATATATATGATTGTTTATAGAAAAATATGTCTGACTGTGATAAATTCATGCTTTTAATTGTGTTTAAAAGTTACTGAAAAAAAATGTTCCTAAACCTATTCATAAATCAAAATGCGCATTAAAAATACAACGTTAACCGGCTACCAAGTGTCCTTTCGGGCTAATACCAACCTCTCACAGAAAACCGACGTGAAATAACAGTGCTTGCATCGTAGCGTTTAGTTTGGTCAGTAAGAGCGCCGGAAGCTCACCTCTCTTCTCCTTTTCTCCTTAGCCTTCCCTTACCCTCCTCCAATATACAGGTTGGCAACGCATTTACGACACCCCGGTGTTGCTAGTGTCTATAAAGGGCGGTGGTCACTTAACATCACGTGACCCACCTGTTCGTTTGCCTCCTATGATACAAAAAATATATATTGATATATTAAAGAACCAGGTATTCTAAAATTCTTGTTCTTTCAACGTTGCCGGCTCTTGTACTAAGGTGTCGCAAAAAAGTCTAGTTACGTTAACTCCAAATTTTTGTTTTTCGTTATCCTGGAGAACCCCTTGCGTTTTATGAGACAAAAAGTATCCTGGATGTAGCCTTGTAATATTAGTTATCACTGTGTTAAATTTCGTTAAAAATGGCTTAGTACTTTCAGAGTAATACGGGCTTAGATTCTAGACTTTAATCCTAAATTCTGGAGAACTCTTTGCGTTTTATGGGATAAAAAGTACATTTGATGTAATCTCGTTATATTAGGTATCACTATGTCAAGTTTCGTCAAGATTGGTTCAGTACTTTCAGAGTGATGCGTGTGCATAGGGACAGACAGACAGACAGACAGACAGACAGACAGACAGACAGAAAGACAGACAGACAGACAGACAAAAATTGTAAAAAGATTATTTTTGGCTTCTATATCGATAACATAGTCTACCCTGATTAACATTTTCAAAAAATATTTAATGTACAGATTTCGACTTGTTACAGTTTTATTATAGTATAGATATAAACTTTTATGAAAACGATAAATTGCAACACCGTTTAACCGATTACCATAAAAGTTGTTATGCCTGTTTATTTTTATAGAGAAAACTTTATGTTATCTATTTATAACTTACTACTAGGTGGCGTTGCGTGAAGTTTTGTACCGTTCAGACAATCTTCGTGTATGACGGTATGGTTTTAATCAAGTATTTGATATAGCTAATAATATGAGCCAAAGTCACGAGGCGTATAATAAAGTAGTAAATAAAGTTTCTTTGCTTAGCAGACATTATTATTTGCATCTAGTTTATATTCCACTACCGCAAAGGAACACGGTTCTCATATTAAGGTACTCATATATGAGCTATAAACTTGTGTGTGGATACACTATATTTTACTTCATCGTCTATATTATACCATCTATGCTGTGAGCAATTTGTAATGACGTCACTGAGTGCTTCCGAAAGACATGCAGAAGCCTTTCTCTGTTCTGTAATTACATAAATTTAATTTTGAATTAGTTTCTACACGCGACTTCCCCCGCGTGGGATAGTAACTTTAGGCTAACTCACAGCGGAAGCTCTCAAAAGGAGAAAGAAAACGATTAAGAGATTAGCCAAAAGACCAATAGTTTTTGAGATTAGAGCGTTCAACCAAACAAACACTCCACCTTTATAATATTAGTATAGATTCCTACTCTTCTCTCCTACTTAACTCAAGCCGTCATGCAAATTACAATAACTTTTGATAAAGTAAACCGATTTTAATGAAACAAAGACTAAGTTATTCTCGAAGATATGCTTTATGATTTTCTTGTTGTGGTTTTATTGCAACCCAATACTTTAGCAATGATGCGTGTTCATATAAACATACAGACAGACAGACAGACATTTGTAATAATTATTGAAATGTATTCTATTACTTATTCCTAGATCCAACAATTTGTTTCACGATAATCTAAAATACAGACATGTTAGATTTACATTTTTATTATATGTATAGAAGATCTGTTCTGATGTTAACCCAAAATGATCGTTAATCAAAGTGTAGTTAAGATCTACTATACTTGAAATAGGACATGAGACCTTACTATATATGAAGGCCTTATAATCGTATGAGAGAAGCGGCTTAAGAAAAGATTTAGACTCTTCACAAATGAAAGGCTTAACCTTTCACAGAGAGAAATGCGCACTGCGGGATTTAATTCTTTAGAAATAAAACGATTAACCAACTCGTAAGATACGGCACAAAATAAATATTATATATACTACAAAAAGATGTTTTCTTGACTATATATTTAGACTACTGGATTTAATTAAAGCAATACAAACTACATGATATCTTTGTACAGTAAATCGTTTCCATAATAATTTCTATTACGTCTCTCATATATTTGCTCGGTCCAAAATTTTTGATAAGTCAATTAAATAAAAAAAGTTTTTGGCGGGATTTTAGTCTGTCATGTAGTGGATTTTATATTTTATTCATAATCTTGTGTTATTTGACTCTATATTTTGTAAATTTGGTGGTGTTTACGTAATATAGTTAGTTTATTGTGCATAAGTGAATTGAATGGAAAATAATACCACGAAGCATGAGAAAGAGTCTTAAAGAGAGAGTCATGAGATTCTGAGATCCCACAAAAACTCCCTGGAAGGTTCTCACTAGGGATCCGCCATCTTGTTAGAATATTGACTCACACGACGCTTAATATTGAAGTGATTGCACGATGCTTGTAATATTATTGACTACGTGACAATGGTAGTAATAATCTGAAATATTGATTGCCAAAAATAAAGATAAAGAAATACTGAATTTAGTTTTGATGATATTAAATAAAACTATAAAAATATCTAATATAAACTTTATTCAATAAACATTACCTAAGAAAAAAATTATATGTTGTTACCAAATGAATATATTTAACTGTTAAGGTATTTACGTACTATAAGAATTCATGTGTTTCAATTCTATCCTTAGCAACTAAACCGGAATTCGTTTCGCCATCTTCATAAGCTTTGGCCTGGAATAAGTTACATTGTAGATGAGTTTCTAGATTTTTTTTAAGTGTAAGCCTATATTTACGATCTCAGGCTGGTTCTACGAGCTTATCTAGTTAGGATATCTCTTCACTTTCTCCTTTTTATTTTATTTAACCCTTTAAAGGTTGAAGTGTTACTTTTGCAAAACTGTTTTCTCATTGCGACTATATATTACTTCTCGCCTTTACGACTTCTAATCTTTCACTTTGGACTTAAATTGTTTAATAAAGCTTAAATCAAATTATTCTGCATAATTACTTTGACTAATGTAAATCACTTCATGCAAACGATTACGAAAAATCAGTTTATTACCGCTCATTAGGTCTGATCTATGCATTACTATTTAATGAATAAGAATCCAAAATATTGGGAAAACGCAATATATATGCAATCAAAAACAAAACTTATATAAGGCTAAGTCTCGCAACTCCTATCTCAGTTGTCTAAAAAGTCAGTTGTCAGATCCACGTAATACCAAGTCGTTTACTTTATTAAGCCCCTATTTAAGGGACCATCTGTCTTAAGTTATTTAAATTGGGAATGTACTCGTTAAATATCTATGTCGCCGATAATGTCACCCACCGGGGAGGCTCCTATTATTTGTGGCTCAATTTCGACTTATAATGATGTTTAAAGATAAATGTAGTTAATATCTTTACCGTCGGTTGTTTCATCTTTATTGGCCTTATAGTATCCGAATAAATTTTCCAGAACATCGTGACGTGGCTCTTTTTCAGTTTACGATCTTCAAGTGCTGAACTCAAGCACCACGTATCGGCTGATGGTTGTGTCGCTATTCCTGTGATTTAAATATAATATAAACACTTGGTACGTGAAGTTAATAATAATAAATAACTCTTTGTTGCACACATGTTGAAAATATAGAAAATTATACAACAGTTTTCAATATGTGTACAGTTAGGCGGCCTTATCGCTTAGAGTGGTTTATTCCAGGCAAACCTAAGGAGACATTTCATATTCAAAAATAGCGGTGGCAATACAAATAGTTACAAAGAAATTACAAAAACTAAAAGTAAAAAATAAATGACGCAATAAAATGGGTCTATTACGACAGCGTGGGGTAATACCGGCGCAGATATTGTTTAGATAATATCACGAGCCTGCCTATTACCACAAGGAGTGCGTTTCATACGCGTACAGCTTGAACCGCAAATGGTTAAAAAAATTCAAAGAACTTAGAAATAATATATTATACTTTTTTTCAGTCAATTGTAATAAAAAGCTATATCCATAGCTTTTCGGTCATCTGACCGACAACTATTCCGACAATTTTAGTTCGATTAAGGTTTTAGTGTTCGTAGGAACATTCGTTTGTTTTATTGATTTATTAAAAAGTACCTGGGCGACTGTTTAAAAAAAATTAAATTAAAATAAACTATTAGGTTTTCCTCACAGAATTAGCCTTTTTCTACAAAAAAAATATTAGAGGATACCCCCTGTCACTCGGATTCGAACTGGGGTTACACGGATTTTCGAAGCAACCGATTTCCACCTGAGCTATTTTTGTTTTGACAGCGGCGACGAAATTTACCTTCATATTCTAGCTATATTTTTTATTGCCTTTAATCTCAGTTTAAAAAAGTTTTCAATGAATAAAATCGAACTAGATCGATTTATCGTACCCGAAACTACGTACATACTAAGTTTCACGAAAATAGATAATGCCGTTTTCGAGATCTTGAATATATCTATACTAATATTATAAAGAGGTAAAGTTTGTTTGTGACGTTGTGATGTTGTGACGTTGTAGGGGATAATCTCAGGAACTACTGGTCCGATTTGAATAATTCTTTAAGTGTTATATAGCTCATTCATCGAGAATGGTTATAGGCTATATACCTACACACTAAGTTTCACGTAAATAGATGTCGCCGTTTCTGAGATCCTGAATATATACAAATATAATAATATACGGGAATTGCTCGTTTAAAGGTATTAGATAGATATGAAATGCAAGTGAAACAAAATGAAAACAAACAGTTTTTACCTAAATGAACGTAGGAAAGTTAATCACAGGTTTCAAAGTTAAACCTATATGTATTTTTACTTACGACCAGTATAATTCGAGCCTCAATCTAAAACCTTCGTCAACCGAATGCGACATGAACCCACAAATCACGAACTACTACAACTCTCTTTGATCACAGTCGATAGATTTTCCTTATGTATAAGATTTATAAAAAAGTCTGGGCTACCTATGTGAGGGGATGTAAAATATAGACCTTTTCAAGCATGAGGCTAGGTATAATTTACCTTGGTAAGTATACTATTTTAGAGGTTTTAGTGATGGGTGTGATTATATCTCTATGCACTAAATTATATTTTAATGAATTTAATTTTTTATCTCGAGGGTATGGAAGATAAAACAACCTTTGCGTGAGACGATTTATTTTGAACTGGAGTGCGTTACAATGCTTTGACTTAAACATAATGTCGGTCACAGGATTATGACGCTGGCGCATTGCGTACGGCGATTGGCCAATATATGTGGCCATTTTAAAAGGGGTGTGTTTTACGGGTGAATTCTAATCGCTCGTGGAGCGTTGAAACGTACTAGCCTACTATCCTATTTCTTAGGATAGTAGACTAGTTATACGCTCGCTACACTATTAATGTGAGATTGCGTGAATTAGTGTAATTACGATTCTCTTCAAGGCTTTATAATTATTAGGAGGTATGTTGATGCTCGTCGGCTTTAAATATGTTCGAGGGATTCGACTTAAAAATTCTAATTTCTTGCGTCACAGCAAGTTCTTGGTGTACGGCGCTTTTATGTATATGAGCGTTATAGTTTTTAAATTCTTCAATAACTTGGAACTCATAAAATCCAGATATGCGAATTTATGATGATCCGTGTCGATCCATGAATTATCGGTGATGAAAAACATCGTGGTGAAACGATAGCATGGTGATAGGGCTTTTTCCAAGTGTACGGCGTAGTCCAGTGAACCCGTTAAGATCTTGCTAGATCAATAGCGTAGTTAGTTCGAGAAAAAAAAACTAAGGGTACGGCTAGAGTGGACGCTCAAACGAGTGTCGAACATGGAGGGGCGTGCGGCGTTCATTCCAAACAGATGAATTAACACGTAGGTCTACTTGACTAGGTACTTACCACTCTTTAGTTGAAAATTTGTTGAAAAACTTGGGACCAAGTGCCCTTCGAGGTTTTGAGTGTTTACCATCTTAGACCACTTCCGCCTCGTCTGCACTTCCACATTTAGCACTTTCGCCTAGAACTGATTGATCACTACTACGTCTCACTCCAACTAAAATCGTTTTTTTTTTTTTATAAAAAAACGCTTTTTGTTTTTTTTTGCAGTGAGACTTAGTATTGGTTAATCAATTACAGACGGAAGTTTTTTTTATATCATATAGTAGGCAATCGAACATGCGGGTCACCTGTTGTTAAGCGATCACCGCCGTTCATAGACACTAGCAACCTCAGAGGAGTCGCAAGTGCGTTGCCAGCCTATGTTTGGGGGAATGGAGAGAAAGGAAAAGGGAAAGGGAGAGGAGAGAGGAGGGGAGGGGAGATGGGTCTCCGGCGCTCTCACTGACCGAACGAAACGCAACAATGCAAGCACTGTGAGAGGTGGTGCTACCCCGGACGAGCCGACCCATTCATGCTGAAACCAATAATAGCTTCAGCGTGGCTCTACCACCTACTACTAAGTGCCAAGTACCATCCACTATAATATTTAGTGATGGTTTTCACAAAATAACGCCTTCTTTAATCATATCTTAGACCACATCGTCATCTATCATATGAGATTGTGGTCAAATGCTAAAACTTATAAAATATAAAAAAAATATACAGTGTCTTACCTACGAGCACAGCGATACGCAACTTCTTCTTTAATTCTATTAGGAGTTGGTTCTCATCTGAATTCACTGGATAGGTGCACTGGGGGGCAATTATGATTTCTTAAAGCATATTCTGTTCTAAGTGTATTACATTAATTAATTACATTTAAACTCGTTAACACTGAAATGCATGATCACTTTTTTAGTCACAATTAAAATGTTTTAGGGAAAGGTATTAAAGGTATATTTGAAGAGTCATTAAAAATGAGTGTGTGTAACCATCACACACAGTTAAGGTGAAACTTCTTATTTAAGTTCCGAATTAGCTGATAGATGTCACTACATATAATAAAGCTTTTATTTAATTTGTTACTTACTCATATTGAAACTAGATGGCAGCACGGTTACGCGCCCACATATAAATATTAATTCTATTGTATGATAAGTATTATTCTTTTTTTATTCATTTGTTTATAAATTATTTATTGACAAAATTAAAATTATTTAAAAATAGGAAGGTCCAGAAGCGAGATGCCATATTGCCGTAACGGACTTCCATTGTCGTCCAGCTACATCCTAATCGCGCCTAAAGAAGTTTTACCTCAAAAACAGATGTAAAATTGAAAACTTTATACGAATAAAATTGTTCGTATCGTCTTTGATACAGTATACATTCTGGGTTTAATAGATACTCCTGGAAATTTAAAAATCACTTTGGATTTAAGTCGTATGAAGAACTTATGTAAAACATTTACAAATATATATTCTCAAGTGTCTACTTTTTTTTATATATCTAGGTAGAAACTTAGCTGTTTTAGACCTTCATAGTGACCTCAACGAGTCTGTACGCAGTTTTAAAGAATTAGTGTCTCAAACATAAAACTAGGACAATTATTTGCAACTTCAGCAACCCGTGCGAATAGCCGTTTGACATGTAGTTTTAGGATTACGCGTGTAAACTCATTTTAATTTTTTTGTACTACATACATACTATGATACCTAATCTTTCTACATTGGTTGATACGAAAAAAAAAATTAAATACCATAATTTCAGACTGTCATACTTGTGAATTTTTTTTTCTCAAACCAAGCATTTTATAATTTGGTTGCACTGGATTCGAATCCGGAATAATCGAAGTCGCGTGTACATTTAGCGTAAACGATGTTATCAGAAAATATCTATTTTGAGTAAATCTAAATTTATAATAGCCTTATGTCTGTCGCAATATGTTAAATCAATTGTGGATAAACATCCTTTGAAGTAAATGCTTAAAGAAATTTACGAACAACAAAGATCGTTTTGTGAGAACATAAGATATGTACCTGTTTACTTAATCCCGAGGAAAAATCAATCAGAATACAGAGGATTCGTTCTCAAGTGACCCCTGTACTCGATTTCCTTCACCAAATTACACGGTACATTAGAATTACCATTTTTGTTACTATAAACTGGTGTAATTTTGATAAGGTTGCATGTCCTTACAGACATTCGGGAATTGATTTTTATTTATATAGACTAGCTGTCTCCGCGAATTCGTCCGCGTGAAACCTTATGTACAAAACAGTGAGGAATAAAGTCATCTGAATTTGTTTAGTCTCCGTACTTAAGTCGCGTCGTAATTAACACGTTCACGCCGGCGCGTACCACCGGTGGCTCGCACTAGACTGTCTTTTCTGGCGGCGCGTACCACCGGTGGTAAGTATTCGATTGTGCTATTTTTAATAAATAAACGTTAAATTCTCATTATTTCTAATAGCACAATCGAATACGTACCACCGGTGGTACGCGCCGCCAGAAAAGACAGACTAGTGCGGACCACCGGTGATATGCGGCGGTGGTACGCGCCGGCGTGAACGTGTTAAAATTATAATAACTTTTGATAGACCGAACCGATTCTAATAAAACAAAGACGAAATGGTGCTCGAAGATATGCTTCATTATTTTCTTGAAAAGATTTTATTATGGACGTAATACTTTAACAGTGATGCGTGTTCCTGTAAACAGATAGACAGACATTTCTAAAAATGAATGACATGTATTTTATTAATACTTATTCCTAGACTCCTACAACATTTTTTTATCTAACAAGTACAGACCCGTCAGGTTTAAATTCTTATTATATGTATAGAGGACTAGCCTCTGCCCGCGACTTTGTTCGCGTGGAATAGTTACTTTAGGCTAACACTAACATGCAGCTGGAGAAAGAAACGAAAAAAGGAAAAAAAATCGACTTTGAAACATTCTTCATTGGTGCCCGTCCTTATTGGTCTTAGTATGATGATATAGCCTATAACTTTCCTCGACAAATGAGCTATATATCACTGAAAGAATTTTTCAAATAGGACCAGTAGTTCCTGAGGATACTCCCTGTCACAACGTCACAAACTCTCAAACTTTACATCTTTATAATATTAGTATAGATTATAGTAATATAGTAACTATAGTATAGATAAAGGATTATATATTAGTACAGTATAGTACAATCTCATATGATGTAGAGTAATGATGTGTTCAATGATAGTAGACAAGGATAAGCTTAAAAAAGGGTTCGGCTGTCCCTTCGGTCTTCATAACAGTCTATTGATAAAACTACATAGATGTCTATATAGACACCAGCTAAAACTACTAGATTATATACGACTAGCGACCGCCTGCGGCTTCTTTCGATTAATCTGTACATATAATAAGAATGTGAATCGTGTTTGAATTTTTCGATTTTCATGAAAAAATTCCTAGTAATAAGTAATACAATTCAATCATTTTTGGAAAAGTCTATCTGTCTGTCTGTCTGTCTGTCTGTTTGCATGAACACGCATCACTACTAAAGTACTGGGTTCACAAGAAAACCATAAAGCATATCTTCGAGAATAACTTAGTTTTTGTTTTATTAAATTCGGCCCACTCTATATATATATAAAAGTTATTGTAATTTTAATCACTACGCGGCGTAAGTACGAGAGAAAAGTAGATAAGTAAATGGACTTAATACATTCAATTGACTTTATTAATCATCGTTCTTACATTAGGTTTCCCGTGAACGAAGTCGCGGGCACAGCTAGTTCTAACTAATATTGTAAATACGTAATGTCAATTTGTTTGTTTTTTACAGTTAGGATTTTTTACAGTTTTAGGGTAACTTTCATACAAAAAAATTATCGCTCCCGAAAGATAGAAAAATTACTTTTACTACATTAACGCAAGCGAAACCGAATACTAACACTAGTAGCGGACGAAAAACTATACTGTCGTAAGATTATTATCGGCTGTATATGTTTCTTTTACGATGTAGAACTTTAGAAATAACATAGTCAAAGCTCTTGTATAAACTCGCAAAGAAAAATAACATTTCAGAATATGTAGACTTATGCGCTCTTGAGTATTAGTTTTCTTTTGTGTGTATACATTTTTTATTGTAATAATGAATCACAAAGGAATGAAATGATGTTATTGCCAACAGTAACATATATAATACATAATTCAATAACAATTAACACGAAAATTAAGAGAGGCTTGAAAATAGTTCTAAATTGGTAGCACTACCAACTGACGGTTTTTTTTTCTCGAACTGACTACGCTATGTGGCCTAGTAAGGTCTTAACAGCTTTAACGGACTACAGCAACTAACGGTGAATTAAAACACGTGAGGAAACGTGAACCTGAGACAAATTCTTGTAGTACGTATGCGGGACACCATAGAATTGTCGATTCTTCAGAGTTTGAAATCGCCAATACGTCTTGGGCTGGTGTGTAAATGTTGCCCATACCTTCATTCGAGAAGATTTCCTATGGTGTTGCAATGGATCTCATACAGGCTTATGATGATTAAACTTTATTCTCAATAAACATGGACGAATTCGCAGGAAGTTTTTTTTATGTGAAACATCTATAGACACGGGTAAACCTGATTGTTGGCGTGGCGACGCAAAATACGATCTTTGCACTATTAACGAAATGCTCAAACACATTTGCAAGCCCATCTGTATAAACATAAGATTCTAAATTGTTTGTCTGTCACTTTTTCTACTAGTGCTACGCGGTACGTTCCCACGATCATGTGCCCTTTAATAAATGCCGCCAAACACACCGCTCCTGTGCCTAGTTGTTTCTGTAGTAGCTGTAGTTGTTGTTTTTTTTTAAATATATATATGACTCTTATTTGTGTAAATGGTACGGTCGGAGATACAAAATTATCACACTTACCATGAGATGACAGAGAATAGAATACGTTGATACACCTTGCCTCCACATTGTCAACTTCTCCAACGACTCGTGTATCATTTCTGGCGTTATCTATAATTTATGTACAGTTATTATATGTCATGTTTGTACGTGTTCGTTTATTTCGATTTTTTTTTAAGTGAAACTTTTTTTGAACTTCATACAGCAGGCCGGACCTGCATTTCGTCTATATTTTTTTCTATCTTTGTGTTATCCATAGTAAGAAAATAGACAAAGTTATTTATTTTACAACATACATAGCGATCGCGATGTTACCGTACTGCTCTCGCCCGTTCTCGGTTTGTCATATTTTGTATGAAAAACAATATCGGCCGTATGTAGCGCGCTAACCGCCCTGCTGTAGGCAGCAGTCCGATACCAATCGCTTAAATAGAAAGCGCCCTTATAGTTGGACATCTTGTCTTCTATTGATTTCCCATTATCACTCCCATTGTCTAAGTTAAGATTAAAAACGCGATTTTAATACTCTAAGTCAAATAATTTTCCATTAGAAAACTTTGTTTCATTCACACAGGACCGTCTTCACTTAAATCGCATTAATAAACTAAAGAAGGTATTTTTAAAATAAACCCTTGCCTCAGCGTGTGTCGTCAAAGCTGGCGACAGTACATCCGACACAGGTGTTGAGCTGATATTTAATAACAAGGGAGACAGAGTTATGCAACGAGATCCCGCTTGGACACATTCTGAGGACAAGGTATAATAAATAATGTTTATAAATATTGAAACAATTCTAGTGATTTTAACAGATTTCAAAATGAATGAAGTCCTCGCCGAACTTTTTGACCACTCTGAACCTAGTTACGCAGAACATAATCTTGGGTATAATTACCTATTATATTACATGTATAAATAACATCGAGATAAGTTAAAGACAAATAAATGCTAGTTTTAGGTTTTGAGTATATTATGCGCAATCCGGACTTACTGCTATATTCAGAACGGTCAAAAAGCTTAACGTAGACTGTACTTCAGAACTTCGACTTTTACATAGCGATTTGAAATTTTTTGTTGGAAAGGAAAAATCGCCAAAAAAGTGTAACTTCAAAAATAAATAATGAAAACGAAAACATTGTAACATTACAACATAGTAATAACGCTTGGTTTGCCGCAGTACGTCACAGATGAAGTTTTTGTAAGCCTTATTTTGTTACTGCTCCGAATATACTAAACCTAATTCACATAGTATCAATAATTTACAACGAATCAAGTTTTTGTAAGACTAATTTTGGTGCTGCTCTGAATATACTAAGCCCACTTCACATAGTCTTAATAACTTACCGTCACGAGAGATTTTTTTTTTATTTTATTTTTTCGAACTAGCTACGCTATTGACCTAGCAAGGTCTTAACAACTTCACCGAACTACTAAGGCGAGCGCATAAGGCACTCAGCCGATTTTATTTGGGCAACTAGCTCAAGGGTGCACGGCAAACCTCGGCTTGGCTGTTGCCTGTTACATGCAAATTCGCGACCTATCTGAGCTAACCTAGCTAACTATTCATATATGTTTGAGTTGTTGGAGACGCATATGTGTACCAAGCATACACGTCTCAACAACCCCTCCATATATTTTTTTTAATCGGAAAATTAAAGTTTTTTCAGTTCGATAAGGGAAAAAAATAAAACCCTTCCACTTCCATGTGTAAGCGTGTAGGGCGTGCACGTGTGTGTGGGTGATCGTGTAGTGTTGTAGCAGTGATGTAAATTTTTGTGTCACTGTATCGCGCAAGTAACGCACTCAAGGGCTCCCTGCCGAGGGATCGAACCTAGACTTGAGCCGCTGCCGAGGGGTGCCTAATCTGATGCGCGGGAGCGAAATTTACCCCCAGACCACGGCGGCGTGATCTGTGGTTACGCGGGCGTGGGCGTGAACACGCTCTGTTTGGTGAGACAGGCTGGTACTGATCGTTCACTGCCGTTATTTCATCAGGAGGGTCGATTAAAATATGTCGCGGACGTCTATAATAATGCGCAGCGTTCGGTACGGGTTCGTATTGTGCGGCGGATACCACTAACAGACTGGGTAACGACAGATCATTCGAACCTAACACTTACGTATATTATAATTTGTTTTTTTTTTTTTTACTAATATAGCCGTAAAAAGTTTCTTAATTTACTATCGATTTTTTTTCACTGGAAGATAATATTCTTTATTAGGATTAATCGTAGCCTTTAATTCTTTGAATACTATTTCATCCATATGATCAGATTATTAATTTTAAGATAGCTTTGGTAAGGTTTATTATTAATCTTTGTATAAAAAAAACATGTATACAAATCAACATATCGTTAATATCAGTTCAATCTATACAGAGATTAGTTCACACAAACAATAAACGTAAAAATTTTAAATTGTATTTAGGTGCATATAAATGAACCACCGCTGTGCAGTTTAAGATTTTTAAATGTATAGAAAAATAATATTGTTGTTGTAGTACTGAAGATGGATTAAATTATAGATTATGTGACGTCATCAATATAGTAACCACATTTGAAAAGGTTATCTAATTTTAAACACAATACGTAATCCATAATATGTTGCGAGTTTCGCAACGAATCCGAGTAGCTATTGGAAATATACTGCAAATATTTACGAAGGTATCTTCCCTTGCTGTATTTTCAATTACGTATCAAACTATACGTATAAAATGTTATGGATATGTAAGTAATTAAAATTTGAGTACAGTCAGGTTGTAAAGTCATTACTAACATATTAATTTTTACTGTAGAAAACCCTACTGGTACTACCTAATTTAAACACTGCCGAGTTTATGCCGTTTAGAAAAATTTCCAGTAGTAGTTTAAAAGTGAGCTGTAGTATATTATTATAACTAGTTTTTGTCTGAAAAATCCTTCGAAAACCGTTTTATTCCGGATCAAAGTTATTCTATGTTTGTTTTTTGTAACCCTGGCAATGTGTATACAAAATTCCACGATGAACGTTTGAGTAGTTATGGCGTGAATACGTAACAGCAAACAAACAGATAGATATTCGTGTTTATAATATTAGTTAGCATTTGGATATTAAAGTTTATTCAAACAAAGCCTTCCTGAAATACGAACATTAAATAACACGAACCCTTTACATAAGAGTCGATACATAAAGAGAGTAGGTCTATATTTTAATAATAATACCTTCCGATGAGTATATATATTACCACAGTAAGATAGACATAGTTCGGACATACAGTTTCTGAGAAAATCGCGTACATACAAATATATTAAAGTAAAAAATGGGACCTTTTTTTTCTAGTCGGTTAATAATATACACAAAGAACTAGGATTTTCTCGCAGCTTCGCTCTCAGTAATACATATTTCAAGTTTCTCACGGGAACAGTAAGATCTGGATGAAAGCTGCATATACATTGGTACTATCACGAAACTTTATAGCGACGTTATTGTGACGGATTTATTATTCAGCAATGTGTTAGGTATTCAGTGGTTTACAGATACTTTACGACCCTTGGTCACTAACTAAACAATACTTCCAAAATTCGACACGTCTAACCGCGCCGATATATCGGATGTGTCGCGATCTATTCAGATAAATGCATTGTTTTCTGCTTTTTGTTTATGTATATTGAACTTTGCAATCGTTTTTAAGCATCTTGATGAGGTTACGACAGAGACATGTAAGGAATTCCAGGTGTATTATAAACTGAAATTGTCTACGGCGCCACTCGCATTAATGTATGTTAGACCTTTCTCTAGGTAATAATACTTTTTTGAAGTGAAACTTTTATGGCACTGTATGGGAAAACTTACGTTACGCGTTAAACGCAATCGCACCTGTGCCATATGTATACATATAATATGTTGGAATTAAAAAGCTAGTATAAACATATTTAATTGAATATTTTAATAATCGTTTCTACTTTTCGTCCGACATTACCGTGAAGGATGTCTCAAATGACTTGTATACTTTTGTATTGTAGATTTCACTAATAAAATCAAAGTGGGAGTTTTTGGCGGGATCTTGGAATACCATGTAGTGGTCTTTATATTTTATCCATAATCTTGTGTTATTTGGCTCTATATTGTGTAATGTTGGTGATGATTTACGTAATATAGTTTGGTTATTGTAAACAAGTGATGAGGATCGGAAATAATACCACGGATCATGGATTCTGAGTTGACACAAAACTCCCAAGAAAGTTCTAACATGACGGCCACCATCTTGTTAGTTCATTGAAATTGTATCAAGAAACTTGTAATATCTTTACCCACTTGATAATGGTAGTAATAGTTCTACTAGAAGAATGGTTGCCAAAAATAAAATAGAAGAAGAAAATCAAAGTGGAATGACTTGCTTTTTTAGATGCCAGCTGAGGAAAGAGATTAAGACTACAATTTGTAAACAGTGTAAAAACTAACTAAAGATTTCTCCAGGTTCCACCATGTTATCACTAATCCTTCATATATACTTTAAATAATGCTACAGGTTAGGAGACATATTTCTGCGAAATCTCTTTATAGTAAAAGTATTAATTTAAACAGAAGAGTATTAATACAAAATGATTTGATAATTATGCGTATATCTAAGCATTATACTTATCATAAGATTTGAATAATGTCTCTCAAATGTCAGCAAAGGTTAACTGGAGAGACTTAATGCTGATTTGTAAATTAAATATAATTTCATCTTTACCACACTAAAACCAAATAATAGAGAGAACAATTAATTTCAATTATATTCCTTCTTAAACGGTAACTGACATTTACTCTGCAAGATGAGCTTTGTATTGTAAGGTTGTCTTAAAATTATTACTGAAGATAGCTTAACGAACCGGTCATTAGGGTTAGGTTTAAATATTAATCACCAATGCTGGTTCTAGACGTAACTATATTTAGAAAAGTGATATTTCATTTCCAATTATGCCTGATAAGTTAATATTGAACAGAGCTGCCTAAAATGAATAGGCAATTAATTTATTCTAAGTCCGTCACAATTTTAATAATAGGACTGACCACAATAAACTAGGTACTTCAATGTTTACTACAAGGTCTTTTTTTTATTGAAGCACGACAAAGTGATTGCACTATGTCTGGTGGTAAGCATAGTACAATCCAAAAACAGTGGCGACTACCGAGAGACAGATTATCCATCGTCAGTCGCCGCTGTCATACCGGCCATAATGACGAAAGTCACCCGGTATTGGATATGCACAGACTGATCCCGAAACGCTACGCGCAAAAGCGAGTCACTGTGACGGGCTTTTTCGCCATATACATGGTGGTTGCGACCAAGTCGGGCTGTAAAACCCTACCACCCCGCTATCGCCATTGCCTCGTTCGTTGATCAGCAGGGTGCACCACGTGCAGGTGAGGTTGGCTTGGGTGTCTCAAGTCTTAAGATGTTACTCGACACCCCTTACACAAACATCTATGAGTACATGGTTTTTTGTATGAAAATCTTTTATATACTTATACAATTTTGCCGAAGAATTAATATATGAATTCTTTGATCGCTTTGATGCAGCGGATGACATAAGAATATATTAGGACTGTTAATGCTTTGACTCGATTCAAAATAACTATAATATAAGAGCAATATGTTCGCGCAAACATAGCGAATTGTATGGTAGGTTATACACTTGATTTGTAGTCTCCAATCAAAAATTATATGATTTTTTCTTTTAATCTATTAGTGTAACACATTTTTCAGATCGGACCAGTAGTTCCTGAGACTACCCGTTACAACGTCACAAACTTTATCTCATTAGAATATTAGTATTAGTGTATACTAATATTATAAAGAGGTAAAGTTTGTGAGTTTCGGACGTTGTGATGTTGTGACGTTGTAGGGGGTAATTTCAGGAACTACAGATCCGATTTGAATTACCTTTCAGTGTTATATGGATCATTCATCGAGAATGGTTATAGGCTATATATCACCACGCTAAGACCAATAGAAGCGGAGCACAGATAAAAAATGTTTCAAAACCGATATGTTTTTTTTCTTTTGAGAACGCGAACGAAGTTTCGGGCAGAGGCTAGTATGTTATAAAGAAGTAATGTTTGTGGCATTGTAGGGGGTAATCTCAGGAACTACTGGTCCAATTTGAAAAATTCTTTCAATGTTATATAGCTCATTTATCGAGGAAGGTTATAGGCTATATATCATCACGCTAAGATCAATAGGAGCAAAGCACCAATGAAGAATGTTTAAAAATCGGTGATTTTCTTCTTCTTGAGAGCTTCCACTGCGTGTTAGCGTTAGCCCAAAGTAACTATTCCACAGGAACGAAGTAGCGAACGAACACGAACGAAGTAGTAGTAGCAAAGTAGCAGGCAGAGGCTTGTCTATACTAATATTATAAAGAGGTAAAGTTTGTGAGTTTGTGACGTTGTGATGTTGTGGTGTTGTAGGGGGTAATCTCAGGAACTACTGGTCCGATTTGAATAATTCTTTCAGTGTTATATAGCTAATTCATCGAGAATGGTTATAGGCTATATATCATCACGCTAAGATCAATAGGAGCGGAACACAGATGAAAAATGTTTCAAAATCGGGATGTTTATTCCTTTTGAGAACTGCTGCGTGTTAGTGTTAGTGTATCTATTCCACGCGAACGAAGTCGCGGGCAGAGGCTAGTATGTTATAAAGAGGTAAAGTTTGTGAGTTTGTGACGTTGTAGGGGATAATCTCAGGAACTACTGGTCCGATTGAAAAAATTCTTTCAGTGTTATATACCTAGCTCATTTATCGAGGAAGGTTATAGGCCATATATCATAACGCTAAGATCAATAGGAGCGGAGCAGTATGATACGAATTAAACGTAAAAACGATTTTTATTTATAATTTTACACTAATGTCTTTATTAAAATATTTTGATGTGATGACGGCTCTGTTGATAGCGGGTTGAGACCAATCGACGTATCTTCGCATCTTTGCAACTGAGTCCAAAGCTTTCGCTAAAGTAAAATATCCTGATAAAATCACAGACAGTATGCATTTAGTTATCAGACACCCTCAGGGTGAAAATCTGTCGCCATGTATCTGCCAGTGTATTCTTTATCTGTAGGTTTAGTGAGCTTACCATCTTAGAGTGCATCGCCACTTAACATCGGATGAGACTGTGGCAAACGAACGACCTATTCGATATATATTTTTTTATTTTGGTCGACATTATCTAGCGAATATAAAACGTATAACAACGCGGTTTATGTCCCTGTTAACTGCTGAACGCTCTATCCTATTTAAAAGTGTAACACCAATACTTTTATTAACACAGCATAACATAGAGTTGTAGCACGGTGAAGCTGTTAAGGCCTTGCTAGGTCAATAGCGTAGTCAGATTAAGAAAAATAAAAAATAAACATAAAGCATAAATTTACCTGATCGTACAATTCTCTTTCTCTTCTTTTGTTGCCTATTCACCGTCTTATATTTTTTAAACGTTCTTACGTCTCTTCTTAATTCATTTTGATATCTGTCAAAATTTTTAATATACTCGCTAATAACAATTGCAGAATATCAATAATATTTAAATTAATTAGTAAAAGTAAACCAAATTCTACAAGCATATTCTGAAACTTAATTTTTTTATTTCATATAGGAGGCAAATGAACAGGCGGGTTACCTGGTGTTAAGTGATCACCGCCGTCCATAGACATTAGCAACACCAGGATAATCGCAAGTGCGTTGCCAGCCTGTGTTCTGGGGTAATGGAGGAAAGAGGACGGGGAGAAAATAGGGAGAGAAGAGAGAAGGGGAGAGGAGGGGATATGGGTCTCCGGCGCCCTCACTGACCGAATGAAACACAACAATGCAAGCACTGTTACTTCACGTCGGTTTTCTGTGAGAGGGTGGTATACTCCGGCTGGTAGGTGAGGTGAGGGTGATACTACCACTTATAGTTTCAGCGTGGCTCTACCGCTTACATAGATGTAGAAAATAAGGCATCCAAATTTCATCATCAGATTTAACCTTTTTCTAATTCTCTTTATTTTTAATTGAATCTTGTAACTAATTAGACATGCTAGGATAAATAAGTTCACTACCTTTTCCTCACATGTTCGTCAACGCATTATCTTTTTTTTCTTTTGTACGTATTGACGAACGTTAGTGTAATCAAGAAAAAATTGGAAAGAGTAATACCATAACGTGTTACAGTAGTTATTACAATTATCTATGCCTCATATTTCACGATACTTACATCAATAATCTACATTTTTTAAAATTACTCAATAAAGTTTTTACCATTTAGTAGAATAATCAAACTCTTTGGTAAAAACCTCAATGATATTAAAACATTAAATCAGTTTCGACCGCTAATAACAACTAGTGTAAATTAAAAATCAAATTGGTTAATAGCTTTTTAATAGCAAACATCAATTATAACATTACACACTAAAATTTCTCTACCTTCTGAGACAGCAACGGTGACCACAGTATTCACAAAATGGGCTCTTCGACCTACGAGTACTATCTGATGAGAATCGTGTGAATGTTGTTGATAAAGACAGGTTCCTCTTCCTATCAATCCTCACTTGACGTTTTGGAGGTCTCTTGGCGAACTGTCGCCGAATAACAGAACGTTTTCTCTTAGTAACTCTACCACGACGCCGTTTATCCCCACGTCTCCTCTTCCTTCTCTCTGTAGGCTTAGAATCCCTCTTCACTGCTAATGTTTGGGAACCATCTAGCTTCTCTTCCGCCATGTTAACTCTACTCTTTACTGAGGATGTTCCCGAAGACCAAGAATTGCTATCTGATCTATCATCGTCGCGTCTTTTTTGATTAGACAATTCATGAGAGGAGTGTTCTTTCTGGCATTCTTTTTTGCTGGTGGAAGGTTCTGCTTCTTTTCCTTTCTCATCGTCCATAGTAAACCTCTTCCAGATGTAACTAACAATTTTGCAGGTGTTAAAAATATATTTGTGTATATTTCGCAAATTCAAAAGTTCGAGATATGTGTCATTATTACATAATTTTGTTTTTTATTTGATCTTCTGTCACCTTGAAAAAGGAAACAAGTATAAAGAGTTTCGTAGCAGAATAAGAAAATGTATTATAATCTTTCTATTAAGTAAATAAATCTCTTACAGAGAAATCGTAACTTTATTTATGTTGTTCAATGCGATAATACATTTAGCCAAGAGTCTATTCATCTGCAAAATTGTAGAACAAATAAAGTTTGCAAAAATTTTTAAAATTCAAGTAGACATTGAATAAGATTAGCTTGACGTCATAGAAAATAATCAGAGTAATTTAGTTAACAAATATCATGAATTAAATTGAATACATTTCTTACAGTTGCTGGTGCGGCCTCAGCAAAACAGCCCATGGCTCAAACATTCCTACTGGCACACCGGGTGAGGCGTGGCTACCTGCAAGGCACACACAAGCAGCTCCGACTGACGCGTACGGCACAGTTGAATTCCAGGGCGGACCACATCCCACCAAAGCGCAGGTAAATAAATAATTATATTTTTTTTTTTTTTTTTATTGTAGCTCAGCAAAGTGACTGCACTGTGCCTGATGGTGAGCACAGTACAATCCAAAAACAATGGCGACCACCGAGAGACACGCCATCCCTCGGCGGACGCCGTTGTCATGCCGGCCTGCGTAAATGTCTCTTCACGTTACGCTTGAAGGACCCCATGTTATAGGAAGGAGGGAACACACTAGCCGGGAGACTGTTCCACAGCTTCACCGTACGGCAAAGATAAGAAGTTGCGAACTTTTTAGTTCGTGCCCAGATAGGATTAACCGTAAAACAATGGCTCCGAAGCCCAGCGCGAGTGGTTCGGTTATGAAAAGGAGAGGAAGGGATTAAATTAAATAGCTCTGCAGAACATTCGCCATGATACAGACGGTAGAACACGCTCAGTGAGGCAATATCTCTGCGCAACTGAAGCGGCTCTATAAATTGTGTAATGTCTGCATCATTAACAATGCGGACAGCTCGTCTCTGCAACCTATCCAGGGCATCTAGTAGGTATTTGGCGGAACCATCCCAGAGGTGCGAGCAGTATTCCACGCAAGGCCGAATTTGTGCCTTATAAAGGAGGTATAACTGATCAGGCGTGAAAAACCGCTGCACCCTGTTCAGGATTCCGAGTCTCCGAGATGCAGTGGAGATTATGCTCCCGATGTAATCCCTGAGATTGAGGTCGCTGCGAATGTCTATACCTAAGATATTGAGGCTGTCTCGCATTGTAAGCGAGAAATAATGCTTTTTTTTATGTTAAAAATATACGCATATCACCAGTTCTGCGCAAATGTAGCAAAGAAATATAGTTGAACAGGGTATACTGACTAATATTATAAATACGAATGAGTTCGTTTATCCAGAATTTCATCCAGATATTAACGTGAATGAAGCCGCGTGCAAAAGCTTGTATATGATAAAGGACAGAGAAATATTTTGCAAAATTCTAAACAAATATCTTAAGACATTTCAAGTGTACAATTAACAGTTATGACTTCTTTTACTATAATGTTGGCGCATGTGCTCCTACCTTAAAAAAAGATTTGTACTAACATAAATATTACACGCTACCCTCTAATACAAGGCAAGCTTATAGAAGACATAGTAAAACCGGAACGGGGTTCATTCTCGCGTGCAGCTCCGGATCTTTTACATCTCTGAATACAATACGTACCTATATTCAATAGTGTATTACAGTATTAGAGATCAGTAAATGCTTTTATTATTAATACTCGAGTGATCTTTAGTGATTGCTCGATTAAATGATACGGAGAATATCATCTATGGTTGGCGTCGTACCTTTTACCGGTTCAACTACTGCCCCGTCATATACAGTGAAACCTGATTAAGTAGGATCTGATGGTACCTAATTTTTTTTTCACTTTAGGCTTTTCATTTAACCAGTTTCCCAAATAGGTTGACCGGACAGATGTCGTATTTATAAAGGGAAGGAATTATTACACTGTATCTGAACAAATATATACATATACGGGATTTTTTTTCTCGATCTGACTACGCTATTAACCTAGCAAGGTCTTAACAGCTTCACTAGACTATTTCTTATACGGGCTATTAAGCTATAATGTCCCAATTATAGAGGTAACAATGAAAAAAATCAGAGAAACCAAGTCTGTTACAAAGGTTTGAAAATTCCTATTAACCGAGGTATTTCAATACAAAAGAGTCGGGCGTCCTTGTAATTATCAATAACAGAGGTGTCTGACATATCCAGGGTCTACAATTCTAGGTTTCATTGCATATGTTATCGTGTAACTATTATTTTAATGTAATTAAGTTTAATGCCAATATAATAAAAAATGGTAACACGCTTATCCAAAAAATAAGATTGGTTATCAGTCCAGCTGCTACTGTTTGACGATAAATAACTTAATTTCAGACGGTTATCTAGCCATATAGCCGTTAAACAAATTGCGCTACGAACTTTAGTTTTATCCTAATGTTTTCTTCGCCGAGAAGTCAAACTACTAATGGATTGTTTTCCATTTGAATTGACTTGTCCGAATGTACTCTTGAGACTTCTTCATTCAATGGAGTATTAAATGAAAAAGAATGAAAGATATAAAAAGTCTATCAAAGTGATTATCATCTTGAATATAGCCATGTTGGTTATTCATTCTGGTTATGTACAATAATAATATTAAATCTATACAAGCCGCTGTACTACGCCATGTTAGTCTAACGCAAGAGTATCACGAGCATATCATGGTCATCGGTGACAGTCGGTGACGCGAATTTCCAAGATTTTGCACTTCCAAAAATTCCAAACCCCATATAATACAGTCGAGTACATAAAATGTTTGTAACAGACGTAATACGCCACGAGCATGTCGATGTCATCGGTAACGAGAACCCATGAGTTTTTCCCCAAAATTCACTTAACGCAGCTAAAAAAGTTGTCAAAAAAACAATCTAAAGCAAATATATCTTCTAAACATTGAATTATATTCTATTTAATGTAACCAAAAAGTTTCATGCTTGCAACATATAATAATTTTAACTGTATTACTTCATTCTAGTACGTTCGACTTTCTCACGACACGCGGCCTGAGCTCATAGTACAACTGCTAACCAGAGAATGGGCTCTCGAGAGACCAAAACTGCTCATTACTATTCAAGGTGGTAAAGCCAATTTCGACCTCCAACCGAAACTAAAAAAAGTTTTAAGGAAAGGCCTCCTAAAAGCTGCTAAAACTACTGGAGCATGGATCTTTACTGGGGGCACGAATACTGGTAAGTTTTTATTGGACAATTAATCATTACATATAAAAAAGGAGTTTCTGTATTGTAGTCCGGTGAAGCTGTAAGGACTTTGCTGGGTCAATAGCGTAATCAGTTCGAAAAAAAAAGTTTCTGTATTTGACCAGTATATATGTCCGCAATTTTCTTAGAAACTACTGATCCGATCTAGATGGAGTTTTCATTGTTGAATGCTTATTTTGTCAGGGAATATTTTAGTATATAGAGAATTAGAATCTAATGATCTTGCCTGTCCACCCTTGAGCTATTTGTCTCAATAAAATCAGCATTCAGTGCTGAAGACTTTGTCAGCTGAAAAGCGTAATCAGTTCGAGAAAAAAGAATTATATTTAAAAACTCTTCAATAACTAACAGCAGATTACTCGCGATTGCTTTGATCATATTTATTGTGTATTGTTCGCGCTATTCCATAAAATAACATCACGCCTGTTGAGATATCACAAACTGAAAAGTGTACAATCATATTTACTTCATTTTACATAACATACATGCATATATAGCTATTTGCTAAGCCACGTTCTGAACAAATTATTTACGGTCCTAGTAAGTGACTTCATCAAGAAACGATCTAGCAATTTATGTGTTTTACTTAGAATCTCAAATTTTTTAATAACCTTATAAAGTTTATCCTATTTGTTTTCAAGTATAATACAGAAATTCTTATTTCGAATGATCCAAATACTTCGAATTAAAAACAGGGAAATCTACATATTTCATAAAACGTTCAATAAATGTAGTAAAAATAGTTCCTTATAATTGTTACACACACTATGCAACAATTTTTCTCTGTAGGTGTGACCCGACAAGTGGGAGATGCTTTGCAACTGGAGCGGTCTCAGCGGGCTGGCCGTGTAGTCAGTATCGGAATTGCCCCTTGGGGTATCGTAGAAGGCGCCAACGAGCTCATCGGCAAAGGAAGAGATGTACCGTACCATGCAATTGCTTCGCCAAGGTCAGTTATTTTTAACACAATCCGTCGCAGATTCAAACACTAATTTATGTTTAGTTCGATGGATAGGATTGTTCTTGGTTATTCGCAATTATCTGTACTCCACTTCCATTTAATTTTATTAAAAAACTTGGAGCTTGAGCCTTTTCGAAAGCATATCAAAATCCATAGAAGACACCTTATGTGCGAAATTACTTTTGCCGAGTAAGTTATGTTTTTTTTAAACATTTGAATGTGGCGGGTGATAAAGTTGAATATGTTACTGATATTTCGTAGTTTCTGAATATGTTACTGATATTTCATAGTTTCTAGTTTGTTAGAGATTAGTGATTTATCTAAATGAAAAGAAATACTCGATATCAACGATGCCAGATTTTTGGGAAAAGTGTAATAAGAGTTAAAAAAACTCAACACCTGATCTTGTATTACTTCTTTTGTACGTAACCTAGCTCTATATAGTTATAAATATTTTAAAATTAAAAACAATAAATCATGCATTTAAAGCTTAAAAATGGGAATGACACTCAAAAGTAAGACACAGATTGAAACTGTGTCGGATTCTCAAAGTAACTAGACAAGCAAACGACAAAAAATCCCACAATTACGCTCTGGATTTATCACTATGCTTTCCTTTAGAATATGTACATGCTTATCGTCTCTTGTTATCTGTAGCGGAGTTCAAAGGTTTTACCATTAAGACATCCTCCATTTTCCTAATCGTGTACTTAATACAATTATAAAAACAGGCAGACAATTCTCATCTTAAAATGGTTAAATATTGCACAAGAGTTCCTTGTGTATCGTAGGAGAAAACTAGACACGATTTCATGACCTCTGCAATAGAAGATTTTGTTGAATGTTATGATATATTTGATCTAGGTTCAATGAAGCAGGCGGTCAACCATTATCTAGTACTGAGATAAAATTATTTTCTTTTAATTATTTAAAAGAGTGCTCGTCCAGTGGTCGTATTTTGATCATAGACGAAAGCATTTTTTTTTATATTACTCAGGCTAGTCAATAGTCACAGAACAAAAAAGAATGAAGATGATTGGCTTAGAAAGATAGGAGGGAGATGGTTTTAACCATTTTCTCCTCTGCCTATTTATATATAAGTTAGCTTCTCTCCAGACTTCCTCCGCGTGGAATAGTTACTTTGAGCGACTGGTAACAAGCAACGGGAACTCTCAAAAATTAAGAAAACCCCTATTTTGAAACATTCTTAATTGTTGCTCCGCTCTTATTGGTTTCAGCGTGACGACATATATGAGCTATCTAACATTATAATACACTCAAATAATTTTTCAAATCAAAATAGTAGTTCCTGTGATTAGCGCGTTCGACCAAATAAAAAAAACTCTACATCATTATATTATTAAGTACAGATAAGACTGCTGAAATAGAATTATTTAAACAGATATGTTCTATAGGGTTATTCTGCTGTTATAGCCATTTATCCTGATTAGAGCTTTGTCGAATAAAATCCAGTGCATAGTGGGAGTTGGGGAGTAGATAACTGTACAAGATACTTGTCACTGAACAATCACCACAATCCTCTAGCTGTAAATGATATCGTTAGATGAAATGTGTTTATTTTGTAGGGTATAGATAAAAATAAAATGTAGGCTAATATAAAAGAAGTTACTCTCCTTGTGGCAAATATTTTAACTCGAATATAATCGTGGAATTTCTGATTCACTCAAACACGTCTTACTTATGTCGACTTCCGTACAAATATTGAAAGGGATGTATTAGTGTATTTGCGAAGCAACATTTGATGGAACATTCAAACCACATAGACAAATTTATTTCGAATTTGTCATTCTGCGTTACTTTTAGCGGAGTGTCAGATTGATTTCTCCGGAAATCTTTACCAATTTGTTTTTCGGTTACTGAATAAAAACAGCTGTTTGATTGGTTCTATTTGTTTATTGATTGATTCGATTTGTTTTTATTATTTTTGTTTTAAAGTACGTATTTTTTTATAATCTTCATTTTCTTCTATCGAAGAATACACGACGATACGACCATTTTCTATCTATGTCTACAAATACAATAAAACGATGATGCTTTTCGCGGTTGCGTAGTCTGTCTGTTCCATTAATTCTTCTAAACCACTTAGTAGATTCGAATGCGTTTTTTACTACCATGTAGAGAATTTCTTCTGAAAGTTATGTGCTCATGAAAAATTCATTCTATTCATATAAAGTTGACAAAAATTGGTGCTTTCTAATGAAATAGTAAGGAGTTTTCGGATGCTTACATTTGAAATGCCGGCTAAAGCTTATGATATACGTAAAAATAATGTGTAAAAAAAAATAATACAAAATTAGTAGTGGTAGAGCTAAGCTGAAGCTATTATTGTTTTCAGCACAAATGCGTCGGCTCGTCCGGGGAAGCACCACCCTCTCACAGAAAACCGACGTGAAGTAACAGTGCTTGCATTGTTGCGTTTCGTTCGGTCAGTGAGAGAGCCGGAGACCCACTTACCCTCCCCTTCCTGTCCCCCCGCCCTACTCCCAAACACAGGCTGGCAACGGACTTGTGACTCCTCTGGTGTTGCAAGTGTCTATGGACGGTGGTGATCACCTAACATCAGGTGACCCATCTGTTCGTTTGCCTCCTATGACATAAAAAAAGATAGTACTTATAAACACACCTACACAAAAGTTCCAGATGATGTGTCTATTTGCTATGAACAACTACAGTAGTCATTTTTTATTTTTATATAAAAAAATACTTGGGGTTCTGTTGTGACTAATATAGTATTAGTACTTATCCAATTAAATGGTTTAATTATGTTGAGCATTTAATGTTGATTACAATTGCCGCAATGCTCGTAATAAAAAAAAAAACAGTTATCAGCTTAAAAATTCTTAAGTAACTTTGACGAATTTAAAATATCGAAAATCGAAAGCGAAAAAAAATGGATAGATATATTTAAGATACTACAAACTTCATAATGTACACTGCACTGCAGCCATACAAAGTTTTAAATAACTTACAAATTATATAAGTGAGATTTATGTCGCAGAGCAGCAAACTTTACGTTGCTGTGTTTTGGTGCAGTGTGTGATTAGCAATAATTATGGGATCAATGTTCCAAATCTCAACCTATTACGGATAGTCCTGAGTTGGAACTTCAATACTTTTGAGATTAGTCATAAATAACTATAGTTTATATTTATATATTTACAAATGATGATAATGTAACAGTCAATATTTCGATGAATATTATAACAATAATAAATAGAATAAACTAGATTGAAATTCTACAAAGCTATATCACATCGACAAAACTTACATTATTAATAATAATGAGCGATTAAAAATATGTAACAGTAAATATTGAGAAACATTTGACAAAGAAAAACATGCAATAAGAATAAATATCAAAGTGAAAATGGATTAGTTATATCTATATCTATCTATAATCAGTTATAAAAATTAAAGTTAACGTATGGAAAAGAAAACAAGATGGCAAACATAGTTAACTAGATGTTTTTTAAATAATCATGTATATAAAATTTGTAAATGTGGTATAAGATAATCTTTTTGAATTTAAAAGCTCGGTGGTCAAAAATGTCTATTGAGATGTGCTTGGATGCGAACTCATTGTATAAACGAGTCATACGTAGTATTGTAGCAAGAAGTATTATTCTTGTACGGTTTAAGGACTTGTGTGTATACTATAGGGGACTATAGATCCATAGGTCGTTGGTTCATATCCGGCTCGAAGGACCATGAAGAAAGAAATGTTTTAATGGTTAATGGTTTATTAGGAAAGATGGTTATTAACGGTTTATTATAATCAACCGCTAATAATAAATAGCAGGCCGTGGTGGCGATTCGCTCGTGGTTGATTGCGAATTGAAGTGATACAAATGTGTATATTGTCTTAACAATAAAATGTTAAAGTGCACGCACTGCACGAAATATATATAATACCTAAAGATCAGTTCGGTAGTATAACTCAGACCATAGTATAAATGTTATGTATAATTTATTTCTATATACTATACAAAAGGAAAGCTTTACATATGTTAATAATAGTTGTAATTAATTCTAATTTTGGTCTTGCTTAAACGGGTCTGGGGTGGATATTGTTGTGGAGGACGTAAGCCCGTTAACCTGAGCTTGAAATAGCACGTCGTTAATCAATTTCTCTGCCAATACCCTCATGTTGAGCGGTAGGTATCGCAATTTAGCAGCGACATTTATACCTGAAATAATTTTAAGCGATTAATCGCTGTAATTAAGGCTAATTGTATTCGTTTTTTTATTAAATTAAAAGCCAACTAGAATAAATGTCTGCTAAAATGTTAGCAGGAAATGAAAGAACTGAAGTCTAAATGCGAAAGCACAGTATTCTAAATATGATCTGGTAACGCACTTGCGACACTCCCGGTATTGCTAGTGTCTATGGACGGCGGTGATCCCTTAACATCAGGCGATGTTCGTTTGCTTATGATACATAAATGAAAAAAAATTGTATTTGAAATTTAAATTTTTATTCATTAATCTATGTATTTGTATACTTTACCTGCGCTTTAATGTGGATATTCTTCTATCCCTTGGTAACAGTACATTTCTGAATAAGTGATACTCTACGTCCTTTTGTATACCCCTGACATCGTGAATGCAACATATCATAATGATCGGTTAAATAATTAAGGTGTGAAGCGCTAACAAAGAAACTCACTTTCGTATTTATATTACTAACTTCTGTTCACAACTTCATCCGCGTGGCATAGTTATTTTACGCTAATGCTATTAGTAGCCTAATGATATATAGCCTATATATAGCTTTTCTCAATAAATGAGCTATCGAACACTGACAATTTTTTTCAAATTGGATCAGTAGTTCCTGAGATTAGCGCGTTCAACTAAACAAAAAACCCTCCAACTTTATAATATCAGTATATATTAGAAAGGATCAAAATACCAATAACAAATATCTCGTTTAAGTTTTTTTTTACATTATTAGCTAAATTTTAGCCACAAGTAAATTACTGTAGAGTCTTTATGGAATGTGTAATATTTAGCTCACCTATAGCATCATATTCGTCCTCTACCTCTGTGAAATGCCTCTTGAGTTTGGAACTGTTTGGATCTTCTTCAAAACTTAAATATCGTTTGTTAATAGGTGATTGTTCATCTATATCCAAAATGCTGTTGGATGTGAAGTCTTGTGTAAAATCTGCCGTATCATATTGAATACTGTCTTCCTCTTGTTCTTCTTCTGTATCCTGGAAATAGATATTTTTTTATTTAATAAAATAAGAGTTACTTGTCTATAAACTACAATCATTTTGTTTCTATTATGATTGAGTGACATTAAATTACTAAAAGTCTCATCTCATATATACGCACAATATAATAATTACGTCTAAGAAAGAATATTCCTTAGTTTGTTAAATAGTCGGTCTTTACCTATGAAATTGCCGTTTTGTAAGAAAAAATTTAAACGATTTTTTTATATGTATTTTTATTTGTATTAATCAAAGTAATCACCCATTCAATCAATGCATCTTTGCCAATGCAGTGGCAGTTTATTGATGCCCTTTTTAAAAAAATCAGCTGAACGGGAGGCAACAAATTCTTCAAAGGCATTTTGTACTACCTTTCGAGTATTGATTTTTTTTCCCGCCAAGGAGATATCCAAATTCTGGAAAAAGTAGTGGTCTGTAAGCGCAAGGCCTGGTGAGCAGGGCGGATGACGGAGAACTTCCAACCCCAGTTCTTGCAACTTTGAGACCGTCTTCATAGGTAAAGACCTATTAAAATAATTATATTAAACTTTGATTAACTCCGGAAGCGGATTACGTTTCTCTTATATGTGTTTAGCTTTTAAACATAAACAGTACTAAAAACTTTAGAGAGGAAATTTTGCAAAAGATTGACTTTATTTTTTTTAATATAGAAAGTAACTTATAATTATTAAATATATTATTTATTGTTTTGTCAATATATTTCAATGAATATTTTGGATTTATTATCTCGGATTATACGCAACAATAATTACATCTGAGAGAAGCAATTCCAAATGAGTGATTTCAAAATTCTACTATATAAACTTGTATTTATAAGCTTTTTCAGTTTTTTTTTCAATTTATTACAATTATTGTTTTTTTAATATAAAGAGAGTGTGATTTTTTCCGTACCTCATAAAATAACCGATATCGAATTAAACTGGTTACTCCATTTACGAAAGAGTAACACGTTGAAGGATATTGTAGAATAGAGAAAGCAATAATAAAAAGTCTACTTGACTAACAAACCAATGATACTCTTCGTACGTTAGTCAATTAGTCTTTCCGCTGTTTACATGGTGATGATAGTTATAAGGGTGACGAACAAAGAACAATAATGTTCTAGGCATGGAACAATTGCTCCATTACGGTTTATTACTGAGAACGTTTATACTGCCAGTACTCTATTCCATTAATGTTACTATAGTACCTCACACAAATTAATTTACACATGTTTGATTTACATTCTTATTATATGTATGGCTGTAAAAAATAGCAAATGATATAGAAATAATAATACTAAAAATAGGATAGTTATTTAAAACCATGATAGGCCATATACAGATCTGAGTATTAAAAATCAGCCGACGAGTTAATAATTGTAATTTTTTTTTTCGCAATGACTACGCTATTGACCCAGCAAGGTCTTAACAGGTTCACCGGACTACTAAGGCGAGCACTTAAGGCACTCAACCGATTTTATTTTGGCAACCAGCTCAAGGGTGCACGGCACACCTCGGCTTGGCTGTTGCCTGTTGCATGCAAAATCGCGATCTATCTTAGCTAACCTAGCTAACTATTCATATATGTATGAGTTGTTGAAACGTATATGTGTACCAAGCATACACGCCTCAACAACTCCTCCATATATTTATTATCGAAAAATTTAGAGTTTTTCAGTTCGATAAGGGAAAAAAGTAAACCCTTCCACTTTCATGTGTAAGCGTGTAGCGCGCACGTTTGTGGGGGTGATCGTGTAGTGTTGTAGCAGTGATGTATGTTTGTGTATTACCGTATCACGCAAGCAAAGCACCCAAGGGCTCCCTACCGAGGGATCGAACCTAGGCTTGAGCCGCTACCTTGGGAGGCCTAATCGAGTGTGCGGGAGCGAAATTAACCCCCAGACCACGGCGGCGTGATTTGTGGTTACGCGGGCGTGGGCGTGAACACGCTCTGTTTCGAGAGACAGGCTGGTACTGATCGTTCGCTGACGTGATTGAATCAGGAGGCTCGATAAAAATGTGTCGCGGACGTCTTTTATAACGCGCAGCGTTAGGTACGGGCTCATAGTTTGCGGCGGATACCACTAACGGATTGGGTTGATTCGCAGCTTTGTCAAAATAACTAATCGTAAGTGATTTTACGTACGTCCAGATAGAAGGGATCTCCAGGTCTCTATGGAGATCAACTCTCCGGATGTACCACGGGGCACCGGTCACTTTACATAAGACACGATTTTGGAGAACCTGCAGCTTATAAAAGTTACCTTTGGACATATGCGCAAAAACTGGGCAGCTATATGTCATCACGGGATGGATACACGTCTTATACAAAGTGAGCTTGTGTCTGAGGGACATCTTACTCTTATAACAAAGCAACGGATGAAGGCGACCCAAGACCATAGCGGCTTTGTTTCGCACTCTGTCTATATGTGAAATGAACTTTAAATGTTTATCTAATGTAACACCGAGATGTTTGACCTCTTCGACCCAAGGGATATCGATTCCGTATAGCCTGATGATAATTGTAACGCTATTTGTTCGTCTCTCGAGTACCAACTCTCTCACACAGGTTCCGGCATAGCAACTGAATACGCTTCAACATTGATAGAATCAAACTAATTGATGTTGTGTAATTCAATCGCTTGATTGAAATGGTACGAACTGATTAGGTTTGATTCAGTATTGAACAATGAATAGAACGTGTCATGTTATATGTCTATAAATTAATTTTTGTATTATTTTTGCCAGGTTTATGTTTATTAATACGTTGTCTTGCTAGTGGGATAGATAATAATAATGTAACATTCTGTACATGAATTACATTTAGTCTTACTAATTTGGCACTTTGGAAACTAGAGGAAGACGTATTGTTGGATTGTATAGAAAAGCTGAACGTAGAGTACCGGATTATTGGACGTTTCGGACTACTGAAGTACCGAATTAGCGAAAATCTATAAGTACTTGTAAACCTGTTTCGCGATAAAATGAAAAACGCATATTACATTTTTTTATGAATAAATTATACAGGCGGTGGCGATCCTATAATATGTATTTTGTAATTGACATATATGATTTTTCTTTCTCGATTTTTAGGTTTTACTTTCTAGTTACAATGAATGAAAAATGCATTGTTTCAAAATGTTAATTTTTAGCGAGAATAAATTTGCCTTTTGATAATTAATTTAAATTTAAAAATTGTAAGATCCCCTAAGAATTAAATACAATTAAGTAGATATAGCCTACTCTTGAATTGATTATTTCATCTATGCTAATATATAAAGCTAAAGAGTTTGTTTGTTTGTTTGTTTGGTTGAACGCGATAATCTTAAGAACTACAGATCTGATTTGAAAGTTTCTTTTAGTGTTAGATAGTTCATTTATCGAGGATGGCTATAGGCTACATATCATAACGTTTAAACCAATAGGAGCTGAGCACTAATGAAGAATGTCTCAAAATCGGGCTATTTTGGAAGCTTTCGATGCGTGTTAATGTCAGTACTATATGCGTTGCCATGGTAACGCGATAACAATCTCTCGCAAATATTTTCATGGTTTATTTTGTGTTCCTATTAAAACAGTTAATTCTACGTTATTTTTGTTTCCAATTTTTAATTATACGTGGTACGTTTATATCGCAAACATTTTTAAAGTTTATTTTGTGTCGCTATTCAAAAAGTTTAGTAGTAATAATATTCATCCAATAAGATAGTCAAAGGAATTAATCCATACTGCCAATTCTGAAGTAGTTAAAGGAAAAAGTTAAAGGTAGTTTTTTTCTATATCCAAGATAATGTAAAGGTATAAGCGCCAAATCCTCTATGCAATATTTCGTAAATTTTTATCTTCTTAATTTTCAAGACAACAGAATTCATGCTTCGCGGTATTATTTATCTTTCATTTCATTTATGCACAATAAACGAACCATATTACATAAAACTCTACCAATTTAACACAATATACAGATAAGTAAGACAAGATTATGAATAAAATATAAAATCCACTACATGACAGACTAAAATCCCGCCAAAAACTCCTCAAAAACTTTATTCTACGTTAGTTTTGTACCCAATTTTTGATTTGTGATATATTACGTATAATAAAAGTAAAGTGAGTGTATTTTATATTAAAAATATCCGTGATGCTACAAATATCAACATTTTTTTTAATTCTGTGGATATGTCTGTTTTTTTTTATTTGTTACGGGTAATCTCCGAAACGGCTGGACCTATTTGAACGATTTTTTTTTCATAGAATTGACTACGCTATTGATCTAGCAAGGTCTTAATAGCTTCACCGGACTACAAGTAATATTTGAACGGGAATTTTACGGACAAATAAGTAACTAATTAGCTGTTTTATTTTAAGCTAGCGGGTTCAGCAGACGTTGCCCGCCCTGATAATAAGACAAACTATACCTATACCTTGCCCAATAATCATTTTATATATTGGTGAAAACGGCATGAAGATGCGTTCTGTAGTTTTTGATCTTATCGCGAACAGACATATAGACAGACGTGGAACAGGACTTTTTCTTACACTATGTAGTCATAAGCCGTTATCCGTGCCTTCGTCCATGTGAAATTAATCAAAAATATGTTGTTCACTGTAAACATACACGAGCTGTACTGGACTCCAAGATTTTTTTATACCAAAAGGCAGCAAACAGGCTGACGGCCCACCTGATGGTAAGTGATTAACGTCGCCTATGAACAACTGTAACACCAAGGGTATCGCTGTTGTAATTGAAAGTCATATGTTTATATGTGATTTAAATTATAGCAAGGTAATAATAACTTAATTATATCGACACTATGGACATATTATATCTATATAATAAAAGATTTAACACATATTGTTCGAAAATGTATAGCTTAATATTTTCATTACTTTCTTATATAGTGTAAGTGGGCACTAAGGGTCATATATAGCAATTTAAAGTTCCAGTTATGTGGCTGATGATAAATCTCTTCCCATTCGATTCACTATTCGTATTCACATATATAATATACAAGTACATGTTACCTGTTACAGTAGATGATGTGCGTGTGATACTTACAAATATTTTTGAAAGAGTATTATTGTAATTTACACTAGATATGAGATCAAAATTTTACATTTATTTAATATATTTAAAAAAAAACGCGTGCGGAGCCGCGGGCAACAGCTAGTAGTTATAATAAAGTAAGTAAGTAGAGATGTTTATTTAGTTTTATGTAGGTTAGTTTTTATCTTAATTGATCCTGGTAGATGTTTTTTTTTCTTCGAAATGACTACGCTATTGACTGAGCAAGGTCTTAACAGCTTCACCGGACTACAAACAACGGAGTGTTTGATGGTGCTACGAACGGGTACTAGGCTTATATAAAAAAAAATTACATGTAATCTGGGTATATGTTTCAGTGAATCCGTGGATAGTTTGGATTCACAATTGGAAACGGTAGTTGTGGCTGTAATCGGGTATCAGTTTTATTCAATTTTTTCGCGTTTAAAAATACAATGGAATCCAGTGATAACCGATTTGGTGCAGACGAAGTTGCACGGGTCAGCTAGTTAATTATATAATCCCAGTAGAACAGTAAAAGTTCAATCACTAATCATTATTAACTTGTATTAACATTTAAATTAATCTATTGAATAGGTATCCATTATTTATGGTTTTTCTAAGTCAACATTGTGATGTTAAGCACGTTATTATACATTTGTACTCTTTTTGGCAACACAAAGGTTCGCGACTAGTGAATCGTTCCATATTACTACTAGCCTCTGCCCACGACTTCGTTCGCGTGGAATAGTTACTTTGGGCTAACGCTAACAAGCAGCGGAAACTCTCAAGAGGAAAATAACCCCGATTTTTAAACATTCTTCATTGGTATTCCGCTCCTAATGGCCTTAGCGTGATGATATATAGCCTATAACCATCCTCGATAAATGAGCTATATAACATTGAAAGGATTTTTCAAATTGGACCAAAGTAGTTCTTGAGATGACCCCCTACAACATCACAAACTCACAAACTCTACCTCTTTATAACATTATTATTAGTATAGATTAGCATGAGAGATAATATACTATTTTTTTCCCCAGATCGAAATTAGCCGTCCTTAACAACAGACACGCGTACTTCTTGCTGGTCGACAACGGGTCTGTCGGTCGATATGGAGCCGAGATTGTACTCAGACGTAAACTAGAGAAGTACATCGCCGCACAGAAACTACATCCATGTGAGTATTATTATTTTTAATACAAAATCATAACCAAAACACTTTATTCAATTTAGGCTCTAATGATGTGCTTATGAACGTTAAAATTATCATCGGCTCGGAAAACAACCCAGTCATCGAGAAGAACTAGCAAGAAACACGGTCGGGCTTATCTGGGGGCACGGTAGTGCTCCCGCCAAGTCAAGCAAAAAAGCCGCACGGCCGTACTAAAATTGCACGGCTACTGGTAACCGTTAATGGTAACCGTTACTAAACTTGCTATTTAGAAATCATTGTTTAGATATGTCACATACTAACATCTACATACATCATGTCTTCATTTAAAATGCAGAACCGTTAATATTTAAAAGCATAGTGACATATACTATGCCTCAAGAGTGCTTCAAGCAATAATTAACATTCCATCACACCTGTCTCTAAGCCACACGAACAATGTGTAGCCTGGAACGCTAAAACTTTCGGGTCTGGAGTAATACGGAACACTATATAACTTTGTCTTGTGTATATAAGATTAATTTGACCCACCGGTTTTATGGGCTTCTTGAATAATAAATTTAGGTTATGATTAACAAAATAGGTGTGGATTTCCAGAACTATAATCATAATTTAAATACGAATAGATTTATTTTCTCGCTTACACTTCAAAATATCATATAGCATAGATCCAATAAACAACTCTGTCTAAAGAATAGCTTTTAATTTCAATTTTAAGAGGTCCTCTATCGAACGTTTAATTTTCCCATATAAATTACACAGGAAAAATAGGTTATGAGTATTATTGTCGCCTGCCGATTGTGTTTTTTTTTTATTATGTTAAAATTAATGTATAGGTATCATTAAGTGATAAATTTTCTAAAAAAAAAAATCAATTGAGTGAGACTACGATAAAATAACAATAGATCGTTATTTTTTTACGTATCCTTGAAATATGATTTTTTAATAATTTTGAGGTTAAACTATTAAAGATAGAACAAAAACTTAACTGACAATACTGTTATTTTGATGTTCCATAGAAAAGTCGTCAACAAATTTTCCATATCATTAATAATAGGTACACCTTTCTCACTGCTTCAGATTATTATACCCTAACTAGCGTTTTCTCTTAGCTAGACAGATACATTTCTTAATATGAGTGCTCGTCCAGTGGATGAACTTCGACCACAATAAAAACATTTTCCAATATTTTTTAGTAACACTAAAGCTACTAAAGAAAAAAAGACTGAAGAAAATCGGATAAGAAACAGAGGAGAGAGGTGTTTTTAACTTTTCTCTCATACGTAAATATAACCATTTGCATAATATTAATATCGTGTAACCTAATGCCAAGTGATAAAGTAAAAGGAAAATCTTATAGTAAACTCATCAACATTTTTTCGTAAGATTCGTAACAAAAGACAGAAGAAAGAGAAAGAAAAACAGGATGAGTGAGTGAGTGCACAAAAACTAATTTGACATCGTTTTAATGTTACGTTTTCTTTTTACTATAAATCGCTGTTAAATTAAAAATTAATAATTGTTAAATATTGAAAATTAACATGAATTGTGATCTTTATATATTTATTCATTAATTAATTCTGTTTTAAATGTTCATCACTCACTAATAATTATTACTAATATTTAATAAATTTGCTTCAAAAACTACAATATATTTAAGTGTGAATTACCATTCATTATTACCTCACTGGGTGCAATGTTTGTACTCTGTAGATACACATTAAAAAACTGCTTTACAAAATACAATACCTAGCCAATATCGTAGAACATACTCACCGCCGCAGCGTCTGGCGAGCCGGCTGTTTCTTTCATCAGTTTGTATTCATTTTCTTCGTTCTTAAAGATAAATGAAAATAAATCGTAATACCATAAGTGTGGAGTGTAAACTTCGTCCTCGCTATGAGACGTCCTTCGGCTGTCTTTAACCCGTTTATATTCTCTACGCACACAGGCTCGTAGACTTTCAATTTTTCTAAGCGCGTGCACTCTCGTCGCTGTAGGATCAAATTCTTGCACTAATTCGGTTAATTTTGTTATTGCGTCGTGGCGTTTCTTCTTTATTTTGTACAATGGGTTCTCCTTATCCCACAAACATGGTAAATCTTTATATAATAATATGAACCTTTTTAATAGTTTGCGTGGAAACACGACCGTGTTGTCGGCCATCTTGTTGGCTCGCGCGTCAAGCGGTGCGGCGCGCAGGTCACTAAACGTGTTGGGTCGGGCGTTGTGCGTGGCGCGGGGCTCGGTCTCCCCTCTGCCCCGCTACGTCTGGCCTCCCTTCGCCCGCCATTTATAATCAGCGACAATAAAGAAATTCACAAATAATTGAAAATATGCTCAAATTATTAACTATTAAGATATAATTACATGAAAACCGGTTAGGTGTTCGATTGCCAACACCATTTAGAAAATGTGTCCTTATTACTTCGACTTACAAGATGTTGTGATTTTTATTATTTGTATAGCAAACCGAATGAAACTAATTGGTGATTGACTATTACACTTTCATATTATTTAGTAAAAAATCTCGACAATTAATTAAAGAAGATTAGTGTTTATATAGAAAATTTATATTTATTTGAACTGAGTTTCCACTCTCTACACGCACATTGATTTATCAAAGAAGCAGATTAATATAGCAATATTGACAGTGCAAAGGCTATTGACTAACATGTTTCTGTCAATATTTAGACGTTAGTAAATCAATTTTCCAATACATATAATAACTAATGGGAAACCTTTAAAATTACTCTTTCGTTTAGTCGTATGGAAATAGCCTTTTATATACATACGTAAATAACATACAAATAAAAAAAGTATTGGGATTAAATATCTAGATGAAAGTATCACATTCTAGAATCATCTATAGCTAAGAGGTGCAGATCAAAGTACTGATAATTGCCCAGACGGAGTTTCGCGTGTGAGTTACTAACGCGATAAATGGACCAACAAAAGAACGAGTCTGCTGTTTTTATCTCGGGCTAAAATTGCTACTACCTACTTACTTAATCTAATGGTGATAGATCAATTTTGATTTCTTTTTGTATTTTAAAAAGTACTCCATAGGTAGGATGAAGTATATGGAAAGCTTAATAAAAACATAAATAAATATCCATTGATGAATAAGCGCTCGAGTATCGAAAGCGCAAGGTTCATAGTAATGGAAATACACACATCAAACAAGTCTAAGCAACATGCGTGATATTACAAATTTTACCATTTATATAAATTAATTTCTAATTATTTACTCAAACAAAGTGCGTAGGTAAGTAAACTTTTTTGTTATTGATGACATACTGGCTGGTTGTAAAAAAAAAAAATAGATTATGTTTTGTTTTAATTGCTACGTTTAGTCTTGATTTTATCATTTTACCAAACATTTAAAAAAAGTTAGCGACAAAATTGAATTGTTAGATATTCTTTACGTCATGAAACGACGTCATTTGATGGCAGATGAAATGCAAAGAGCTGTAGGGATGTTGCAAGCGAGAAGTAATCAATCTCAGGTATCTCGACATTTTGGAATACATAGAAGTGTTATTTGTCGTCTTTGGCAGCGCTACAATAATACAGGAGAACCCGCTGAACAGCATTCAGGCCGTAAAAGGAGTACAACCACTCGACAAGACCGGTACATACAACTGACTGCAAGACGCCAGCCGATGTTAACCGCTCGAAAGATAAGTTTGAGGCTACAAATTTCAAGTGGTGTTGATGTAAGTCCTCAAACTGTGCGAAATCGACTGCATGAGTACGGCCTACGAGCTCGACGCCCAATCAGGTCCCCATCGATACGTCACGGGAATCGCGCTCGTCGATATTAATGGTGTAGAGAACGCATAACATGGAGCCAGGAACAATGGGATAAAATTATGTTTTCCGATGAGTCGCGATTCGGGCTTAAGCCAGATACAAGAAGGGTGCGAGTGTATCGTTAGCTCGGAAATACTGAAAGGCTCAGGTGCGTTCAAGAAGTTCATCCATACAACGGCTCAACAGTTATGTTATGGGCGGGTATTATGAAGAACAGGCGAACTGAGCTCGTTTTTGTAAATGGAAACATGAATGCTGAAAATTACATTGAGGATATTCTCAGACCTTACGTCTACCCATTTGCACAAACCTTTGGCTCCGATTTTAGGTTAATGCATGACAATGCGCGTTCATATACAGCTCGGCGAACCAGTGAATACTTTGCAACGGAGAACATCCAGGTATTGCCCTGGCCTGCACAATCGCCAGATCTCAACCCCATCGAGCACGCATGGGACATGCTCCAGAGACGTGTTTTAAAGGACTTGGACGGAGCGACAACAACCCAACAGCTGAAGGATTTGCTACAATTCCATTGGGAGCGAATACCGCAAGATGACATAAACAGTCTCATTAATCGCACACCCGATTAGGCCTCCCACGGCAGCGGCTGAAGCCTAGGTTCAATCCCTCGGTAGGGAGCCCTTGAGTGCGTTGCTTGCGCGATACGGTGACACACAAATATACATCACTGCTACAACACTACACGATCACCCCCACATACGTGCACGCAACACGCTTACACATGAAAGTGGAAGGGTTTACTTTTTTCCCCTTATCGTACTGAAAAACTCTCAATTTTCCGATAATAAATATATGGAGGAGTTATTGAGGCGTGTATGCTTGGTACACATATACGTTTCAACAACTCATACATATATGAATAGTTAGCTAGGTTAGCTAAGATAGGTCGCGATTTTGCATGCAACAGGCAACAGCCAAGCCGAGGTGTGCCGTGCACCCTTGAGCTGGTTACCAAAATAAAATCGGCTGAGTGCCTTAAGCGCTCGCCTTAATAGTTCGGTGAAGCTGTTAAGACCTTGCTGGGTCAATAACGTAGACACTTCGAAAAAAAAAAGTCTCATTAATTCAATGAATAATCGTTGCCGACAAGTTGTGAATAGCAGAGGAGATCATACTTTGTATTAAATTATTCTATTCTTTCACAATAAATACATTTTCTTTAGCAATTTCATTTTGTAAAAAAATGTTTAGTTTCTTATGTATCTTAGTTTCTACAGTATATTCTAATATTGTTCATTTCTGTTATTAAAAGAACTTATACTTAAGACAACAGCTGTTATTTTTACATCATAGAACCCTAAACATATTATTTTAAAAATAAAATACAACGTTATAATGTGAAGAACCATCCTAAAATTTAAATTAGTACATGTTGCTTACACTTTTTTGATGAGTGTATTTCTAAGTCATATGGGATTTGATCTAATGTTTTTCATGATCAGCATGTAAAAATATTTATATAATGAACTTTGGCTTCATATCACTCTCATTTTGTCTTATTAATGTATCATCCAACATGAGGCGTGTATAATAGTTCCAGCTTCAGACTTACGCCACGAGTCATGCCGCTTTTTGTTTATAAGACAATAGGTTACAAGTGCTACTTAAATGTACCAACTATGTATTTTATGTAGACTAACATCACCAACTGATCATTAATAAATACATAATTATAAAACTAGTTTCCCTCCCCGTCATTACACGGGTGTACCAACGAGCAAAATAAGATCTTGTACTAGCTGTGCTCACGACTTCGTCCACGTGGAATCTAATGTAGAAAACAGTGATTAATAAAGTTATCTGAATGCATTAAGTCCAATTATTTATCTACTTTTATCTCATACTTAAATCGCTTCATTATTAAAAGTACAATAAATTTTGATAGACCGTTTTACTCGAAGATATGCTTTGTGATTTTCTTGAAAAGGTTTTACCATGAACGCAGTATTTTAACTGTGATGCGTCTTCGAAGAAACAGATACACAGACATTTTTTAAATGTATTTTATTATTCCTAGACACCTGTAACATTTTTTTTACAAAACTCTATTTCCTTGATTGTTATTAATCAATTACTCATAGTACGCGATTACAGGTGATAACTGTAACTAATAGCAAGTATGTTCATGACTGTATCGTTATCATTTATCATTATCTGCCATATTATTATAACCAAAACGTTCTGTTGATGTTATTATAGAAATCGGTAAACAAATAATAATACTATTCACATTTTCGGCCGCCAGGCTTGTGTTGGCGCCGAGAAAAACTGTAAAATCTTTCTCTTATCTCTTTAATAGAGTCCATTTTTGACGTGTGCTCAAACAAAACTGAGCAAATTAATTATAAAATTCTAACAAAAGACTTTTTATTGCAAAATATTATCTTTCGAACGCCCTTTAGTTCTACCGTTCGGATTAATATTACGCGAGATACAGCAACTGAAGCCATCTATTGGAAAAATAATGGTTTTTTTTTTTTATATACACCTATTACATATTTACCGACCCTCCCGATGAAATAACGGCAGCGATCAGTACCAGCCTGTCTTTCTAAACAGAGCGTGATCACACCCATGCCCGCGTAGCCACAGATTACGCCGCCGTGGTCTGGGGGTAAACTTTGCTCCTGCATATCAGACTAGGCCCTCGTCGGCAGCGACTCAAGCCTAGGTGCGATCCCTCCGCGTGGAGCCCTTGAGTACGTTACTCGCGCAATACAGTGACACAAAATTTTATATTACTGCAACAACATTACACATATCACCTCCACACACGTGCATGCTACACGATTACACATGAAAGTGGAAGGGTTTTATTTTTTTCCTTTAGCGAACTGAAATAGTTTAAAAAAAAATATCCGACACAAAATACATATAATAGTTATCGAGGCATATATGCCTGGTACACATATATGTTTCAATGACTCATATAAGTATGAATATGTTGCTTAGCTTAGGTGCTAACCTATGCTATAGACTGGTCGCGAATTACATGAAACAGACAATAAGCCAAGCCGAGATGAGCCGCGCACCCTTGAGCTAGTTGTCAAAATAAAAATCGGCTGAGTGCTTTAAACGCTCGCCTTAGTAGTCCGGTGAAGCTGTTAAGACCATGTTACGACAATAGCGTAGTCAATTCGAAAAAAAAAGAACTATTATATGTATACTAACTTATGCTCTCTGCTTCGGTCGAATCAATGTTCGATCTATCCCTCGGTTACATACTTTCGGAGTGAACTGTATATTTTTGATTGAGTAGTTGAGGCATGAAAGCATAATAAATTAATATTTGTATTTGTAATATTATAGTATGGATATAGCTACAAGAAATATTAAGACATTAAAATTGAAATTTGACTTATCTCGGGTTAACGATAATGTTCCAATTTTATAAGCCTATAAAATTGAGTTTCAATTTCGTTTACGGCACCTTAACTTGGGTTATCACTTATTGCACAGTTTTTATCTGTATATATCTATTTTCTATACTATAATGAAATTTTAGAACCATCGTTTCTGTACATTGATAATATTTACCAAACATTTCTAGGAAATCTATTCTCTTTGTATACGAATTATTAATCTTTTTTCTTACGACACGTACGGCATGTTACCAAAAATCCAAAACACGTAAAAAAGAACTGAATTGAGTTTACAATGTCATGAGCTAGATTTATGTCTTGATTAATATTTTGCTTAAAGAATTATTGCATATGATATAAGAAGTGGGATAGAACACAGAAAGACTATTTTTAAAAATTTTGTTTGAAAACTAATGTTTAAAATTGTCAAGCGAATTTTAATGAGGCTTTCATAAATAATTTGACTGTAGCTTGGGGAAATATACAGACTTTATTCCATCGAAATCACCGAAAAAAGATATGGTAATTTAAGACTTTCAAAGTGTGCTCTACTTTTACAGTTCGTGGAAAGCCAAAATATGTTAGCTGATTTTCAGATGTTACGTACTACGGGAAATGACTTTAGTGTCGATTGCTTTTCGAAGGGTTACTGTATTCGTTCATAACCTCAAATATAGTACTCCAAATATTTTATACAATTATGCGTACAAAGCCGCAGGTACGGCTAACAAAAACACTTTTTTGCGTTATCGGCGGGATACTTGAATTTGTGGGCACATAATCATGAGGAAGAAAACCTCAGTTAGAACACCTCTTTTGAGGGTCAACACTTGCTAGTCACAACTACGGCTAAGGTGACGGTGAAGGCATCGATGTAGGGGTCTTCAATTGTTCAAGCCTAATACAACCTATCTGATATCCTCTGTAGCAAGCAGGTATTCATCATTGGTTTTCAAAAAAAAAAAAAAAAACAAATACTGTAAAGGGTCTCTGAAAATTCTATACCTAAGAACCCTCTTAGGTATAGAATTTTCAGAGACCCTTTACAGTATTTGTTTTTCTTAGGTATAGAATTTTCAGAGACCCTTTACAGTATTTGTTTTTTTTTTTTTTTTTTTACCCCAAATACACAGTTAGTGTTTTTTACATTTTTTTAAATCGATGCAAACAACTCATCTATATAATCATATATAGAATTGTCGAAGAGGCCGTCTTCGCCAGATATAATATTTATTTTGATATAATAACAATATACAGCTATAAACAATGAAGACATTTATTAAAAGTTTACAGCTAACCGTCTATAAGGGTCTTACCAAGGGTCACGTCATCGGCCCTTAAATCCACCCTTAACAGCCATAAAAGAAGATTTAAGGGGCCTATCTCCCATTGTGCGTGGAAATTGATAAAATACCGTCTTAGATGAAGTGTTGGCTCTTAAAAAGATAAAATATATTTATTGAATGTTACGGCGTAGTAATGCGCGGCAAATTCAGAAGCTTCTCTCATACGAGTATATACACTCAGGTCATTAAATCTCATCTTATTCTTGAAGTTATTGAAAAATGTATTCGACTTTTTGGTCAACAGTTAAGATTATTTTGTACATATGAAGTGGGTGAAAATAAAACCACAAAGCATGAATTCAGAGATGCCACAAAAATTCCATTAAAAGTTCTAAGAGGCCACCATCTTGTTAGAACATTGAAATTATCGCACGACACTTGTCTTTTTTTTTCTCGAACTGTCTATGCTATTGACCTAGCAAGGTCTTAACAGCTTCATCGGACTACACCGGACTACAATATTACAGTATTATTACTCGACTATGGCAGTAATAATCTGGAAGATTAGTTGCGAGAAGAAACTAGGTTATTCTTTTGTAACTTTTCCTGGAAACTTTTTCCGGTTGAAGGAACGATCTTATCACAAGGATAAACGGTAATTTCAAACAGAGTGACAAAGACAGTTTTCTTTATTATCCTGAGTACCTACCTACCTACCTATCTATAGGTTACACTTTGGAGAGTGTGCAGAGGAATTACACAATATAATTCCACCGTCTCCATTCCATCAGAGGACGACTAGACGCCGTGAGGGTTTCCACCCTTACGTGGTGAATATTCCTATAATTCGTACGAAGCGATTTGCTTCCACATTCATTATGCGTACGGCTAAGGAGTGGAATTCGCTCCCGGCGTTTGTTTTCCCGTCATCTTATAACTTGGGAGTCTTCAAGAGTAGAGTGAACATGCAAGTGGGTAAGCGCGATACATCGTCGGCCTCATCGTCACTTACCATCAGGTGAGAATGTTGCCAAGCGCGTACCTGTTGTACATTAAAAAAAAAACTAATCTCAAGCTTTCAGAGTTCTAATATTTTCCTACATCGTCAGCCGATAGTAAACATTTTAAAAGCTATATGTATAAACGCATGGTAATTTCAAACTATTTATTTATGTGTCATAACTTGAACTAGTGTACGTCGCTTCCGCATTCCGCTGGTATTAATTATATGATTAACGAGTCATTCATTGATAAAATGAATATTTCAGATTGTTCCAATTACTGAGATTTTGGTTTCCTCGTGATGTATTACTTTCTCGTTATTAGTAATTTTAAGTAAATTGCGTTACAGGTTCCGGTGAAGCTGTTAAGACCTTGCTGGGTCAATAGCGTAGTCACTTCGAAAAAAAAACGTTACAGGTCATCGGTACATAGTGGTGTTTAACTTGTGCAAACTGTAACGATACATCGCATGTTAAACTTGCTTTTGTGTGACATTATACAATTATATTGGATTTTATAAAACATGACCATAAAAAAATCAACCTGCAAGTATCATTTCACATGTTCGCAGTGCACGCAACCTTAACATATTCAAAGGCGTATTCACACCTGTCTCTCTATTTTTATGTTTGATTTCGGCGTTTATTTGTGTCGTAAAACTTGTGCTGTGTCTTTTATATCCAGTTTTTATAGTACCCTTACGGCGACATATGAATAGATTTTTGAATAGAGACTTCCTTTAGCCGCTTCATGTTCAGTGAAGATTTTAAATAATATCATTTTCTATGTACAGACTATGCTGATATGATTTGGTAACATCACCATTGTTTTCAATATCGAAGTTTAGAAAACCAAGGTTTAACATTTATTTTTTATTAATCTGCCTCAGTATTCGGTAAACAGCGAGTCTTTCCCTCTATCACTGATGATTTAATAAAAAAAAATGAGCCAAATAATACTTTGTATAATCAAAATAAAAATTTTGTTCTTAAAAGTAATCTATGACTTAGATCTCCCCGGTTACAATGTTGCAATTCAGCCTCATATAGCAACAAAAAAGTATTTATTTTCAAAAGCTAATGGTAGTATTTAAAACGTCATTGTCTTGGATTCATTGATTGTATTGTGCGTCCATTACTTTTCCAAACGATGATACTGGGCATATCACTGTTTCTCATAATGAACAGACTACATTTAAATGAATATCACCCTGAAATACCACCCACCCATGGTGTTGTATAAAATGAATTGAAAATTGTGTCATGGGTTGCGATAAATTTCTTTATTTTCGTAAAGTTATATTTGCTTAAAATTTGAGAGCTTTGCCGCGTGGTTTTTGTTTCAAATTTATAATTAATTTCAATTTTCATTTACACATCGTTTTTTTTAAATGTTTATATAATTAAAGATCATGGCAAATAATTGAGTAGCCATGATTAACACCTTTGATTATAGACGTATACCCTTTGACAAAAGAACTCTAATAAAGTTCAAACTTTATAAAATCAATTAACTATGGTCGAATGTCGACCACTGGGCGAACACTAGTTTTAATAAAAAGGTCTTAACTAAATAAACAATTCAGTTTTTAAAACAAGTATCTTTGAATAAACTTCCATTTTGTATTGTTTACACCGCTTGCCCAACTTCTCTATGGCTAGAAAGCATCACTGATCTCGTGATGAATTTTAAAAATCATAGCTTCTTATAATTTTATATTCAATGAAATTATTGTGATAATTTTATTTTCGATAAGGATGAAGCTGAGGATAGAAACAAAAAAGTAATCTAATGCTGTCCAGTATTTAATAAGTGATGCGCGCTCATCGCAAATCTTTATAATTTTAACAAATAAATTGAATACTTATATTCGAACATTTTTCCGTCCTAAATTTTACCCCGAAAATGTAAATAATTTTACAGAATTAACTTCGGTTATGAATAATTTACATAAATCGCTGTGAAAATCTCCTGTAATTTCAATCGCGTCGTCTTCGGGAACAAGCTTTCAGAGGGTTTACTTGACTATTGGTTCGTGTAATTTTCATTTGAATTTCAAAAGGCTTACAGAAGACACAATGTTTTTATGTTAAATTATTGAACTCTACATACGTTGATGTTCAAATACAAAACTTGGATGGAGATCTAATCTATATTTATAGGCTACGACTACATATTATTACAAAGTCCTCCGTCACGTCTGTCAGTCTGTTCGCGATAGACTCAAAAACTATTGTGCGGAATTTCATGCGGGAGTCATTCACGAGAAAGGTTTAGGTATTTAATTTGTAATTTGGAAGTATCGGAAAAAGTCAAGCCGGCTGGGAGATCTCGTTGAAATCGCTGCATAATCTTTTGAGCTATAACAAAACAATTGACGTCCTAAATGGCATATACTGTTAATTGTATAATATTAAAACGTGTAACAGGTAGCGCTTGCAGATATAAAGTTTCAACTATATTTAACTTGATTATCAGAAGAAAGTTATCTAACAGCAAGGCTATTCTTTACTAGCTTGTGCCCGTGGCTTCGTTAGTAACGTAACTTGTAGGACATAGCTAGAGTAGACTTTAGTTACAACTCGAGATTGTTAACTTTTTTTTGGATGTCTATACCCTATATCCTTCTCTGTAATACTTTACAGTAGTAACTAAACTTTGTAGTATTTAGAGTTTCATCAAGATGCCTTGTTGCCTTGTGTGTCCCTCAGTTCGGTATTTCCATACCCCCCTACAAAGACCACTAACCTAGCTGTTGTAGATTGTTCTTGATGTTGTGGATTGTTCTTAAATGTACGGTCACATACTCGTACGTATACAAAATGATTATAAAAATCTTTATTATTTAAATGAGAGGCTAAACACCACACATAAACCAATAAAATCCGGTAGCGCACAGTTTACGTTACAGGTTAAGGAGCCTAATTGTGTTTTAGGTGTAAACAAATTCACATTTGCATTTCTAATATTACTTAGCATATCACTCACATTTAAGTCGTATCGAACGATATCTCACATGTTAAAATTCGTCGAGCGGTTAGGGCCAAGTAGTGTGCAAAAAAAATTGGCATACATAATACAATTGAAAAAAATTACTCTCTTTTTGCGCTGTCTGGTAATGAATGGATCGTTATTTATTATATAAGACAGATACAAAACCGATCAAATCACTCAGTTGTCTCAAGTGATCAGTTTCCAGTCAGCTCTTCACAGAAGAGTAATATTTCAAACTAATGGATTTCAATGAATTTTGCATGCAGCGTTTTCTGATCCAGTTGAAAGAAAAAATAAACAAAAGAATGAAACAATTTAGTAGGTGGTAGAGCCACGCTGAAGCTATTAGCGGTTTCAGCATGAATGGGTCGGGTCGCCCAAGATAGCACCATCCTCTCCTGACTCCTACATTTTCGCACAGACCACAAGGACATTTCTTAAGTTTAGATTTTCTTACGGTGTTTTCCTTCGCCGTCAGCGAATAGTGCTACCAATTTAAATTAGTAAATGTACGTGAATTCCGAGAAATTCGTTGGAACATAATATTTACTATAAATACTATTTTGTATCGTACTAGCCTCTGTCCGCGTCTTCGTCCGCATGTAATAGTTTGGGCTAGGGCTAACAAATAGCGGAATCTCTCAAGAGACATAAAACCCCAATTTTGAAACATTCTTCATTATTGCTTCGCTTCTATTGGTATTAGCGTGATGATATAATCTTCCTCGATGAATGAAATACATCTCATTATATTTTTTTTTTAAATAGGACCAATAATTCAAGAGATTACCCTCTACAACGTCACAAACTTACGAAGTTTACTTCTTTATAATATAAGTGTAGATGTGCATATTTTTAATCATCTAATCGAAATATGAAATTCAACAAATCTCTAAGGGACTCGAGAGGTATCATGCCATAAATTATGCAGATTACTGCACAGCTGACCTATTTACTTGGCAAGTAACGAAATAATTAGACTCTCTGAATTCTTCTCTGAATTTCCCTTTACTTTAATATGAAGTTAACTAAAGAACGTTAATCGTATTTCAGCTTATTTTTGTTAATAAATCAGCGTACGATTTATCTCGTACATTCTTTCATTTAAAGTTTCTTGATCTGTCTTACGGTCCTACTGTCCTTGTCCATTAACGATTAATGTAAAAGAATTCAATATTCTAATTTATTATTGATCTATAGCCGTTATTGCAATCTCTATGCCTTATTAAATCCCAGTGATATGATGACCTAAAATTATAATTAATCTCAGTACTGTAATAAGTATGGTTTTTTTTTTATACTATTGGCGGCAAAAGAACATGCGGGTCACCTGATGATAAGTGATCACCGCCGTCCATGGAGACCTGTGAAACGAGAAGAATCACAAATGCGTTGCCGGCCTTCGAGAAAGGAGTAGGCTCGTTTCTTGAAAAATGGCAGATTGTATTCGTCCGGAAATGCTGCCGCTGGGAGTTAATTCCAGAGAACTGTAGTACGCGGAAAAAACGAACGTGAGAATCGCACGGTGCACGACTTCCAACCATCGAGATGACACCGATGGAACTTCAGTCCGTGACGAGTACTTCTGTTACGGAACTCAGCAGCAGGTATCAGTCCAAACAAGTCTTCAGAGCATTCTCCGTGGTAGATCTTATAAAGGACGCAAAGCGACGCTACGTCCTTCCGAAGCGCCAGAGTGTCTAGCTTCGAGGAGAACATCTGGTTACCGATGATTCGATCCGCTCGACGTTGGATTCGCTCAAGAGGAAGTAGGTGACATTAAGGTGCTCCGGCCCAGTATTAGCAATATGCATAATTGAGCATCAGTTATAAGACCAACATTATTTAAATACGAAGAAAAATAACAAATCGGTCATTTCATGTTATAGGCTCACTAAGATTAGTAACAGTTTTTAGGTAGTAGTGTTAGGTTTTATAACAAAGTCCCAAAGCACATTATCGATTTGCTGGATAGTGAATTTAGTGAGTCAAGTGAGTTTTAATGTCTAAAGAATATTATAGGGTGGATCAATATGTGATCCATGGAGACATTTTTGTGTGGTAGAGCCACGCTGAAGCTATTACTGGCTTCAGCATGAATGGGTCGGCTCGCCCGGGGTACGTGAAGTAACAGTGCTTTCATTGTTGCATTTTGTTCTGTCAGTGAGAGCGCTGGAGGCCCACCTGTTCTCAATCCTCTTCCCTTCCCTTCTTCCCCCCATTCCCCAACGCAGGCTGATAACGCACTTGCGACACCCTTGGTGTTGCAAGTGTCTATGGACGGTGATGATCATTTAACATCAAGTGACCCACCTATTCCTTTGCCTAATATGAAATTTATAAAAATGACGTCCCTGTCTGTGCATCAATCAGAAACGAATATAATTATCATTGAAAAAATATTTTTTAACATGAAAAGATAAACCAGAATGAATTTCTTGCGTGTTCATCTCGATGACTGGGTTGTTTTCCGTAACAGTGATGATAATAGCTTTGTCGTTATCAAGCGCTTTCTCAAGGTCTAAATTAAATGAAGTATTTTTGATTTCATTTGGTTGTATGTACTCTTTAATGATTTGAATGTTTGTTCAATAGATACACACTCGTCGACACCGGTCGTCTGCTTGGTCATTGAAGGTGGCACGAACACAGTGAGGGCTGTGCTGGAATACGTAACTGACACGCCTCCCGTCCCAGTCGTAGTATGCGACGGTAGCGGTCGTGCTGCTGATCTCATCGCTTTTGTACATAAGTATGTTAAAATGTATTTATTTTTGAAGTGAAAACTTTTTAGACGCGTTAAGTGAAATTTGGCATACCAAAAACATATGATTTCGCGTCATGACATGCTCCTATCGTAACCGAGCGTATTGCGCGTGTACGACTTGCATCAGACTAGTGACACGCTATATAGTAGCCTATGTACCTCTACATCTAAACTGTATAAAAATGTATATAATCATTGCTGAGAGTGCCAATACATGTGAAAACTAGAATAATATTAATAATTTCAATATATAAATTATGACATTTAAATAGCTCAGACTATTATCATCCATGGTCGGATTATTTTTTTTTATCATAGGAGGTAAACAAATAGGTGGGTCACCTGATGTCAAGTGATCACCCTCGTCCATAGACACTTGCAACACCAGGGGAGTCGTAAGTGCGTTATCAGCCTGTGTTTGAAGAAGGGGGAAGTGCGAAAGGCGGGAGGAGGAGAGGAGTAGATGGGCTTCCGGCGCTCTCACTGACCAAAGGAAACGCAACAACGCAGACACTGTTGTTACTTCACGTCGATGTTTCTGTAAGAGGGCGGTATAAAAACGAGTGAGCTCACACATTCATGCAAAAAAAAAAGGGTTAAATGGAAAAACCGACTAAATCACGTTTACATTACTTTATAAGAGAGACAAATTAAATTTTGAAAGCATTTTTTGTAATCCAGAATACATTAAAATAAAGGATTTTGAGTGGAAATTAATAATACAAAATGCAATATGATATATGCCTAGTATTAATAATTACAGACGAAATCAAGTCAAGGACTTAATTATTCACTATTAAAGAAGAAATACAACAACAACTAATAACAACAAAATAATTTGGCAATGTATTTTACACTTGTTTTAGACAGTCATACTATGAAACTATTATCTTTTTGACCATAAACTACTGAAAAAATCAATTAATAAAAAATAGACTTAGCCAGTTTTACCCTTTAGCCCTTTAAATATTAGGTCTTTACCTATGAAATTGCTGTTTTCTATGAAAATATTAAAACGATTTTTTTTTCATGTATTTTTTAAGTAATCACCCATGCAATCAATGCATCTTTGCCAACGCATTGGCAGTTTATTGATGCCCTTCTTAAAGAAATAAGCTGGACTGGAGGCAACAAATTCTTCAAAGGCATTTTGTACTGCCTCTCGGGTATTGAATTTTTTTCCCGCCAAGGAGTTATCCAAAGACTGGAAAAAGGAGTAGCCTGTAGGCGCTAGATCTGGTGAGTAGGGCGGATGGCGGGCAATTTCCAACCCCAGTTCTTGCAACTTGGAGACCGTCTGCTGTGCAGTATGAGGTCGCGCGTTGTGCAGGACCAACTGAGACGAGCGATTGACCAATGCTGGTTGGAGATGTGCCAGCTTCTCCATCATTGTGTTCAGTTCTTTACAGTACTCATCTGCAGTAATGCTCACCCCGTTTGGTAAGAAGCTGTGATGAATTACACCGGCGCTAGACCATCAAACAGTGACCATCCCTTTTCTATCGGTAAGTTTTCGTTTAGGTGCTGAACCAGGATCCAACCAACTTGCTGAGCGCTTGCGGTTATCAAACAGATCCATTTTTCATCGCAGGTAACAATGCGGTTCAAAATTCCTTCATTTGTGCGTCTGTTGAACAGTGCAAGACGTCACGACGCGTACTTCGCACTAGCGATCATTGAGTTCGCGGGGCACCCATTTGTCAAGCTTTTTACCTTGCCAATTTGACGCAAATGGATCAATATTGTTTTGATGCTAACGTCGAAAGCTGCTGCTAATTCAGCCGTAGATTGTGTATCATCAGCTTCCACAATCGCCTTTAATTCCTCATTGTCGACCAAAGTCTTTGGACGACCGCGAGGTTCATTTTTCAGGTCGAAATTCCCAGAACGGTAGCGAGCAAACCAATAAAAGGTGGTGCGTTGGTTTGTAGTGTTAGCTCTGTAAACGTCGTTGATGTTGCGTGCCGCTTGTGCCGCGTTGCTGCCACGACGGTACTCATATTCCATAATTACTCGAATTTTTAACGTATCCATGATGACAAAAAAGATTGAAATGCGATGAAAATGTAACACTAATCAATAAACAAATGACTACTTTCGGAAAAAGAATTCCATATGTGAGATTAGAATTCTAAGCCAAACAAAAATTATTTTGATTTGAAATGGCTAGTACTGCAGAACGGCAATTTCATAGGTAAAGACCTATTATTATTTATAAAAAAGGAATATGGAATAGTCTTTTGAATCGACTACGAGTATTGGTGTTAAAATTAAGTGTGCATAATTTTGGACAGACAGAAAATTGTATGTATATTTCCAGGTTGTTTTTCATTATCTAAAACGATTTAAATTACCCGTTCTGTTAACAGATATGCATCAGAAACTGGGGAGCAGACGGTGTTGGAGTCTATGCGAGATTACCTAATCGGTACTATACAGAAGACTTTCGAAGTCGGTCTACAACAGGCCGAGTGTCTCTACAGTGAACTGCTTCAATGCACCAGAAAGAAGAATTTGGTACGTATGTGATTATATAGTGTTCTATTTAATAGTGTTGTAAAATATACGATTCTTCATAAAATTGCATCGTATGGTTGTTTGTAGTGTAGTGTATGTGTAGTATCTCCTCAAAGAGATGTTACAAATGGAATGCGTTGTATTAAAGCTAAGTATACTTTAAGTAGGTGGTAGAGCTACGCAGAAACTATTATTGGTTTCAGCATGAATGGGTCGGCTGGCTCGTCCGGGGTAGCACGACCCTCTCGCAGAAAACCAACGTGAAGTAACAGTGCTTGCATTGTTGCGTTTCGTTCGGTCAGTGACAGCGCCTGAGACCCATCTCTCCTCTCCTCCCCTCTCCTCTTCTCTAACCCCTCTCTCTTTGTCTCCATTCCCCCAAACACAGGCTGGCAACGCACTTGCGACTCCTCTGGGGTTGCTAGTGTCTATTGACGGCGGTGATCGCTTAACAACAGGTGACCCGCGTGTTCGATTGCCTCCTATATGATATAAAAATAAAAGTTGTTGGTATTTATTGTGAAAGAAAGAAAATATATATCCGTACTTATTGTCATGCAAAAGTAGCACAAAAACACTTCAGTCTCTGACATAGACAGTATTAACGATCATGACTTGGAGATGTTCCCAAGGCAACGAGATTTTACAGCCATACTATTGTCAAAAATCATGATATAAATAAATATATGTATAAACAAATAAATTAAAATTCACTTTCTGTTACTCTTTTCAAGAACTTCAAATTACAGAGAAACTAAAAAAATTAGCAATGAAATATAAAATTGTATTTCTATAAACACAAAAGAAATGTTGGCTGATATGAATTTTAACGAAGTGATAAAATTATTTATAAACTGACTTCCTTCACTCTTCTAAAGTATTTCTTGATGTTCATCTTACTTTTTCGAACATAAAGGAGGGGTTTAATGGTTGCAAATTTTCGACGCTGTATATTTATAAATCTTTCGGTTCAATAAGCCTTTTGTAACAGAAAAAATATTTCGTTTTTTTTTTGTTCAATCATTTGCCTAATTAATTATAGCCTCAAAGTGAACTCTTTAAAATGTACTTTTAATGGAGGTATTAAAGACGAAGTTGAACTTTGTGTTTACTTTACGATTGAGATCTGCACAATCTCTAGTCCTATTTATCTGTTAATAATTTATATTTTTGCCTTTCAACCGTAGAACCGTCTTGTCTGTACACATAGCTGAAAATATTTGTCAAAAAGTGATTAACAGTAATAAGTTTATTCTGGAAAGCTTTGTATGTCTATACGAGCAGGCTAATAATCTTTCAAACTACACGATGAAATGTAATAGGGTTTTTGTAATCAATTTGAGCTCAATTTAAGATGATAATTACACTTTATTTCACCAAAATGTAGTCCTGGAAAAAATATATTTTAATTTAAAATTTTAAGTACTTCTTCAGCGTAATATCAGGGCTTATAGTAAAGTCAAATAATGACATTTCATCAGATAATTTTTAGACTCTTTGTGCTGCGCCTGTAGACTCTAAAATCATTTGCGTCTCACACGGCCAGCTTTACATGGCTCTCTTCTGTGTAACTGAAGCAAACAAACTCTTTGTTGATGTCCCGAATATTTTAAATGTTGTACACACAGAAAGTTGAATTTTTTTTTAATCAAATGAGTACAAATTCGCAGACAAGGTTAATTTAAAATATATACAAATTTTATTATACCTATGTAAAATATAACAATTATTGTTTCAATTGCAGTCGGGATAAAAATAGATCTGTTTATAAGTATAAAAAGAAAAATAAATAACACAAAGAAACTGTAGACAGATCTGTCGTAACAAAAATTACTCTTATAAAAACGTCACAGTTTTATCTTCGTTTCAAGAGGATTTGGACCCATAGGTTGTCAGCAAAAGGTTAAAAAGGATAACCTTACGGACAATCTTTGTTTGATGAAATCATAATTTGATCTCTCAAGAAAGAATCTGTTAACGGCTTCCTCTGTTGTATTTTTTAACGTTGAAAATTAATTAATTGTATTCAAAAAGTTTGGAAAGAAAAAATGATAAATTAATTTTCAAGCTGCTGGAAATTGTATTATCGTTATGGTACACGACAAGAGTGTTGTAAAACTAAAATAACAGTTGGAACGTTTATACCAGGTGAAAGTTTAAACGCTCGCAGTATTCTAGAATATGACACTTGACGGTCACATTTAACATATAAAATAATAATATCAAAACAAATACCAATAAACAACCATGAAAACCTAAGTTAAAATGTGTTCTACAATTTGCAAAAGTATAAACCTAAAGCTACAATAGGCGACCCTGAATAATATATAACTTTCGATAATAAAACGGATCATAAACTCTTTTTTTTTGTTCCTGAAGTTCCCAAGTTTCTTTTCAAGTGAAATCACCCGACGGACATTAACGTTGTACTTTAACATAGACGCGTAGAGAATTGTGTATATTTTTTGTATTTTTCTAAATAATTAGGTCAAATATTAAGGACCTTTTTTTAATTGATGTAGAATTAGAATCGAGAACAGAGAGAGTATCTTTCATAAATATCGCTACTGTCTAAACATTCAACCTGTATATTTACATAGATTTCGTCCACCACACCATCGTTTCCATGGAACCACAATCTACTACTTATAAATAGGCAAAGATAGGTCAGTTAGGTATCTCTTTCTCTTCTATCTTTTTATCTTTTGTTGGTATTATTGACATTTAATGTTACCAATAAAAAATAGAAATAAATATAAACACCCGTATATAAGTCTATTCGTCCTGCCCGATATGAAATACATAAACGAGTTATTTAGGTATACATGTTTGGTACACATATGTATTTCACTAACTCATATATGTAACTTAGCTTAGGTTAGCTCAGTTAGATTCGCATTTTTACGTAACCTAGGCAACAGCCTAAGTCGAGCTGTGTCGGGCACCCTTGAACTATTTGTCAAAATAAAATTGTCGGTGTGCTTTAAGTGTTCGCCTTAGTAGTCCGGTGAAGCCGTTATGGTTTTGCTAGGTCAAGTCAAGCGTAGTCAGTTCGAAAAAAGTCTCTATTCATAATAATTCATGCTCCTTACTTCTACAATATGTGTACAATACTCAATACAGATAATAATATCAGACTACAATCGATAAAAAATTGGCTGCAAACATAAGAACTGCTGAAAGAAGTGAAAAATCAATATAATAGAATAACTGTGTCCTGTTTTATACATTGATATACGCGCCGCTAGTAACACAAGCCGTGCAAACGCAATACGACCGGTCACGCTTACTAGCACGTCATGACGCGAAATTATAATTTTATCTCCTGCCAAAAGTACCGCTAAACGTGCCTAAAGAAGTTTTCACTTTAAAAACATAGTTATTCCATTGTTTTAAGTTTTCACTTCAACCTTGTCGGCAGTTCTTATTGCCTAGACTTGTTTTTTTAATATGTTGTTATTTTAAGTATTTTATTATATGACAGTACAATTATTGCCAGAAGCTTGTTTAATATTAAACGAAAATTCTTACAAAAACGAATATGGTCTAAATAACTTCAACACCTATCACGTTATATCTGTCCAAACAAAACAAACGCGTAGGACGTTGTCTAAATTGTAACGTGCCATAGCATTGCTTCTAAGTGGATAGAACTTTCAAACGTTTGCGAGAATGTCGAAAGGAAACTTTGTACATAAAAGGATAGTGTTTTACTTAAAGAAACAAGTGGCCAACGTGTACTCGTATGCCCAAAGTAAAACTTCGCAAATCAAGGTGATTTAAATAACACGTTAACTGCCACGACAGTTGTCGCAAAACTGTCCTCCGAAGACATTTCATTTTGGTCATGGTTATCTTACTAAATTTAGCTAAATAAAAGCTACTGGAAAACTGAAATAAGTCAAGGAACGTCTATATTAGAAGAAGGGATGTGAAATAAAACAGGAAGGCGGAACCCTTACAAATTGAAACGTCACGCCCTGGGAATAGTATTTTATGTTTTAGGGAAGCGTGACGTTGTCACGTTTATGAAATAGCGGTTACTTTGATGTCTAGTTATCAGATTTACCTTCCAATTTTTTTATTCAACTTATATCTATCCTATATATATTATATATCGTCTAAAGACAGGATTGACTTCTAATTTATTAAACCTCGATAACTTTTGGTTATGAGCACTATAGCACTATCGACTGACGATGATTAAAAACATTGCGAGGACTGGCTTGGTGATTTTCTATCTAGAAGAGAGGTATATCCCAGTAGTCTTAAAAGACTGTTATTGTTATCAAAATTAAAATACTCTTTATTCAATTTAGCCTATTGAAAAGGCACTTATGAACGTCAAAACTACCACTGGTTAGGAATACAACCCAGTCATCGAGAAGAACCGGCAAGAAACTCGATATTGTTTATCTTTTCATAATACATTTTTTAAATATAATTACAACGTAGTAGACATATGAGATTACATTCGTTTTTGGTGGATGCACAGAGAGAAGCCTCATTTCCAGATGTCGCCATCGTTCACATATTGATCCACCCTGTAGTACCTTTATGAATTAAGACTCGTTTGACATAACACTTGATCTTATTGTTTGGCATGTTGGTAATGTGTTTTTGGGAATTTGTTATAAAATCTAATACCATTACCAAAAAAACTATTACTGGTCTTAGTCAGCCTAAAACATGGAGTGACTAGTTTGTTATTATTTTTAGTATTTACATTATGTCGGTCTTTTACGAAATGCAGATTATGTAAGTTTTTGCGGGTGTATATCAAATTCTGAAGAATATATTGGGAGGGCAGAGTTAAAATACCGTTAATTATGTTATTGTCTTCTTATATATAAATAGCCACTTAGGAAACGGTTAAGAACATCTCCCTCTTTTGTTTCTCATCCGATTTTCTTCATTCTTTTATTATTTAGTAGCTACTGACGAGCTTTAGTGTTATCAATAAAAAAATGCTTTTTTTCCAAGGTTGGAGTTCGACCACTGGACGTGTACTCATAAATTTAAAACAACTAGTGGGCGCCCAGTGGTTGACATTCGACCATAGTTATTGATTTTTTAAAGTTTGAACTTTATTAGGGTTCTTTTGTCGGAGGATATACATCTATAATTAAAGGTTTTCATCATGGCTACTCAGTTATTTGCCATTTGCCATGATCTTTATTACATAATCATTAAAAAAATCTATGTTTAAATAAAAATGAAAATTAATTATAAATTTGAAACAAAAACCACATGGTAAAGCTCAAACTTTAACTAAACATAACTTTACGAAAATAAAGATATTTATCGCAACCCATGACACAATTTTCACTAAATTTTACACGACACCATGAGGTGGTATTCCTGGGTTATATTGAATTAAATGTAGTCTGTTCACTATGAGAAATAGTGATATGCCCAGTATCATCATTTGGAAAAGTATTGGAAGCACAATACAATGAAATGGTGAATCCAAGATAAAGTTTATTTATACCATTAGCTTTTGAAAATAAATTCTTTTTTGTTGATACATGAGGTTGAATTGCAACATTGTAACCGCGGAGGTCTAAGTTATGGATTATTTTTATGAACAAAATTCTTATTTTGATTATACAAAGTATTATTTGGCTCATTTTTTTATTAATTCATTATTTGGAGATGTGTTCACCATAAAAAATAATAAACATTACAATAATAGTTATATTTTATAATATCATTGTTGAATGTAGTATGAAAAATGGTAATTAGAACGTAAGAGTTAAAAAATACATACAGTCGAGCATAGCAACCTCCTTCCTTCATAACCTTTTTTGAAATTCGTATTTATTGATGGCTGTCAAAATGTCTTTTTTATTTACATGTGTGTATATTAGAGTGGCCCAAAAAAATCGACTATTTTTTTTTGAGTCTCGGGTGAAAATATGTTAGTTTTTGATGTTTTAAGAGCCCTCTCCAAAAGACAGCTCAAAAAAAAATTTTTAAGAGGTCACTCCAAATTTTTTAAAATTTCCAAAATCGTCAAAAATCAATTTTAATATTTAAAGGTCGCAAGAAAAAAAATATCAAGTTCGTTGATATTCATATTCAGAAGTAGCTCGAAAAGATATAAAGTACTTGTCTTGGAAACCTTGAAAAATTTGAAGCGACCTTTAAATATTAAAATTTCGACTTGAGATTTTCAGGGTCTTTGTCATTTTTCTTGTAGAAAAAAGTAAAATAATGAGAAAAATAATTAAAAAAAAAAATCGATTTTGACGATTTTGGAAATTTTAAAAAATTTGGAGTGACCTCTTAAAAATTTTTTTTTGAGCTGTCTTTTGGAGAGTGCTCTTGAAACATCAAAACTAACATATTTTCACCCGAGACTTAAAAAAAAAATAGTTGGTTTTTTTGGGCCACCCTAGTGTATATGTTGTGTAAAAATCGAGTAGTAGTGTGAGTAGTGCCTATTTTAATTAATTTAATGTACTTCTAATGCATTTTATATAAAATAAACAGCTTTCTGCACTTCTCCGCCATATAAACTTTAACTATGCCAAATTTCAAGTTCACCCGTTGACGGGAAATTGGTTAAAAAGGGATACAATTTTTTTGCTTCACGTATTAATATATAAATAACTGTGTGTGTGTGACATATCGATACACAATCTATACTATTGAAATTAGGTCTCTGTTATATATAAAATGCAGATTTCTTTTTTATACTGTAGTTGAACACTAAGAAGTAATTTTATGAAATGAATTACCAATAAGGTGGGCAAAAATTAAAGTTTGTATACAAATTCATCATTTCTTCGTCATTCGGTTTTTCTTTGTAGATATAGAATGAAGATTTGATAATAAATACTGCATGGAAGATGCATGCGAAGCCACGGGAAATTACTAATTATCGCGATACGTAAGTGTTTTGCGATATACATTACTATGGCCTTCCATTGAAAATCAGCGTTGTATCACTCGGCTATATTACAGGATTATTATATACTGCAGGGTGTTGTTTTTGGACATTTTTAATTAAATATATTTGTTTCTTTTTTGTGTCCGTGATGTGTCCCATTAGTAAATACTTTTTCTTGCTTTATTTATTCTTCTTCTAATATATTTATGTTTTTTTTTGTTTATCTTGTAACCGTGATATGTTTCAATGATAAAAACTTTCTCTTTCCTCTCCTATATAATTTGTTTTGTACAGAACCAAATGAAATAAATATTATGAATAATATTAAATAACTGTACCTTTCTATATTACTAATGTGTACGCAAATAAAGTGTCTATTCACGTAACGTATATATGACGAGACAGGAATAGTAAGTGAGGCATATTATTAGCCGCTCGCCTCCTGTCTCTATGTCTATTAAACGTACTAACAATGTTTAGCGAGGGAGCACCATCAACTGAAATGTAGCAGTCCATTATACTTAATTACTAAATTGTGTTCTACAGAACTCTATGTTTCAATTACTAGTGAGTAGAAAGTAACTCGTATAATGTAACGAAATAAATTTGTATATTTGACATGAAAATGTTGATATGTAATAGATACATACTTTTATTACGGCGTTCTAAAATGTTGACATTATATATGTACAATCTTTATTATATTCGATAATAAATTAAATAATCGATAATAATGAATAAATAAAATAAAATAAAAATAGATTTCTTTCAGAGACAAATAAATTTTTCGGAGGTTCAAATATTCATAGGATTAAAATAATATTCTCTAGATGAAAAAATACATAGAAGTAATTTCAGTGAAAATCACAAGTAAATGAATTTCGATGATTCTGGTCTAATTAGAATCTACAATATGGTAATATATCTCTAACATCCTCTGTACATGTATTCTGACAACCGCTATTCAGAGCTACATACTGCCTTTAGACTTAACATACTGCGCGATATTAAGCCACATTATCACAAGATCGGGTGACATTACAAAGTTAAAAAGACGTTGTAATATTAAATGGATTAGCCATTATTTATAAAGGCCTATAAATTTAAAGGAAACTCGGTCTGCAAAATATTCAAAGAATTAGAAATTTTAGGTACAGTTTATGTAGGTGGTAGAGTCACGCTGATGCTATAATTGGTTTCAGCATGAGTGGGTCGGCTCATCTGGGTTAGTATCACTCTCTCACACACAACCGACGTGAAATAAGAGTGTTTCCATTGTTGCGTTTCATTCGGTCAGTGAGAGTGCTGGAGGACCACCACCCCCTTCCCTCCATCTCCCCCTTTCTCTCCCAACACAAGCTAGCAATGCACTTGCGACTCCCTTCGTGTTACTGGTGTCTATGGACGGTGGTGATCACTTAACATCAGGTGACCCACCTGTTTGTTTGCCTACTATGATATAAAAAAACGTCTATTGATATCGCACTTGGCTCGGACTAACGAACAGAGTGCGAGAGAGACAACTGCAGCTCAAACTGATTATGCCAGTATATAAAATAGATGAAATTATTATTTCGTATTTCTCGACTGTTTCGCTGAAAATGGAAACGTTAATAATGAAAAATAACTGAAAATTCTCCGAAGAAAAATATACTGCACTAGACGAGATCAATCGCGTTCAGTCGCGCTTCACGCATATTGCATAAATTTTGTTCAAACCTTTTGAAATTCAAATGCGAATCATTCGAACCGATAAACTCAAATCCGATAAATCGTTTGAAACGTTATTTTTCTGAGAGAGTGATTAACCCTTGGAAAGGCTCAATAACCCTTGAAATAATGAATCAAACGTTTGAACAATGGTATGGACATTTGCACCATAAACAGTACATGATTTGAATAATTGAATTTTTGATGACGAAGATAATTCCAATAAATATTTTTTATTCTTTTAAAAAGCATTTTTTTGGATGTGTAATTGTTTAAAAAAATTAATATATTATTATAGGGGTATGATTATAATTACATAATTAAAAAAAATTTAATATATATTGTTATTAACCTACCATTAAAAACATTCCAGGCAGTCATAAGGAGTTCCAACAACGTGAAGACTCAAAACAATGAAATGACTTTGAATGTTTCAATTAATTATAATGCTTGATGTAGTTATGAAAGCCACTAAATCTATACATATAATAAGAATAAAAATGTAATATATCTCTGTACTTTTTGTAAAAACAATGGTACAGGTCTAGAAATAAGTAATAGAACACATTTCAGTCATTTTTAGGAAATGTCTGTCTGTCTGTTTGTATGAACACGCATCACAGTTAAAGCACAATATATAAATCATAAAGCATATCCTAGTAACGTAATATTTGTTTCATTAAAATCGGTCCACTCTATCAAAAGTTATTGTAATTTTAATGACGACGCGACGTAAGTTCGACGAAAAGTAGATAAGTAAATGGACTTAACACATTCAGATGATTTTATTAATCACTGTTTTTACACAAGTTTGTACGCGGACGAAATTACGGGCGCAGCTAATAATAAGAATAAAAACGTAAATTGTCTGTACTTGCTAGACACTGTTGGCTACTTGCTGTTTTTGAAGTGGTAAAGCCAAGCTGAAGCTATTATTGTTTTCAGCACGAATGGGTCGGCTCGTCCGGGGAAGCACCACCCTCTCACAGAAAACCGACGTGAAGTAACAGTGCTTGCATCGTTGCGGTCAGTGAGAGAGCCGGAGACCCACCTACCCTCCCCTTCCCCTTCCTCCTTCCCTGCCTGTCCCGCCCTCCTCCCAAACACAGGCTGGCAACGCACTTGCGACTCCCCTGGTGTTGCAAGTGTCTATGGACGGTGGTGGTCACTTAACATCAGGTGACCCATCTGTTCGTTTGCCTTCTATAATATAAAAAAAAAGATTTTGCTAAAAAAAAAATTGCAAGTGTCTAGGAATAAATATTAAAACACGTTGAAATCATTCTTAGAAATGTCTATCTATCACTTTGTTTGGACACGCATCACTGCTAAAATACTACGTTCAAGATAAAACGTCACCAGAAAAATCGTAAAGAATATCCTCGAGTAACATTTAGTCTTGATTTCATTATAAAGTAAATTAAAAAAAAAAAAAAAGAATTAACCGACTTCAATATTAGAGATGCATTAGAAGTCGGTGCCTTTGTACCTACGTAGATGATATAATTTTCGGTTGGCACCGACTTCCAATACATCTCTAGGTAGCACACATATTCATATGTTTTATTTAATTTGGTTAATTTGATAAACTATTTATTTTCCGGTTTTTAGTGCCTTATTTTTATGCCTTTGATTAATACTGAAGTCGGTTAATTCTTTTTTTTTTTGAAAGTTTACTTTATTTTTCCATTTTTAGTGTACATAAATATATTTTACTAAAACATGCGGGTCACCTGATGGTAAGTGATCACCGTTGCCCATTGACACCTGCGACACGAGAGGAATGACAGATGCTTTGCCGGCCCTTAAGAAAGGAGTAGGCTCGCTTCTTGAAAGTTGTGTTACTTTGTCACGGATTCCGTTAGTAGAACCTAACCAAACTCTCATCAAACTACCCTTGAAGTACATCCTTTCCAATGAAAAATGAATCATCGAAATCGATTGGCGTGATATTGAGTTATTCGTCTATTTGTCGTGTACATACTTAAGGCAAAGTTAACACTTATACGGTTTCGCACTGGATGCCGTTCTTAGAACTGGACCAAATTGTAATGGGACCACACAGGAAGCACCAGTTTTCAAATAAAAAAGAGTTATCAAAATCGGTTCACCCAGTCCAAAGTTATAAAGTAACAAACATAAAAAAATAGATGCGTAGATAAGCAAATGGACTTAATACATTCAGATGATTTTATTAATTACTGTTATTTTCAATAAAGCAAACATACGAAGTCTCGGCAATAGCTAGTAAATTAAATAATAAAATAAAAAACGAGTGAGGCCGCGAGCAAAATCTAAAATCTATGTGATAACAGGCGAGCACTAAATCGACGCAACGACGTTGTTACACTATTTTATTTTCATTACTCGAAAGCTCATTTCGTAAATGTTTTCTCAGTACGTGCTACATAGAATCCTGGTGAGAGTGAAATGTTATTTAATAAAAAGGTTTCTACGTTGAAATAGAAATTTGAAATTTAAATGATATTCTTGGTAGGTTCACGTGGTTTTGAATTGCGGCGAAGCAATTTACCTGAGATAAGGCAATTCCAAACAAACGCGTTTACGTAATCTCGCGACCCCCTTCCCCCGGGCTAAACGTATCTTCCACGTTAAACCAAAATTAAACGCTAAGACGAGAACTTACATCAACATTAATCGAAAAATAAAAAATCGTTTAAAATGTTGAACAGTTAACTAGTATTGCGGTATATCTCCGTATGTTTTTTTCGTAAAATCTGTGAACGATTTACATTGAAATGAAGTGCATTGCGGTTAATTATCCGAACCGAATCAAAATTACATATAGCGTTGCTGCGGTACGTGACTGCAGGGATTTTTTGTTGAAGAAAAGGGTCAATACTCTAATAGCAAAAAGGACGAGCCACTCAAAAGTATTGCCGACAGATGTACTAAAAAAAATTTCATATAAATTATAGTGTGAATGCCATTATTAAAATTTCAGAATTTGTTTATTGAAATTATTATTATTAAAGCCCACAAAACTAAACAAAAGAACGATCTAATCACAGTTATGTTTTATGATTATGGCGCCTCTAGTTATCCATACTAATATTTTAAAGCTGTTTGGGGATTTGTTTGGTTGAAAATGCTAATCTCAGGAACTACTGGGCCGATTTGAAAATTCTTTCAGTGTCATAGCCCATGTATCGAGGAAGGCTATAGATTATATCATCACGTTAAGACCAGCAGCCCGGCCCAGACCGGCAGCGACTCAAGCCTAGGTCCGTTCCCTCGGTGTGGAGCCCCTGAGTGCGCTGCTCGCGCGATACAGTGACACAAAATCTTACATCGCTGAGACAGAGTTACACATATTACCTCCACGCACGTGCACGCATATATGCTTACACATGAAAGTGGAAGGGTTTTGTTTATTTCCCTTATCGAAGTGAAATAGTTTGGAAAATTATCTGATACGAAATATATATAAGAGTTGTTGAGGTATGTATGCTTGGTACACATATATGCTCAAATAAATCATATATGTATGAATAGTTAGCTTAGGTCAGCTCAGATAGATCGCGAATTGCACGTCTCAGGCAACAGCCCAAGTCGAGGTGTGCCGTGCACCCTTGAGCTAGTTGTCGAATAGAATCGAATGAGTGCCGCAAGCACCCGCCTTAGTAGTCCGATGAAGCTGTTAAGACCTTGCTGGGTCAATAGCGTGGACGAAGTTAGTACTTTCATAATTACGCCTGCAAGTAAGCGATTTGAATTGTAACATAATTTTTAACGTATTACCGTTTCCCACAGATCACAGTATTCAGGATTCAAGAGCGTGCCGAAGGTGGCGAAATTCAGGAGTTGGACCAGGTGATCCTGACAGCGCTGTTTAGGGCGCAGCATCTCACACCGAGCGAGCAGCTGTCCCTCGCTCTTACGTGGAACCGCGTCGATATAGCCAGATCTGAAGTCTTCGTTTACGGTCAAGAATGGCCACCAGGTTAGTTGAATTATAAATATCTCGATCTCCTATTACTTAATGTTCACGCAACTTGGTTTACAATCTTTGGCAGAGATTCTAGGTCTACCATATTGCCATATAATATATCATCATTACCCTGTAAGAGACCTACTGCAGGGCAATAGGCCTCTTCTCGAAGGAAGTAATGGACATAATTATCACGATAGCTCACAACGTATTAGCGATTTCAAACTCTGAGAAATCCACAGTTCTAAGTTTTCCTATATACAATGGTACCACAAAAACATTTCTCAGGTTCAGCTTTCCTCGCGATGTTTTCCTTCAACGATTACTGATTGAGACCTACAATATGTAGTTTCTATTAATTTGGAAAAGATGATGCCTTAGTTGGTAAACGTCTTCGTACACCGCGTTGACTGACGTAGATTGAAAATCTTGCAACGGAGTTGAAGGTTTCGGTTAAGAAAAGCATCCTGCTAAAACTATAGCATGGTGGTAGTACTTTTTGTAAAGTCTCCTAGCTAGCTAATACCTTCAAGTTCCAAATCTCTCACTGAGAACCTGTTGGTGTGTATTCCAATGCAGCCGTGCACTTTTTTTTTTAGTTTTTATATTCTGCAGACTCTTGGTCCGCACCTTTTTTATTACTTATATGTAGTATTGTTTTTAAATTATTATTAGTAATTTATTAAATATTAACTGTTTAATTATTATTAACTATTTTTGGTTTAATGATGTTATTGTTTTTATAGCGCTTGCGTTTCCATTCTTTATGGCCATTTTTAGGTTGTAATGCACAATATCTCGTACCGGAGCGTCCACGGCCCGACGAATAAACCTAAACCGTGCACTTAAAACCTAAAAAGTGTAGAAAAAATATCTCACCATCTGACTGAAGATGGCTAATTTGTAGTAGGCTTAAATACCATAACTATAAAGATATGTTCGATATGTAGACTTCAATTTTATATCTATACTAATATTATAAAGAGGTAAAGTTTGTGACGCTGTAGGGGGTAATCTCAGGAACTACTAGTCAGATTTGACAAATATTTGCAGTTTTATATAGCTCATTTGTCGGAGAAGGCTATAAGCTGTATGTCATCACGCTAAGACCAATAGGAGCGGAGCACCAAAGAATAATGTTTCAAAAACGTTTTTCTCCTCTAGAAAGTTTCCGCTACGTGTTATGTGTTAGCCCAAAGTGACTATTCCACACGGATGAAGTCGCGAGCAGACGCTAGTTAAAAATATAACTTAAAACAGATTTTAGGGATCGCTTTCATCACTACGAACTACATGTTGAAAGTATTGACAAGCACATATTAATGTTTTCTAGTTGCTGAACTTATGTAATAAATTAAATATAAGAAAAGATTAATAAAACAAATGAAAAATAACTCCAAATACTTTATTCTATACTACATCTATGATCAAACGCTGAAACATTCGAAATTCTAAAATGCTTATACCTCCCAAAGTAGATTAGTTCCGTCTAACTCGAACTTTCTCGACACTTGCAACATTACGAAATATTGTTGTGCAAACTGTTAAAGTTCATTTTGGACAACGGACTTTAGTCGCTTTTGAAATGACAGGTGTTTTCTGAAGGGATTTTCACTATATTCATAATTATTTGCGAGTCCGAAATAGATCAGAATCTATATAATTAATTACAGAAGCACTAGCTGCCCACATAGGTTTTACAAGGATGATCCAAAATAAAATTATGATGAATGAACATCAATGTGTCAATTCTATCAATAAGTTGTTTTAGCCCAATTTTTAGTAAATTCGGTACGATTTTCCGAAATAATCTTTTTCGTACAAATCTTCTCCTGGCAAAATTACAAAGAAAAAGGAATTAACCGCATAGGTGCAATCGTTTTGTTCAGTTCCTGTAACTATATGTACTTCGTCACTAGGTTTATTGTGTTTACTATCTTAGCCACATCGTCCTTTAATCTTCTTATCAATATGTATTATTATAACATTTTAAACATGAACTTAGACTTTATCTAGGGAAATTATCACGATTTTCAAAGTTAAAATTTTGAGGGACTACATTTTTTATAAGCATTGTGCGTTCAGCGATGTAGAAAATGAGGCAAGAGGTATGGTATGTATGCACAGGTGAGGACAAGTAAACGAATAAATTTTGTAAACAAAGCCTATTTTTACTTTCAATATTTTTCATGTTTTTCCCCCTGTACACTAAATATATACTACATAATTCGAAGTTTCGCCAAGAAGATAGGCTACATAAGCCATCTTCGAGCACACCAGCGCCGCTTATAAGTTTAGGGGTCAAAGTGGTCGCCATGGCCGAAACCGGTCGGACCAATCATCATCACTACATAATTAACAACGCGGATAAAGCCGCAGGTATCATTTAGTGTCAGATAAGATTGTATTCATACTCCGAAGCATATGTATAAATTATGAAAGCTGGATTATTTGGATCTTCCCTTACACATCTGAGTTTTGATTTGACTACAACCGGCAATATTCATACATCACATTACAGCAATGAATACAGGATATGTTGTAATATTCCCGTATAATGCGAGATTATCACAGCGTGCGTTGTTCTCAGGGGGAAAATTTTCGATACGCTCGTCCTGGGTAATACCATATCTTATTACACGCGCCACACGTGATTATTTTCTGATATTTTCATTCTACTATAAAGCCAAGCCTTACGTAAGATATGAGAAAGGAGTTTTTATACAAGTTTTAGTCAACATGAAAGAATAATAAATAATTAGGATCCGAATGCGTAATAAAGATTATATGACTCAATTTGGCTAAGCAGTAAATTATTTGGTCAAAATCATATTTCATCTGGTATGCCAATGTAACAAATTCATCCAGGAAAAAGAATTCTATCACAAATAGATTTCCAACCCGAGGGATTTAAGCATTTTTTTAGGTAGAGCCATGCTGAAGCTATTACTGGTTTTAGCATGAATGGGTCGGCTCGTCCGGGTTTTTTTTTTCTCGAACTGACTACGCTATTGACCTAGTAAGGTCTTAACAGCTTCACCGGACTACTAAGGCGAGCGCTTAAGGCACTCAGCCGATTAAACTCGTCCGGGGTAGTACCACCGGACCCATAGAAAACCGACGTGAAGTAACAGTATTGTCGCGTTTCGTTCGGTCAGTAAAAGTGCCGGAGGCCGACCTCGCCCTCTCCTAGCCCCTCAACATAGGTTGGCAACGCACTTGCGACTCCCGTGGTGTCGCTAGTGTCTATGGACGGCGGTGATCACTTAAGATCAGGTGATCCAACTGTTCGTTTGCCTCCTATGATAAAAAAAAAATATGCCTTTGATCACAATCTCTTGTAATATTGTGACAAAATGATCTAAATTTACCCTTGAACTGTACGAAATCGTAAAGGTTTAGGTTCCACACAAACGAATACATGTCAAGTCTTGTCTTGGTTTAGCATTTGAGCATTATCTTATTATATTATTACCCAATAGTTTTACGTAAAATTATCGTTGATAAAATAGGAAATTTTGACCTTGTCAATGGCAACTAAAGTATTATTTAGCTCGAACAGTATCTTCTTATCAACGATATTGGCCAAAGACTGAAAGTGGCTACATTAATCTATCTAATACCTTTAAACGAGCAATTCTTGTATATTTTTATATTGTTATATATTCAGGATCTCGGAAACGGCGTCGTCTATTTCCATGAAACTTAGTGTGTAGGTGGTTTCGGGGGCGATAAATCCATATAGATTTTATTCATAGAAAACTTTTTTTAACTAAGTTTGCAGGCAATGAAAAAATATAGCTAGGATATAAAGGTAAATTTCGCCGCCGCTGTCAAAACGAGAATAGCTCAAATGGAAATTGGTTGCTTCAAAAATCTGTCTAACCCCAGTTCGAATCCGAGTGACAGCAAAACGAATATCTTTTTTTAATTTTTTTTATTTGATAAAAAAAAGATAATTTTCTGAGGCAAATCTAACAGTTTATTTTAATTTAAAAAAAATAATTTTACCAAATAATTATAAGAGAGATATCTTTTTTTAATATATATAATTTTTTTTTATGGTAACTGCTAATTTCTTGAGGCAAACCTAACAGTTTATTTTAGTTTAAAAATGTTTTTTAAAGAACGGAGCTAGGCTCGGTCGCCCAGGTACTTTAGATTTATAGGAAATGAGTGTTATGAACTCATGGTAAATTTGTATTCCCCGGGCAAACTATCATCTATGTCTCGTGAGCAGTGACAATCATGAAATATCATGAAAGTTTAGGTTTATTCGTAGGATTCATACTCACATGTAAACATAATTATTAAATAGAAAAACAGTAAAGGTATTTCAATACTCGTATGTGTGTAACGCTTTTCAAAGCGTTCATTTGTTGTCTAAACCCCGGGCGCGTCTTTTATCACCGTCGCTCTCTGCCCGGATTTGTGGGCGTTTGATGAACTCTGTTTAACTGAGTCCCCTTTGAAGTTTTCACGTCGCCCGAAAATCAACAGGTAAAAACTCGAAGGTATCTTTGGATATACGTGACCAGTGTTGCCAGTTTTTGACGTTTTAAACCAAACATGGTGGGAAATGTAAAACAAGAGTTTATACATTTTGTAATATAGAGTGGTGATAATTACAATATTCATAGCATCAAGCCATAAGATAGGTTCTAAAATGTAGGTATCAAAGGACTGATAAAGTTATTGATAAGTTAGTTGTTATACGAATTATTAGGTCGTGGTGAACTAGTAGTTTGATCGGTGGAATATCAATTATATGCCCACAGTTTCGACCGCCTGCTTGCATTAATGAATTTTTCGGAATTCCCTTACATTTACTAATTTAAAACGGTAACACTATTAACGGTAACTGGGGTGTAAGGAGTGTCGAGTAATTGGAGTATAAGGGGTGTCGAGTAACATCTTAAGGTGTCTCAACCCAAGCCAAGCTCACCTGCACGTGGTGCACCGTGCTGATCAACGAACGAGACAATAGCGAAAAGGAGTGGTAGGTTTTTACAGCCCGACTGGGTCGCAACCACCATGTATATGGCGAAAAAGCCCATCATAGTGATACACTTCTGCGCGTCGCGTTTCAGGATCAGCCTGTACATATCCAGTAACGGGTGACTTTCATCATTGCGGCCGGCATGACAGCGGCGACCGGCGATGGATAATCTGTCTCTCGGTGGTTGCCGATGTTTTTGGATTGTACTATGCTTAAAATCAAGCACAGTGTGTCCACTTTGTCGTGCTTCAATAAAAAAAAAAAATTAAGGAAACCAGAATCCGAGAATTATTCTTGTAGTACTGCAGTATGAGGGGAAAGGTAGAAATGTGGATTTATCGGAGTTTGAATTCACGTGGCGTGGTGATTATACTCACACCTTACTCTGGCAAGAGACCTATAGCCCTATAATGGGTCTCTTACAGGCTAAAATTTATGAAAACGATGTCACAGATGTAAGAAATACTTCAACGTGGTAAGAAGTATGTAAATACTTGTCCTAACACTTCCTGTATATCAAATTGTTTTTTTTTTTGATCCTGCATAACGATGTAATCTATCACTGTTATATGTTATGTTATATCTGAACTGTCTCGTATTTTATTCTTACTTAATTTCAAATTATTATTCTATCAGATTTTGCACGCGACTTCATTCCTGTTAATGCAAATTTGATGTTAACCTCGGGAACAGTATATTTTTTTAGGATTAAAAGTACTATATGCCCTTTTCGGTGCTCTTGACAATATATATGCAAAATCATATGACGAATGGTTAAGTAGGTTAGGACGTGAAAACGTAACAAATAAAAAAACTCATATTATTATATTAGTTAGTTCTACATTTTTACAAGCAACGATTGTCAACACCGTTCTCAGTCTCTTTGACCTTGCTCGCTTAATTTTCAACTATTTACCTTAAACCCATATCAAAACCATCCATGCTTAATTTGTTTCATTACTTTTTCAATTCATAAAACATCCAGAAATACCATTAAAATCTCATGTGTATTATAGAATACTAGCCTCTGCCCGCGACTTTATTCGCGTGGAATAGTTACTTTGGGCTAACGCTAATACGTAGCGGAAACTCTCAAGAGGAAAAGATCTCGATTTTGAGACATTCTTCATTAGTGCTCCGCTCTTATTGGTCTTAGCGTGATGATATGTAGCCTATAACCGTCCTCAATAAATGAGCTATAAAATACTGATTTTTTCAAATCGGACCAGTAATTACTGAGATTACCCCCTACAACGTCACAAACTTTACCTCTTTCTAATATTAGTATAGATTTTATGGCTCAGCCACACATAAGAAATATATGAATAATTTTGAATTTAACATGAAAACGGTCATATGAACACTAGCATTGTTCGTGGTAGCGTTCGTGTGGATTGCAAAAATGGTTCCTACGTTTTAAATAAATAAATAATATGTTATTTGTGATACTACAGATGTTACTAGTAATTTCTGGTCTAAATAAATCAATTTTGCAGAACTATTTAATATTTCAGGAATTAAATAAAATATTGTAACGTAATATATATTTTAATAATTATTTTGTATCGATTTAATTTACTCATTTCCCTTATTAGTCATTCGTATACATAATATCCATTGTAAGTAAATACGAGTGTATACAAACTAGTCAGCCACTTAAGTTAAAAAAACATGTAAATTGGTTCATTATTGTTCGACTTATAACTCTAAGTATACTAACGAACAGATAGATGTTAAATTTTATAGTAAGTAAGGAAATAAAAAAATTGAATTCGATTTTAAAAATGCCTTATAATATAAGAGTATTAGCACTTCAGAATATTAGCAAAGAAAGTAAAGAAAAAAGTCGCGGCATTCTTAACAACTGCCTACAGAAGTGAAAACTCAAAAAATGCAATAATTATTTGAATTTAAAATTATTTGAGAATTTTTTGAATTTATAAAATCACTTATTGTCTAAACTATTTGAATTTCATAATTTGTAAATTGAAATTAATATCTTTATTCTAGTTTTCACATCTATTGGCACTCGCCGTAATAATTACATACATTTAATTTTGTTCATTAATTAACCAAACATACGAGAGGTTGCACAAAATCAATTTAAAACATCAATATTACATGTAGACATGCCATTATACTACTCCTGGCTAGTCTGGCGCAAGCTCTATAAATACGTGACAAGCATGTCGGGTAAGGCTTCACTTGCATGTCGAGGTCATCGGTGACGCGTACCCATAAGTTTTTCTCCTACCAAAAAACTCTTAACCGCGTTAAATAAGTTTACATTTAAATAATAGACGCTGTATATATATAAATTATAAAGTAACAAACAAATTAAAACAAGCAAGCTACTTCTTAAGTGAATCGAAACAATTAAATTTTGTGAACTGTAACACAAATAATTTTGAAACTTTCTGACAGCAACGTTATTAATGAATTGCTAAGGGTGTTGTTTATTCTAATAGAAAATTTCGAATTGGACTGATTTTTTTTTTTCTGAATATATATTTATTTTCGAGAATTGTTTTCTGTTTACTGCATCGAGGTTTAATGAGTTTGCAAAAAAATCTCTGGTGAAACTTTAGATACTGTACAATCTACTGATGTAGTTGCCCTTGTATTACCAGTAGGGATGATCGAAACTCGTGTTGAAGAAACATTCTAAATGCTGCAAATTTTAATTGTTGGCAAAAACATCGATGTTTTTAGACATCGATGTTTCATTCATGACTTCTGATGTTTATTGTACATCGATACTGTTGAATCGATGTTTTCCTAATATCGCTCATCCCTAATTACGAAATATTTCATTTGCGGAGGTGAATATCAAAAGTTCTTTTTGTTATTTTTTTTAAATCGATGTTTCTTAATCTTATTAATCAATAAATCTAGTGTCCGTTTACTTAGTTCAAAAGCTTCTCAGAACGAACATATATATAAAGGCTAATAACATGTTTATGGAAATTTCGTCGACCCGAGACATTGTTTTTGACCAACACGGCCAAGATAAAACAACAACTAGACTACGAATAGACAAAAGCATAATTGATTATTTGGGATACCTGGCTAATTAAATGATGAAAGCGCAAGCTATATGTACTGTGACGCCACTCTGAAAAACTAAACCTTGTGCGAGTAAATCTAAAGCAGAAGTTTATTTTGTCTCGAACAACATGCTCTTAATTTTTAATTCTGGGTACATGTCTAGGCGTGGTCATAATTTATACAAATTACTGAAAAAGTACAAGCGTAACGGCAATTTACGAAAAAATATGTGTATATTATAAATATTACATATTAAAATTTATATGTTATACCAATTATTATGACCGTCAAAACTAAATTTGTCAAACGTTTAAACCGCATTGCGACGTTTTGTTCCTTTAAATGTTTTTAAAATTTATCAAAGGATACTCGGAGGACATATATACACAGTCTTGTGTAATCATTTATATAATTTAATAAATAAAATAAAATAAAAAAGCCTTTATTTTTTTTTTTACAAATTCGTTTCATTTCTTTATTTAAATTGTAGTCGCCTCTTCGGCGTAGGCCTCCCCTATTTTTTTCCACAGGTCTCTTTCCCTTGCCTTTCTCATCCAATCTGCTCCACATCTTTGATGGAAAATATCTCGCCATCTTTTTTTTGGTCTTCCTGGTTTCCTTTTGTAACCTAGTGGCACCCACTCTGTTACCCTTTTTGTCCACCTGAAATTCTCTTGCCTGCAGATGTGACCTGCCCAGTTCCATTTCAAATATCTTATTCTTTTGCGTATGTCCGTTACTTTCGTTCTTTTTCTTATGCTTTCATTATCTATTCTGTTTGAAATCTTTATGTTTAAGAAGCTTCTCTCCATTCTCCTTAGGCACACGGCAAGTTTTTCCTCGTCTTCTTTCCTTAGAGACCACGTCTGACATCCATATGTTAGGCAAGGTAACATTGCTATATCATGGACTTTTTTCTTTATGCGTAACTGGATTTCTTTATTCTTCATAATTTCTTTTATTATATAAAAGAATTAATATTATTATAAAAGAAATTATATAATTTAATATATAATTAATATTATTTATATTAGTATTAATATTATTCTATATATTATATAACAAGACTGTGCACATATGTCCTCTGAGAATCCTTTGATAAATTTTAAAAACATTTAAAGAAACAAAACGTCGAAATGCGGTCTAAGCGTTTGCGAAATTTAGTTTTGAGGGTCTTAATAATTAGTATAATTTGTTAATAAGAGGCTACAGATATTTAAATATTCTGAAAACAATATCACTGAACAGAAAGATAGAAGCGATCATGACTTAGTTAACAACGTGTTTGGACACCGTGATCATCGACGAAGGTACAAATCCTTGCAAAGAGTCCAAAGCGAGTTGAAGGAAAAAATAGGGATAAAACAATAAAGTAGTAAGGTCTTCTCTAAGTTCGCCTAGTAAGTTACCGCCCTTAAATTGAAAGTTACCTGTTGGTGTATTCCAACAGCTCCACTTGAAAGCCAGTTCCTTCTAAGCTTAGCGTGTTTATAATCTTAGATCACATCGTAATGTAACAACAGATGATATTATGATGAAACGTTATAACAGAGATATTAAATAAACGCTATCCACAGAAAAAACAAAAATGTCATCAATATTTGAGAAGGTAAATTATCATTTTATTCAAAGCCAAATAATAATTGTTATCTTCGAAGTGTTAATGCTATCATTAAAATAAAGGATTTCTATGATACTCTCTTAGTTTATCAAAGTGATTATAATAAGTTTATATTAACAATTTCTTATAAACTTTAAACTGTGAACTCGTGAAATATTTCGTGTCTTCAAGCCGTTTTGCTTTTCTCAACTGTCTCTCGCGAGATTTGTAAACATACGTAAGAGAGTTACGGCCGAGTGTATTGCGTTTATTCTCTTAAAACATTTCCCGTTAAACGAGTTTATGTTATCATAAGAATAGATATATTTATACAAACTTATAGAAGCGTTCTGAGGTGCAATAAATAACGATATGTTATAAATATTATGAAGACCTATTTATTGACAATAAAACATAGTTCTCTGGCACCGGTGTCTGCTAATAGATCGAGTCCAGAATTTATTTTATATTCTGTTGAATACATTTATTTTAAACGGCTCTAGGTGCTTTGGCTCTCAAATAAACAGGATTTGCAACTTTTATATGTCGTTATACTTTACAAACTTGATGTATCTGTACATTTATATATCGATAATTTCCTCTGTGTTGTTTGTTATTTTTACAATATCTTTTATGTACAGAAGAAGACAAGACAAGAACACAGTTCACTGAACGGCCAATGATTAAAAAACATCGTAGTTTCATAAAACTTGAATAACTTAATATTATATATGGAGGTATCGTAGTAACTTTTCTTTAAACATAGTGTTTAAGAAGTAAATCTAAAAAAAAATAATCAAAATCTGTCTCGTCGATTTTGAAGCGCACACAACATCTAACCTCCATCACTTTATTTATAAGTATGCCAGTTGAATATTTAAAGGGTCACATCCTTCAATCCTGTGATAGTTCATGGTCACATATAAAATAATAATATCAAAACAAATATTAATGAACAACAAAGAAAGTTAAAGTTTGGTTTAAAACTTTAAATAGTATGGGAACGATACTTTTAAACGTAAAAAAATCAGACTATACTATTCTCAACACAAACAGATATGTATATCATTATAAAGTGAAGCAACTTACTTCTAAGCATTACATACTGAGTAGCATATATATAATAATACACATTATATTTAAAAGTTTACGAAATGCTTTTCCATTACAAGTATATTGAAAAGAATAGATCAAGGATAATGCCTGCAAAGCACAAAAGTTATAAGTTAAAAGAAATAAATTGTTTATTACGATATCGATTACGAAATACTATGAAACAGATAAACATTTTATTTGAATTCATAACTTCAAGTGTCATTTTTTTTGTGTAGGTATAAATATAAATCAATTATCTAACGTATGTACGTGTATTAATTTCAGAACAGTTGAAAATTTTTGGCTGTTTGTTGTTGTGGTTGTAATTATTATTTTTTTTTTCTCGTTCTGACTACGCTATTGACCTAGCAAGGTCTTAACAGCTTCACCGGACTACTAAGGCGAGCGCTTAAGGCACTCAGACGATTTTATATTGGCAACCAGCTCAAGGGTGCACGGCACACCTCGGCTTGGCTGTTGCCCGTTGCATACAAAATCGCGACCTATCTTCGCTAACCTAGCTAACCATGCATATATGTTTGAGTTGTTGAAACGTATATGAGTACCAAGCATATCCGCCTCAACAACTCCTCCATATATTTTTTGTCGGAAAAATTGAGAGTTTTTCAGTTCGATAAGGGAAAAAAAATTTACAAAAATAACCGTTCCACCAAGAAGTGTAGTGTGTAACGTGCACGTTTGTGGAGGTGATCGTGTAGTGTTGTAGCAGTGATGTATGGGTGTGTCACCGTATCGCGCAAGCAACGCACTCAAGGGCTCCCTACCGAGGGATCGAACCTAGGCTTGAGCCGCTGCCGTGGGAGGCCTAATCGGGTGTGCGGGAGCGAAATTAACCCCCAGACCGCGGCGGCGCGATCTGTGGTTACGCGGGCGTGGGCGTGAGCACGCTCTGTTACGAGGGACAGGCTGGTACTGATCGTTCGCTGACGTGATATCGTCGGGAGGATCGGTGAAAATGTGTCGCGGACGTCTTTTATAACGCCCAGCGTTGGGCACGGGTTCGTAATTCGTGGCGGATACCACTAACGGACTGGGATGAGTCGCGGCTCGCTTGAAATAGCTATTTGTAAGTGATTTTATATACGCCCAGATAGACGGCATCTCCAGGTCCCTATGGAGATCCGCCTTCCGGACGAACCAAGGAGCACCGGTGATTTTACGCAGAGCCCGGGTCTGCAAAACCTGAAGCGTATCTAGATTCTTCGCGTGTGCGAAAACCGGACAACTATACGTCATTACCGAACGAATACAGACTTTATATATTGTGAGCTTATGTCTGAGGGACAGTTTGCTCTTCTGACAGAGTAAATAATGGAGGCGACCCAAGACCATAGCGGCTTTGTCTCGCACTCTCTTAATATGAGGATCGAACGTTAAATGACGGTCTAAAGTGACGCCGAGATACTTGACCTCGGTGGTAAATTGTAATTATCAAGACAACGTTTGTATGAGAAAAAAATATTTGGAAATTCGTAAGGCAGAGTGAAAAATGTAGGTTACACAATAGATATATAAAACGTGAGTGAATGACAGAGTAGACGATACGTACCAGTTCATAGTTCGGCCTGTCGTAGTAATCTTTGGTTCTCGTCAGGTTGCCGTGCTGTATCACACGTGAACCCCTCACTAATAATTTATTCCTGCTTGGCGTGCTTTTTTATGGTAATTCGAAAATTCTTAGCGTGGTGTTACATAGACTATCAAATGCTCTAAGCGATAGTTTTTTTTAAATACTTATAGTTTTGGCGATAGATAGCATTCCCGTCTTAATATAGTAGGATTGGTTCTCAAGTGCAGCTTCCAAAACAGCTTTAATTAGATACTTGGCGACAGGTTTTCAACTTCAACATGCATATAAAAAGCCTTACCATTATGCAATAACAACTTCAAACAAATAAACAAAAAGTAAAGTTAATAATCCGACTTATATATAATCATCAATTCTTGTGTTTGTCCCACAGGTGCGTTAGATGAAGCAATGATGCAAGCTCTTGAGCACGATCGTATTGATTTCGTGAAATTACTGCTCGAAAATGGAGTGTCAATGCGTAAATTTCTAACTATACCACGTCTAGAAGAGCTCTACAACACCAAGAGCGGACCCAGTAATACTCTCAGGTACATCCTGAGAGACGTCAGGCCACACCTGCCCAAAGGATATATATACACTCTCCATGATATCGGCCTGGTCATCAACAAGCTCATTGGAGGGGCGTATAGGTATGTATAAGACATGTACTTTTGTGAGTATTTTTACCTTTTTTTTTTAATTCTCATAAGTAATGATTGTAAACCAGGCCCATCTTTAACCTTCGTATACCCGGCTGATGAAACCAATCTGCATCGTGTACCCTTACATGTAATGATTGCACGAACGTTCACACTATAATTATTTTTCGTTTGAAATAATAATGAGCCAAAACTATGTTGTTGGTTTCACAGACCAACGCGCATGTATGGAAGATTAAGAGTTCCAATATAATAGCAGTTTTACACTATACACTATGTAGCTTATTTGCTTCTAATGAATAATTTACTACATCAGAACAAATAACAGCAAGTGCTTTTGATTATCCAAATAAAAAAAAATATTGCTTACGCTGGCAAATTTTGAGGATGTTTTAGATATATCACAGCTTGGTTTAAGTAAAGGTTTCTAGAAACTGAGATACACAGTAATAAGTCACTTAAAATGTTTTCTCTGTTGACGCTAGCCACTTGTTAGTCTAGTTCTTTGTTTCATTATGGTTAACATATCCCTACTAAAAGTCGAGACGTCTTCAATATCTTCATTCTCTTTGGATAATGTTTCTTGTAGAAATGTAAAAGTTAAGTAATTGTGTGATGATTTTGTAGTTGAGACTTCAGCATTCCTGCAACTATAAACGATTAGAGTAGATTGTGTTGTTATTGTAAAACGTAATATTATAATCGGAAATAAATCAATTATACGATATGACTCTACAATAAAAGGAAAAAAATTCAATCTAAAAGAAAACAAAACAAATTTTGCCTTCTAATAAAGCGCAAAGTAAGGAAGATTAAGATATAATGCCAATCATTAAGTAAAGCTTTATGATAAATCATCGTCCATAACAAATCTTGTTATCATGGAACAAACTGAGATCTTTTATTAAATTCTTTGATGGATACTCTCATTAACTTACGTCAAAAGTTTATTCTCAAGGTAGTCCTTTGTATCTCTGTTAATTCAATTATGGTAATTATTGGGATACATTTTTGGAGTAGATAACATCAAAATCCGGTCATATTTTGCTGGGTTAATTGTATATATTAAGAACCATGCAAAGTCATGGCGGTTTAATGGTTTTACCGGTAGAATAACAGCTCGATGTTTGAAAGTTCGAACCCCGGCAGATACCAATGAGTCTTTCGGAATTCACGTACATTTACTAATTTAAATTGGTATTACTATCGGCTGCCGCTGAAGCGAAACATCGTGAGGAAATCCGAAAAGCAGTAACAGTTTTTGGGTAATAGCCGATCTGCCGGATAATGAGTTCAAATACCATTTCAAGCGGGTTTTAATGTCAATCGCTATTATAGGGTGGATTTATATGTGAACGATGGTGACGTCTGAAAATCACGCCAATCTCTCTGCATCCACCAAAAACGAATGTAACTGTGTATATTTGTAGGAATATGTATCATGAAAAGATTAACCAGGTCGAGTTTATTGCCGGTTCTTCTCGATGATTGGGTTGTTTTCCGAACTGCTGGTAGCTTTGACGTTCATAAGCGCCTTCTTGGAGACGAAATTGCATAAAGGATTTGTGATATTGAACCTGAGAAATGTTCTTGTAGTACTGCTGGATGTGGGAAACATAGAACTTTGGATTTCTCAGAGTTTGAAATCAACAATACGTTGTGGACTGGCGTGGTGGTTATTTCCATACCGTCCTTCGAGAAGAGGCCTGTAGCCCTGCAGTGGGTTTTTTTACAAGCTGATTATGATAAAAATGCGGAGTTCTTGATAAGAAGTTCTTTAGGTGAAATTTAATTCCTACAGATGCTACTACACAAGACGAAAGTTTAGGCCTATTTACGCTAAGGTGATGAACAAAAGTGTAAATGTGCACCGCAACAGCGCTTCGTTCACCCGCCACAACGCTGGTGGCTTGTCACTTATCACCGGCTTCATGCCCGTCACCAGCGAGATGGCACTCTTTGATTACCCCTTTAACGAGCTGTTGGTGAGTTTCATAAATTAAAATTATTTCAATTTAGTCTTACGTCTTGTAATAAGATTGGCAATTAGGAGGATGTTCCGTGAATATTTTGGTTATTTCTGATAGATGTGGGCGGTTTTAACTAAACGACACCAAATGGCGTTGCTAATGTGGACGCATGGCGAGGAGGCGTTGGCAAAGTCATTGGTGGCGTGCAAACTATACAAAGCCATGGCACACGAAGCTGCAGAGGACGACATGGAAACGGAGGTGTATGAGGAATTGCGACATTATGGCAAAGAGTTTGAAAATAAAGGCAAGTTGTTTATTTTAACTTTAAGGACGCGCTCTCAAATTTTAGAAGTTCAATTTCGGCTTCGAGTTCTACTAGACGCGTATAGCTCATTCATACAGACATGATCACTGATAAGCGCAGCGGTAATACCGCACTATAAACGTCTTTGATACTTTTATAAAAATATTACAATATTTACTTATTATTTATGTTCTACTTTTTGTTGTATGTGATGTAATAGTACCAAAATAAATTATAGTTTCTCAAGGTCATACTCACTCAAAAACAGTATAACTAAACGTAAATATGTATACGTAATAGAGAGAAACATCGAATTTGTGTTCAAATATTTAGCCCCTTTGTGCCCTATCAAGGCTTAATTTCTCAACATTTTCATGAAGAGTAGTATTGTGGTAACTGGATTATAGTTTAGGTAATAGCTAGAAACATCAAGTTGTGCTTAGATGTTTAGTCTCCTAGTGGAATGCATAATTCTGACTCCATTACATATATAGGTGTAGTTTTAATAAAGCCGCCTATAATTCTAAGTGCTTGGTTGTGAATTCTGTCCAGCTTAAAAACATGAGTATTGGCACTATGGTCATATAGAAAACATCCATAATCTATTCTACTACGCATAAGGGATATATATCATTTTCGTAGATGTTTAGGATGTACTCCACAGCTTGACCCAGCTAATACTTTTAATAAATTAAGTAACTTCTAAGTTTTTTCGACTACAGTATTGATATGCATACCCCATAATACAGATCTATCCAACCACATGCCTAAATATTTAACACATTCTACTGCCGTGAGACATTTATTATTTACATTAAGGTTTATTCGTTGCCTTTTTCTACTTTTACTAAATATACAAAATTTTGACTTAGTTTCTGAAAGTTCTAGACCTATAGTTTCTAAAAGCACCACCATCGTATTCAAGGAGTTTTGCAATTTAAACGTACTATCTTCTAGGTTTCTTTCAGTAGAGTATAATATAAAATCGTCGGTATATTGACATACCAAGACATTATTTATAATTTTACAAATGTTAGATGTTACTATGTTAAAGAATAACGGCGAAACTGGGTCTCCTTGTGCTAGTCCTTTATCGGTCCATCTGATGAGTTGTTTATCGCTAGAGTTTTCTTTTATTAATAAATGTCTTTCACTTAGAAAGGACCAAAAGTAATTACATATTCTGGATCCTATACCATTATCATCTAACATACTAACAACTTTTGTAACTGAAACATTATTGTAGGCGTTTTCTATATCTAAAAAGCAAGCCAAAGTTGCCAAATTATCAGAAAATCCTATCTGAATTTGAGTGATTAGTCGCGTCAAGCAGTCTAGACATGATTGTGCTCTTCTGAATCCTGTTGAGCTATTTAATAATTGCTATACACATGAAGTTTGCGCTCTGAAGTTGAGTCTTGTCGTATCAGATAAGAGTATAATTTCTCATAGACCAAGTGAGTAGCTCTATCATGATAACAGAATTTTGGTACAGATAATCACTAGAAACCTCAACTTTGCCATCAGTGGTCTAGTCTCATAGAGTCAGATCAACGTTTCATTTTATAGATCAGATGAGTAGCTATATCATGATATTTGAACTTTAGTATTCATAGTGGCTACAAACATCAGGTTGGGGTTCAGATGTTTAGTCTCACTCTATCTGAGGAAAGTTTCATTTCTCATGCGTAGATGCGCTAGCTGCGTAAGTGTATCTTTGTCGTGATACCAATTTTTTTATATAGTATAGAATAACTACAAATATAGAGTTTATGCTGAAAAGTATCATAGTGTCTTATTAATGTTTAATTCCTCATGGGCTAGACAAGTGGCTATATCGTGATAACTGAATTTTAGTACATATAGATATTAGCTTCAAACATGAGTATTTGCTCAAAGATTTAGATAGGAGAATTTTTAACTTAGCGTTTGCTTCTATATTAAAAATAATTCTGTGAACAATATACTACAAAACACCTGAATTGTAAGTTGTAATACCGATAGTACAACGGGCAGCATATGACGGCCTTTGCGTAAAACGAACCTTAATTTCACCGACAAACTTTGCATCTCTAATCTCTTTGTATCTTACACTTTTCACCAAATGATTCGTTTCATTATAAACAAGACTTGAGAGATCATGTTCTTATAAAGAATAAGCCTTATAATTGATTCTTTTGAAAGATTATATTTGTTTGTAAATTCTGCAGCATGTTTATGATATTATTGTATATATTTTGAATAGATAATAAAAATTAATAAAGAGAATGCGAAAACGACATATATATTTCTACCCATGAAAGAGCTCCTTACACGTTTTTAGGAGTCCCTTATGAGGCCATTTTGTTATTACCTAACGAAAAAAGTACAAACAAGACATATTTGTCTCTATCCATCAATGACTTCCATAACAGTTTTTCAAGTAGCTCGTTATCAGATCATTTTGTTCAGTCCTGTGGTAAGATGTCGTCACTACTAACAAAAGGACTACAAGGACGACATATCTATTTCTACCCGTTAAGGAGTTCGATAACAATTTCTGGAGACCATCATCAGCTCACTTTGTTAAGTCCTGTGGTAAGCTCGTCACTATTAACAAGAGGACTACAAAGACGACATATGTATACCCTACCCGTCAAGAAATTCCATAACAGTACCTCAAAACATAAAATATAAAAAGAACTAACGTAATAAAAACTAAATTTAGAATTTTTGTTTCAACCTAATTACAGTGTCTCTTACTACTAGAAATATAAACCACTATAAAAAGTTGGTTAGTATTTCGAAATGATCAAAACGTTTTGTGAAGTGTATACGTATTTCTACAGCAATTTATTTTTTACCAGTCGAGTGCAAAACGACGTGCACGCCTTACCGTATGGCGCCAGAGTGCGGTCTAATACGACGTGAATCCTTCTTTCATACTTTTGTGTCAATCGAATCTAAATAAAGAAATAAATTTAACCTTATTCCATAGGAGTTAAAGTCTACATAATTAACATAAAATGTTGAAATGTTGTTCATAACTAAATAATTTTTTTCTCAGATGTAGTATACATAACTTGGATTTTATTTCATGTTATTTAAACTTGATTATATGTAGCATAATCAGGTATTTTTTTAAATTAAGAAAACCGTAAAAATAACTCAGATTTTGATACCGAAAATCAGGCTGTTTTACGCGAGGAGACTACGGAGAATTGATTATTTTAAATGAAAACTCATTAGTTTTCAAAAACAATCATCCGTACAACATTGTTAAAGGTTCAATGTATCGGTAGTTGCTCATTATGTTTACCATGGCTGAGTAGTTTTGTTGTAATTCTTGCCGAAAAACAGTGAAAATGGACCTTTTTTGAGAGCGCGTCCTTAACGTTGCGGGTAACATTTAATATTTACCTTTTTTGTATCCATTATAAAATGACATGCTCTTCGTTTGTTTTTGATAAATAACATTGGATATGTAGTATAAAATAAAGTCCCCTATCGCGTCTGTCTGTGTCTGTTCGCGATAAATTCAAAAACTACTGAACGGATTTTCATTCGGTTTTCACCAGTAGAGGAAGTGATTCATGAGAAATTTTTTGAAAAGTTTTTGTTCATAACTTGTAGAGGATTTCTTTATAATCAGGGCGAGTTAACGTCTGCTGCGCCCGCTAGTATATTAACTATATCAGTTTTCATTATGTTATACTTTTAGAATTTTATTAATACTTTTACTGCTTTTAAGATGCCTCCATTAAATTCGATTATTAATGTTTGTTTCATTTGAACTTTTTCGTTTATTATTTTATATATAGTTTTTTAAATCCAATGTATCTAAATATTTAAACAATTATTATTTTCTTATTATTATTATGATTAGTGTAAGTTAAGTTTGTATATGATACAGCGTTTTAGGTTAGTTTACTTTTTTTTTAATATTTGTTATTGATTTATTAGTTTTGATTGTCGACTGTTGCTTTATCTATATGTAAATAAATAAATAAATGGTCTTTATAGGGAAGCGTAATGATATGTAGCTTATTTAATACTTCAAAGATATCATAAAAAAAAATCTTCTCAATTTGTTAACCACTGCGGGGAATGAAGTGAACAAACAATAATCAACCTAATTATATCGCGAACAGATAGACACGGTGGAAGACTTTTGTTTATAATATATAGTGATATATATATATATATATATATATATATATATATATATATATATATATGTAGTTATGTACAGCACACTCTTCGGTTTACCTTTGAAATGTTACGAGTATTTTCATAGCTATTAGAAAAGTTCATGATCTCATCTTATCAAGAGAATCTTTAAGAGTTCAAGAATCTGTATAAGCATTAAAAATTTATGAGGCTAAGAAGAATTGTTTAATACTTTTGATTCGGTTTTGAAACGTGTTTTTATTACTGTTTTTAACAGTAATTTTTAATTACTTTTTAAAGATAAAGCGTAGTTTTACAGTAATTACTTAGATCTTTCTTTCACCCGGTATTGCTTTTTTAAACGAATTAAACAAAAAATAACATTGCGTGATCAGTATGTACACTCGGAGGAAGGGAATCTTCTGCGGCTTGTATGTATATAAGTATATATAATATGCTCATAAACTAAATACTATACGAAGTCCCGTAGTATAAATGCTTATTATTTTTTCTTTTTTCATGCCATATAGCAGGCAAACGGACAAGCTGGTCACCTGATGTTAAGTGATCACCGCCATCCATAGACACCAGCAATACCAGAGGAGTTGCAAGTGCGTTGCCAGCCTGTGTTTAGTTGGATGGGGAAGGGGGAGGTGGGCCTCGGGCGCTCTCACTGACCGAACGAAACGCAACAATGCAAGCACTGTTACTTCATGTCGGTTTTCTGTGGGAGGATGGTATTAACCCAGGCGAGTCGACCCGTTCATGCTGAAACTAGTAATAGCTTCAACGTGAGTCTACCACCAACAACATTTATCTATACATTTATCCATTTTTACATACTACTATGCACAGACAGACACCTACACATACAAACCTATCTTATATTTAACGCGTAACAAATTTTTTCCCTACCGTTATGAGTTTTATTTAAAAAAAAAAACACGATTTAGATAACAAATTAAAAGTCTCCTGGCCGATTAAACTATGAAATTAATTTTGACCTTCGATAATCTGATTAGAAAATTTGAATGGGCAAAGAGGAAAATTGCCTCTCGAGACTTCGTTTTTAGTTTGTGCGTAATCATACTTAGCAATTTACTAATCGTAACTAATGTAGCAAGTTCAAATATTGCAAACAAATTACTGTTTTTAAACTGTCGGAAGATCTACTTTTTAAATTTAAATAATAATTAAAATACTTCTTTACTTTGTAAAGACAAGTGACATGAATTTTTAAATTGTTTTGCCTAAAAATAGAACTAAATTAGAATTAAAAAGTTCTATATTTTTTTCAGTCTAAAGGGTTACCTGGGTTACGTTTCCTTCTATAGAGCTATCTTAAAATATACAATAATAGTAATCATAAAATTATAAGACCTTCGTATATGTATATATATATGTATAAAGAAATCTGCCCATTATGCACGCATCACTCCAAAACTATTAACTATGTTTACACTTTTTTTTCTTTTACTTCTTAAACAGCTATTTTTTAACCAAAAATAAAACTACCAAGATTTCTTCGTTTTATGTAAAGTTATTAAAGTTCGCCGCGAAGAAGTAGGGTTTATGGTGTGATGCGCATACGCAGGACAGTAAGAGTAAATGGATAAAACTGTTTATGAAGAAATTTTTAAGTAGAGTATATTTTTGTTTTCAAGATACATGTTCTGTACATAAAATGTATTGTTAAAGTAAAACCAGTGCTGACGAAGTCACGAGTATACACGTGTAAAGAATAATATCATATAATATTGAGAGAACACGTATTTTACCGTAGTCCGGTGAAGCTGTTAAGACCTTGCTAGGTCGATAGCGTATTCAGTTCGAGAAAAAAAAAACTTATTTTACATGAAACAAAAAAAATATTTTCACGAAAACCTATTCGCTAGCACTTATTACATAATATAAGCTCATACTGGCTTAGTTAGTAAATCATTTAAATGCAGACTGGAATTCATGGATCCCACGTAATACCGTTCTATAGACATGTAATCCTATTTTATTTGACACTGTTTTCATGTAACATTTTTTTTACGAATGCAAATAAAAGTAACACAGTTTCCAATGGCTTATAAAAGTATGAAAATAAATTTGATCAAGAGATAAAAGACAACACTCGTGAAAAATAAAAATTTATACATGTTTTATTTAACAAAAAAAGTTGGTTTTAATATTTTTAATAACATTTTTTTTTTATAAGTTTCGATCTTATAGCAGCTGTACTTTTTAATATTATGTATGTAATATACTAGAAACCTAACATATCAGAGATAGGGTTAGCTTTTTTAAGTGTCTCTAGATAGAGCCTGGTAACCTAGCATTGCGTACTTCACAGCACTGGAGCTTCTGGACTATTGCTACCGTCAAGACGACGACCAGGCTCAGCAACTTCTCACGTGCGAACTTCAAAACTGGTCAGGACAGACCTGTCTCAGTCTGGCCGTTACAGCGAACCATCGCGCATTACTCGCGCACCCCTGCTCGCAGATAATACTCGCCGATTTATGGATGGGTGGCCTTAGGACGAGGAAAAACACCAACTTAAAGGTATAATACATTTATTCTTTCCTTTTAAAAATTCTTCTTTTAATCTCTTCTTTATCACTTTTATTAACACACAAATTTGTCATGATAACAGAAGGAAGGGAGCACATTTAATGAATATTTGTTTGCAAAGCATTAATCATAAGAATACAGTACTTCCTTACTTCGGAAATCTGATAGCACGTGTATAGACGTCATCCGTGTTAGATATTAATTTAGATTATAATGATCGTCCTGGATGTCTGTGTGTCGATGAGTCGCTTTGAATATTATCATTGGATTTCGCATGCAAATTTTTTGAAGACGCCGATTATGTTTGTCGTTAACAATTTAAAAATATTATTGATTCGTGACTCATAGACGTACGTACATCGTATTATGAATGAATATATCTATCTCACTTGTACGTAATCGGCGTCCAAGTAAATATAGAGATGCTCAGCATGCCGCTTTTGGAAGTGAGATAGTTACCGTCATGCGACCGTTTCCTTTGCAACATCGGCTTATCGTCATGTCAAGGTAATTCTGAGCCTGCTGTGTCCGCTGTACATTGTGAGGTTGGAGTTCAAGTCGAAAGAGGAACTGCAGCTGATGCCGCAGACAGAGGAAGAACACCTCGAGAATGAGAGCATTGAAGACGACAGGAGTACCAGGGATCCAACCGATGCTGAGGTAATTCGTGTTCAGTTGCTTACCATCTCTCGCTTGTGTTGTTCATTTTGGACTTATCTCACTGATGTCATGTAAAAAAGTTTCATAATAGCACTTACTGTATTATATATTGATTATTTCTAGTATAAATAATCGAGTTGAGTAATAATTTATTGTAATTTGCTAATGTCCTAAATTTTGCAATAATTTTTATGTACATTGCAATTTTACTATGAATTTAAAGTACTAAACTTGTAACTTAATTTAGGTTTTAAAAATTGCAATAACATATTCCTCAATTTGATAATAATCAAAATCCAAAAAACATTTTGAATTTCACATCGTAAATAGATTCTCCAACACATACAACGTACAACGATCGTAGACGAGAATATGGGTATGGAAAAATGCGGAGTTATTAGGCTAAATAGATTATCTTCAATATATAAAAATCCAGTGTCATGATGTTTGTCCACAATGAATTCCAAAACTACTAAATCGATCTTCATGAAAGTTGACATTTATGTATAATTTAGTCCGATTTGAGAAATAGGATAATTTATATTTCGATTAATTGCCTCACTATTTTTAAATTACAAATTAAATTATTGTCAATGTTTACTATTGTTATTGTTTGTCAGTTTCGTCTGTCTCGAACAGATGGCGCTTTAAAATAGTTTGTTGACAGAAAACTGTAGAACCGACTGATATAGATATATTATAGATTGCGCCACGTTTTATATTTTATACTAGCCCCTGCCCGCAACTTCGTCCGCGTATTAATAGTTACTCTGGGCTAACACCTAATACGCAGCAGAAACTATCAAGAGGAAAAAAAACAATTTTAAAACATTTTTCATCTGTGCTCCCTTCTTCTTGGCCTTAGCGTGATGATATATAGTCTATAACCTTCCTCAATAAATGAGCTATATAACTTTGAAAGATTTTTTTAAATCGGACCAGTAGTTTCTGAGATTACCCCCTAAAACGCCACAACGTCACAAACTCACAAATTTTACCTCTTTATAATATTAGTAATAGATGGAATTAATTCCACACGTAATAACTGCGCCACAGCAACGCGTGGCCCGGCCAGCTAGTTATATAATATAAACTTTGTATATTATATATATAGGTTGGAGTTTTGAAAAGGCGTACACTCTCTATCAAGAAGATAATACCGCCGGGACAACAGAATAAAAATAAGGTAGACACGCCCGTCGCCTTACCTGGTGCCATCAAATTATATAATATATATCTAATACTTCATGAGAATACGTTCGCATGACACTCAGCTACGGCAGACACGCTTCCCTCATACCATAAATCACTTCGAGTCATAAAACAGAAACATTCATAATACATTATATTCACGAAATGACTTTTATTTAGCTTTCTAGAAACGTATTCTTCTCTTGAAGCATCTTGCATTTGCGCGGCAGTTGGTTCTACAAATTGTATAGAAATAAAAAGGAAAAATGTTATAACTTCAAAACTGATCTTCGAAATCAGAGTTCGCTTGAGTTATAAAACGTGGTTTACTATTGAAAATAAATTTTAAATTCATAGTAGTGGAATAGTTTGGAATGCCAGTGGCATGTGTTTGGGTCACGCTTTTGTTTGTAATTCGTCTGTATTTTGAAATATAAATTTAATTACTATAATAATTGGCCAGAGGTAGCAGTGATCCACACCTGTGACATTATACGGGTCACCAAAACTATTTTTTGTATATATTTGTTGTTTTCTTGATGTTATTTCATAATTAAAGATTCGTCGAATCGAATTGCTAATAATTTGTAGTATAATATCTCGGAATATTGAGCATTGAACTTTCGTGTTATGAAAGATTTTGACTCGATAATCCGTAAAATAATCATACCAGGAAAAAGTCAACACTCAATAACATAAAAATATCGATGTTAGCGAATTGATTAAAAATACATTTTTAGTAGTAAAATAATATTCGTATAAGTTTCTTTTACCATTTTTATACAAATCAAAACAAATCATGACAACAAGAATTTCATACAAACATTATTTTTGGTGACGCCCATTATGGTATGGTTAATACCATAATTTTTATATAGCATCGAATTCCCAGTTAATTACGACTTTCACGATATGATAACATTGAATTATACCGCTGAGTTATAGAAATTAAAAATGTCTTATACGGGAAATCATTTCACACCCAGTGAAAGTATTCAGTGTTAATACTCAGGGCTACACTTTCAATTATTTCTTTGTAAACGTTTTGCAAGCGGTTATACTAGAAAGTACTGATCTGGAAAATTAATTCATTGATAAGAAATTACGTTCTGCCGGAATGAAATAAGCTATGTATTATTTAATTCTCATATAATATTTAACGTGTAAATAATCGGCCAATCTATAATAATATTATAAAGCTGGAGGGCTTTTTTTTTTTGCTTGAATGCGTCAATCTCAGGGACTGCTGGTCCGATTGCCAATAGATATGATAACCACACTAAAGTTAATAATTTCAACAAACAAATTATCGACTGAGTGCATTAAGCGCTCGCCTTGGTAGTCCGGTGAAGCTGTTAAGAACTTGCTAGGTCAATAGCGTAGTAAGTTCGAAAAAAAACTTTTATTCCTAACCGTTTTCATTCTATAATTAATATGAAAATTCAAAAGAGAACACATCTATTTCAATGTTTAAGTTTTCAATTCTGTTGGCAGCCCTCATGACTACCCCTTTTGTACTAACATTTCTTTTAAAATTTCAAAATTATAGCGTGTCGACAATAACTAATTAATAAAATGGAACAAAAATATAACAATAATCAACCATCATTTAAAATATAGACTCCATACACTCACATCCACATGGAAATTTTATTTTCCTTCAAAATCTTTTACTGTAAATTGTCATGCATCGCGGTCACTTATTTGCAGTCTATCTAAATGACTTTTTATAACATTCATTGTACTAAGCTTTTATTGGTCTAAAAGAAATTTACCAATATCAGCAGAAAGTAATTTATTTAATACCCTTTCGCTTCAATAAATCATTTAATATTCGTAAGATTCATAAGATCATAAAATCTCATTAAGATTTTCGAAATACATACATACACACATATTATCTTTATTTGATTTTTGTATCTGTTTGTAATAATTCATTTAAAGTACTATTATTCTTTACCGTTTTCTATACTAATATTATAAAGAGGTAAAAAGTGTGCGAGTTTGTGATGTTGTGACTTTGTACGGGGTAATGTCAGGAACTACTGGTTCGATTTGAAAAATTCTTTTAATGTTATATAGCTCATTAATCGAGGATAGTTATAGGCTTATCATCACGCTTAGATCAATAGGAGCTGAGCACCAAAGAAGAATGTTTAAAAATCGGGTTTTTCTTCCTCTTGAGAGCTTCCGCGGCGTGTTAGCGTTACCCCAAAGTAACTATTCCACGCGAACGAAGTCGCGGACAGAAGCTAATACTACATAAAGCGGTTTTAATATAATGTATATATTTATTTTTATTTCTTGCTTACATTTATAGATTTTATTTCAGTTTTAAGTTATACTATACAGATATCCACAACAGACTGAACTAACATCACTCACCGAATAATCTATTTAACCTTTCGTAATAAATTGAAACGAACCTGTAACAGTCTACGTGACTTTTTATATTGAATCTCGACTTGCATCTTCGTTTACTTTATTTTTTTTTTCTTTCTTGTTTAATCAAGTAGAGTAGACGTGAACTAGAAGAATTTTAATGAAGAAAAAAAGTTACGTCTGTGAATTCCAAAGTCTCGTCTCTCGTCAGCTACATTTCGTGGATTAAAAATATTATATGAATTTAATTAAAATTCTTTGGTGTAACACAAAGTTGGATTAAAGTAGACAAAGACTTCTTACTGTATTGTCCCTAGAGCTGCATATATGTTGATCTTTATAAATAAATGTTCAATGCAATATAGAAATATATGTTAGGTTTTGCCCACGGATTAGTTAATGCCAATTTGAGCTCCGGAACAGTACTTTTTCTCTGCATTAAAGGTATCTTGTCCTTTCTGTGCGACAAAACAAAAGGCGTTTGCAAAATTTCATAATGGTCGGTTTAATAGTCAACTCCTAAAACAAACAAAACAACATTAACATTTGTATATTAATTAGGGTTTTCGTTGAATACTATATCACCGGTACAAGTTTTCGTAAGACAATAACAATACGTCGTACTAAAAACTGTAATTGGTAGAGTTAAAATCTTAAATTAAACTAAGAAGTAAACCCTTGTCAATTTGGTCCAAGTTGGTGTAATATGAGCATGGATCTTTTCAGTTCTACGTAATTCAGAAAGTTCTCGAATATTAGTAGACCTTACTATACTATCTAATTTAAGTTACTCTCAAAGTCTAAACTATCTCTACAAGGAGCTCTGTTGGCTTCATTTAGTTGTGTAAATTTGATAGCATCCGATGTTAGAAGAGACTTAAAGGTGTGATACCGAATACACTGTTATTAAAACTTATAGAAACTATCTTGATGTCCAGTTTCTAACTAGATATCCAGTTATTTTCATTTTCTTACAATCTATTAATTGATCTTCTTCGAGTTACTATTATCAGTTCTCTCTGCTTATGTTTATTGTATCCGATGAACATCATTCATTCTCTTAAACTTATCAGTTACTTCGCCTTTATTTATCGTCTCAATTTCGGATAGAATTTACTATACATGTTCTACAAATCTTTGATTCCAGCTACTCAATAACTTGCTTTAAACATCTGTTAGTATAATACAAGAATGTTATCGCTTGTTGTAATGCGTTATGTCTTGAAGTATATAGTAATACTAAATACTACTCCTTGATTTCAAATACTATAATTATATCTATCCAATTTCTTCAAAGACTTCGCTAAATACTATCTTCGTGTATATTGTTTCTTTTGGAATTCAATACTGCGAATGTAACAATAATTACATTTACAATAGGTAGTGCTTAAACAACCCATGTATCGTATATTCTAGCATATTCTTTAACAGCCTTTAATATAATGCCTAAGGCTTTTCTTTAGTAAAGTTAATACTGAAATTTGGTATTGATCTGTTAAGTTTCAACATTCTCAGTATTGAAAACCGTATGTTTGTTACGGTGTGAACATATCATTATAATGTTTATACCGTTTTGTCTGGACTCAAGCAGGCGTTGATTGGCTCAGGGGCCGAATGTGAAACTCGGGTCGATCAGAACGGGAAAGTCGGTAAAGTTGGGTGGGAGCCCTCGTACAGGGAGTTGCCGGAGCATCACGCCCCCGAGATGAAAAGGATGAGGCCGCTGCGGTTGAGGAAGAAAATCTATGAGTTCTTCACGGCGCCGATCACAAAATTTTGGGCTGATTCTGTGAGTTACCATGGTTTATTAACTATAATTTTTGCTATAAATAGTTATATATTTATACCTATCCGTTTGTATGCTCTTAACTTGAGAACCATATAGCCAATTATTACAAGTGTACTCTTACATTGCAACGCTTATCATTGTGCTGCCTTTATTCGTTCCCCATCACTGCAGTTAAGTCTCTCTTAGATTGCACCAATGTTTATAACCATAGACCTTTCGCCACTAATAGTTTCCAATAATTTTCCTTAGGTAATTGCATATGCTTTATAGTATATGGTAGCTAGAGACACGCAAATTCATTTTTAATTTCCCCTTCTCAAAATGGACTTTGAAATAGCGACTGAGCATTGATAATCGCAGTCTTTATGTGTGTAAATGCCATTGCAAATCTTTCCAACTTTGTTTTTTTATTCGAACTGACTACGCTATCAACCTAGTAAGGCCTTAACAACTTCACTGGACTACAAACCAACTTTGCAAGTCTGATATGATCACTATGATAAGTTTTTTTCATGATTTTGATATGATGATGTCGATTTAGTAAGGTAAATACAAGTTTTATAAATCTATAGACTCAGTATAAGACAATATAAATATTTTAACTTGTCTAATATCACATTTAAATTTGGCGATGAAATATGTGTGAATAAGTAACAAAACCTGTACAAGGCTGTACTTTTGAGCACTACTGTCATAAAGCAGCAGTAGTCGAGTGGCGAAATAAGAATCCAAACTGTATGCGGTTAATTTGCACTGGGATGTGAAATGCTTAGCACAGTCCGAAGAAGTAGCTACTATCTAGATGTACTAACCTTAATTAGACCTATACACGTTTAATATCGGCGACAATCGTAAAGTTTTCTAGAAGTATTATTTTAGATATGCTAGGGTTGTGGAATGAATTACTTGTTACAATGTTCCTTAGGGTTTGGACATGGACCTCTTAGAAAAGGGATTACAACAGTCTCTTCAAAGTCGGTAAGACAAGTGATATCCTGATATTTCAGCTATCCATAAACTATGGTAACCATTTAGCATTAGATGGACCGTCTACGTGTTTACTGTTCTTTGGCATAAAAATATTTAGGTATAAAGTCCTTATTGCGTTAAAAAAAAATTAAAACATAAACACACATATTACTTCCATATGTAATCTAATTTATTTTTACTTATCGAATTTAATCACGTCAATTCTTCCGAGTCCCTTGCAAATGCGCGTTAAGAAGATTAAAAATATTCTATTTTAAATAAACAACCTCTGGTCCGATCTCATTAAAGCGGACTAATAAATTCAAACAATGTTATCTATACGAATTTATTTTTACTCTCTCTCTGTCTTTGTTTTCACCAGTTCAAAGGATATTCAGGGACCCTATTATTTTCTTTACTGAATCACGGCTTTGTGTGAACGCGTCAAATAACTTTTTATTTGAGGCGTTTAGTGATTTCGTTGATATTAACTGCGAAGGATTGTTTAAAGAAGAGAAACTTTACAGACAGACTAATTTATATCAATATCATTAGTTACGTAGAATTAACATTTAAGGAAATCGCCCTGCGTTTTACGCTTCTAAGGATTTATTTTCCCAAACTTTGCCAAATTGCAAAGCTGTAACTTTAAAAGTAGCTATTCTTCTGTTTATTTTTGTTATTTTATCACTCTTAAAAGTTACATCATCAATAGATTCATCTGTACCTTGCTTTTACGTCACAAAGATTATGTAATTTTCTTGCGTCAGCAATTTTACTTCCAGGTTCATCTGACTTTAGTAAGGCTTTTTTCTTGACCTCGTCCGCTTAGTAATAGGTAGTTTGGGCTAACGCTAACACGCAGCGGAAGCTCTCAAGAGGAAGAAAAATCCCGATTTTGAAACATTTTTCACTGATGCTTCGCTCCTATATGGTCTTAGCATGATGTTATATAGCCTATAACCATCCTCGATAAATGAGCTATGTAACACTGAAATAATTTTTCAAATCGGACCAGTAGTTTCCGAGATTACCCCCTACAACGTCACAAACTCACAACGTCACAAACTTCACCTCTTTATGATATTAGTATAGATTATAATATAGAAACAAATATGGGTACCTTAGTATTTAATGCATTCAACTGAGAGCAAAACATATATACAATGTAGTTGTTTAAGGTACAAGAGACTGTAGTACGAAAGAAACACAAAAAAAAATGTTATATGGATGTAATCCACTAAAACGTAAACGGCATCTAACTCTGAGCAAGCACGTACTACTCTCGGAAGAGCACTCTGAAACCAAAATAGTTCTCCAGCACTTAAAAGTTATACAATTCACGCTTCACGCAGGGATATACTGCAGTGTGGGCCAATCACAATAGGCCTCATTATTCGCAGTAGTACAGGACGCGCCACTTTAGAGTGACAATAAAGTGTTCATATTGTTATTTATAAATTTGTTTTTGATTTGTATAATTCTGGTTCTCGCATACCTTTCTCAATTTTAAGAAAGATTATACAAATATTTGACTTTTATGTACGTTAGAATTTTTTGTCCTTGATTTTCTATTGTTAGGGCATTGAATTCTGTATTAAATATGTAGAAGCAGGAATGTGAGCAAACGCAAAGTTCTAATAATCTGAAAAATTTATTACAAACCTTGAGTCAACAAATACGCGGGTTTCATTTGAAGAGTATTTATTTATCTCAACTCTCATACATTAACGATACAAAACCATATTAAATGTAACAAGGAAACGACAAACCACAGTAGGGTTTCAACGTTCCCGCATTACAAAACCCTCACCTTTAATGTAGTAATGAACCTGTTCTTTTGTCACTCGTGGTTCATGACAATTTAAATTACTTTGCAATTTAACTGCTAAAAACTGTAATGTATGGAAAGGTTATTTGGGTTTTATATCAATATAATCGTGTCTTTGGTTCGAACTCGCTTATTACACGATAAGTTTTTTATTTAGTGTTTTTATTTTATAATTTTGTTAATATTTATTATTATTTTTATATTCTGTCAATTGAAGACTAAAATATACTTTCTTTGTATTAAATTTGATTAGAATCGGATAAACCGTTTTTTAATTAATGTGAGACAAATATACAAATAGATTCAGAGTTTCATCACCTATACACACGTGCACGCCTACACGCTTACACGCTGTTTTTCAGAGAAATAATCGACAAAGAGTTCTACCCTATCCTATCCTATCCTATATAGTTTAGAGGAATTTTTTCGACACAAAATACATTTAGGAGTTGTTGAGGCACGCATGCTTGGTACACATGCATGTTTCAATAACTCACAACGTATATCTAGATAGCTTAGGTTAGCTCAGATAGGTCGCGATTTTTGCACGAAACAGGCGACAGCCCAAGCCGAGGTGTGCTGTGCACCCTTGAGTTAGTCGCCCATACATCTCAAATCGGCTAAGTGCCTTCAGCCCTCAGTAGTTCGGTGAAACTGTAGAGACCTTTCAAGGTCAACAGCGTTTTTATTTCGAAAAAAAAAATTTAGAGTTGAATTTTTTGTAGTGAATATTTCTTCAGTGGCATTAAGCGGTTTAGAAAAATACTTGGTAGTAGAAAAACTTATGGCTTCACACCACGAATGATCTCGACATGTTAGTAACATATTGCGTTTCAATTAGACTAGCGATGTTTAGGGATGTTAAAAAATAATCGATTTTTATTTAAATCGAATTTTATTTAAATCGATTATTATTTTATTAAAATCGATTTTTTATGATCGATGTCTATATCAAAATTAATCGATTTTATAAAAATAGATTATATAAATTACGAATTTAAATCGATTTTCATGAACATCTTCTATGCGACGGATGAAAAAATCTCAGAATCAGTTCATTATTATTTACAATTGAAGAGTGAGCATAGTGAGATAATATAGTAGTAAAAATTTAAAATGTTTTCTAGCCGCAAAACATCTAAAAACGGCTGGCAAAAGTATTTTATAACGAAAAAGAAAAATACCACAGTAATATGCATGCCCTGTTTGAAAGATTGAAAAATTTTGTAGTCAAACTACAACTTTAAAAAGAACATAGAATGAAAACATCCCACTGCCTTACAAGTAACATGAGTTACTATATCTTATAATGATTGTTGTGGTTCTTATGACAGCCAAATACCGCTCTCTGTAAAATTAAAAATTTAAATAAAACTAAAAAGGTCTGTCATGCGAGTACAACGTACTTCAACATGTTCACTAAAAATGTCTAATGGTATAAACTCCACACCGATAAGTTTACAAAACTATAAATTATTATTGAAATTATTCAATAAAAAAATTCTTCAATTTTAATTTTCTCAGTCACACTATGATTAATATGAATATTTAAAAGAGAACTCATTGTTTTGAATTTTACATTTAGAATTAATAATGTTGTTATTTTGTTAGGATGTTTATCATTTCATTTTTATTACAATATAATGTTTAATAGTACTGAAAATTTATATGGTATTTAGTTTCTATATTCTTTGCCTTGAAGTTTAAAGGAACATTCATTTTTATTTTGTTTGGAATTGGTTATTTTTGATACGTATCATTTTATTTGATTCTTAATCTGATAAATTATTATTTTGAATCTTTAGCTTTATTATAGGAATATGGAAAGCATGTCTATTTTTAAATATTATAAAAATCGTTTTTTCGCAAAAATCGATTATTTATTTTCGACAAAATCGATTTTTGACAAATCGATTATTATTGAAAAATGAAAAATCGATTCCTAATTAATCGTTTTTTTTTTCCATTAATCTCACATCCCTAGCGATGTTTGCAGTAGTATGGCGGCCAGAGTACATGTAATATTGATGTTTTGTTTTGAGCATGTGCAGCTCATCATACGTTTAATCTACTAATAAATTGTTTAAAAATGTATATACTTATTAGTTAAAGTGTCAACAGATGTGAAAACTAAATTATTATTACAGTTATATATTATTTATTACAAAAGAATATGAAATTTAAATAATTCAAAATATAATTGGTTTAACAATTAAAAATAATACATTTGTTCTGTTCTGTTTTGAGTTTTCACTTTGAGCTGTCAGCAAGCTTATAACTGCCTTGATTTTTTAAATGTTTGAATTAAATATAAATTAGTTAATACAAAATTTGGAAAAAAAAGGCATATAGAGATAAAACTTTTTTTTATATCATAGGAGGCAAACGAACAGATGGGTCACCTGATGTTAAGTGATAACCGCCGTCCATAAACACTTGCAACACCAGGGGAGTCGCAAGTGCGTTGCAAGCTTGTGTTGGGAGGAGGGGGGAGGAGGAATGGAAGAGGAGAGGAGGTAGGTGAAGAGAAATGGGTCTCCAGCGCTCTCACTGACCGATCGAGTCTCAACAATGCAAGCATTGTTACTTCACGTCGATTTTCTGTGAGTGGGTGGTAGTACCCCGGGCGAGCTGACCCATTCATGCTGAAGCCAGTGATAGTTCAGAAATATTATTTTAGGTAATAGATCTATGTTAAATATCCGACTTTTGAAAACGTTTTACATGTTTGTTACAGTATCAGAAATGTTCAGTATGACAACAGATCGCAATGTGTCTTCATGAAGTTTCGTTTTTTCTGAACAATATATATTAAATCTAATGTGTTGCCTTTCAGATAGCCTACATATTGTTCCTACTTATGTTTACCTATACAGTATTAGTCAAGATGGACCCGACGCCATCTTGGCCCGAGATTTATTCTATATGTTATATATTGACGTTCTTGTGCGAGAAAATAAGGGAAATTATTACGTCCGAACCTGTTGCTATTAGGTAAGTGTTACTGTTTTAACAAGTAATTATTGTACATTCAATTTATATAGGATACTTCAAATTTTTGACATATTATCCAATTGTAATATCAAGTTTTAATAATAAAATACAGGATTATATTATATAGAGATTTAGGTTTCTTTTTTATGTTATGAACACGTGGGTCACCTGATGTTATACGATCACCGCCGTCCATAGACACTAGCAATACCAGGGGAGTCGCAATTACGTTGCCAGCCTTTGTTTTTGAGGGATGGAGGAAATAGGCGATGGGGGGAGGACAGGAAAGGGGGAGAGAAGACGGTAGGGAAGAGGTTGGGAAATGGGCCTCCGGCGCTCTCACTGGCACACACACAAGCACTGTTACTTCACGTCAGTGTTTCTGTGAGTCGGGTGGTACTACTATTCTATTAACTATTTCGTAAAATATATCTAAAATAACAACTTGGTATATTTATATCTGACACTGCAACTTTGTCTGCCTCGCTTATATCTTCATGTAATTTACGTACAAAGGAAAAAACAAAAAAAGAAAAACATTAATATACAAAAAATTGTAGTTCGTTAAACTTCCATAGCTTTATATTAAATGAAGATATCGTGATATTTTTTTTTTAAATAGGGGGCTCCGAGTGTCAAAGAAATACTTTCAGAAGTGTAGTTAATTAAAACTTTAATTATTGTACATTAAATGGAGATACCGTAATGTTTCTCGTGAATAAGGACCGAATATTTAGTAAAAGATATTATTAAGAATTTAAAAAGTAAGAAAAAAAAAAATACTTTTCTATATAAGCCGCTGCATTTCATATTTCAGGGTTAATTTGTTCGATTCGATAAACTATTAAAAATAATCCGAGTTTCAAATATGACTATTATTTAGAAATATATAAACTTGACAAATAAACATCGCAGAAAAACTATACATTCTAATGTCTGACAAGCAAGTAAGCATTAATAATGCTTACTAGAAGTCCAGTTAGCCTGAATATGAATGATAGAACCTCACCTTTTTTTGGTTGTCCGTTTCACGCGAATGGCTCCATGCTGTACCTCTTCGAATATTACTCTTGTGAGAATATTAATTCCTAGTTTTTCCTTATCATTCATAGTTTGCTATTTCACTATATATAAAAACTTTTAATGGTGCCCGCTATTTCGTTATCATGAAAGTGGTTTTGTTGTTTCATTGGAGTTGTTTTAATTGGAATTAATTTTTGAGTTTCATAATGTGAATTTAATTTTGTAATTAACATGTAACCCCGTGTCAATTTACAGATTTTAAGATACCTTTGTTATTGTTATTATTTCTGCCTAGCACCTCTACGGAGACTTAATTTTATGTAATAACCTGCACAATTTTAAATAATATTGGGAATGTGAAGGTCAGTTTATTTATTATGTGTTCATACACAAACGAACAATTTTACATACACGTTGTTTACAGATATGTTGTCGATATACAATATATGTAATCGTACCACAACGAACAGATGAGAGGGTAATTATTATTTGGGGTACTTGGCTAATTCAATTATGGTTTTTCGTTCGAACGGTCCAAACCCTGTTGGCCTGACGGGCTTCCACAGCTTCACCAGACTTTTAAGGCGAACGCTTAGGGCACTCGTCTGAATAGTGCAACAACCTTAAGGGTGCCAGAGTAGCCGAATATCGGTTTGGGTTGTTCCCGTGGATACAATGTAAATCGAACTAAGACTATTGATTTATGTTAGATCGACAGCCGCATGTCATTTAAAGACAGTCACATGAAAGCACGAGCTATTTTTACTGTGACGTCATCTCTTAGCATTAAACATAAAAATGATTTATCAAATTCAGTTTCGTCTCGAACACACGCTGTCAAGGGTATAGAAGAGGACATAGGATACCTTCCTTTCAAAAGCAACGTATTGTTTCCGAGTGATAGATACAATACATTAACTGGATCTAATTCGCGAACAAAAGCTAGTACTTTGATAATTCCTCCATCAAACAAGACTACATTGGTATATACATTATTTTCTATGGTTTTATTAGACAAAACGAAATGAGTGTTAATGATGGCTCCTAAACTACAATTAAAATCAAATATAGCAAAATTACCGTGTCGGATAACAAGCGGAGCCTCGACGTTCATAAATAAACGTATACGGTCGATTCTATGTAAAATCAATAGCAATTAACACGGCAAATATCACACGCGAGCGCGACTTTTATATGTACCAAAATTGGTATAAGTATCTTATAATAATAAAAACATATTCCCGAGTATAATTTGACGGTCGATGGTTTTATAAAAATGTAATGTCTCTTTTCTTGGATTGAATATTATCATCCTTATATGATGTACTAAAACACAATATATTACTGTAGCTGACCGCACCGACTTCGTACGTATGTTTGTACTAACGAAGTAAATTAGAGCATATCTTCTGTTTACAGTACGACCATAGATGATGAATTAAAATGGCAATGAGGATGAATGAACGTCAGTCGGTCAATTAAGTGAATGTTTTGTGAAAATCTCACAATACCCCGTCTCACTTATTCATTCTTTATGTGGAATTTTCAAAGTAAAAATTCTAATGTGACTTCCAATAAAGTTACCTTAAAAGTTTAACTTTTTTTTTCTCTAACTGACTAAGCTATTGACCTCACAAGGTCTTTACAGCTTCACCGGACTACTAAGGCGAGCGCTTAAGGCACTCAGCCGATTTTATTTTGGTAACTAGCTCAAGGGTGCTCGGCACACCTCGGCTTGGCCGTTACCTCGAAAAATCCCGATCTGACCTAGCTAAATTATGCTAAGCTATACATGTATCCATTTTTGGATCATGCAATTTTAATTGCATGATACAAAAACACAACATGTGAATCGAAAGGAGATAAACTAAATCTACTCGATTCAGTTCGATAAGGGAAAAAATTTACCAAAAACAACCCTTCCACAGATGTGTAAGGTGCATGTCTGATTAACGGTGTATGTGTGAAATCGATGTAGTGGTTGAATGTATCGCGAAGCAGAGTCTTTGCGTCCACGCGGGTGGCCTCGAACAAAAACTCTACTAAGAAACCGCGAACAAAAGTGTACGGGAACAGAAACGATAGATCTCTGCCCGTGACGCATGGGACAGGGATTCGCGATGTGGCCACAGATAAAAATAGAATATTGAAAGAGATCGAGTTTACAATTTAACCGAGGGGCGCTGAGGCCGGGATCTAAAAATAGAACGGCACCGGGCCGGGATCTAAAAATAGAAATAAAAATGACAACATTTTTATCGATTTTAGGGGAAGATAGACATAAAACGCGAGTTTATTCTATCTTATATTAGAACATTATTATTATTTCACGTCTGCGGCGCGCGCGAGCCGTTGATTTGTTTGCGCTATGGCGGGAAACTTCGCGATCGCGCGAATGGGGCCCTGTTTGGGGTCATTAGCGACCTCATCGTACGCTGAGATCTCTGAGATCTCGTGGAAGACTAGGAGCTGGGCAGACCAGTCCATGCCAGATAGAGAGGAGATGACTGCTGCGTTCGCCTGTAGAGGCTTAGCCGCCTGAGGACGAGGAATAGGCTGAGGCGCTATCTTAGGGGCCCACGGGGCCTGAAGGGCCCGCGCGGGGCGGAGAGGTGCGCTAGGCGCGGGTACGGGCGCTACCGGCGCACGAGATATGCTCGGCAGGCTCGGAAAGGCCTCTCTAGAGTTGAGAGGCGGAGGTCAGGGGCGAACGGGAGCGGCTGGCGCCCTGGACGGGGAGACCTGCCTGCGATCGCGAGGGCGACGAGTGCGGGGGGCGTGGGGGCAACCGCGATAGTTCGCGGTGTGCCCGGTCGCGCCGCAAAGGACACAGCTGGGAGGCTCGGAGGAGGTCGGGGTGCGGATACACTCTCTAGTGGAGTGATCTCCGAGGCAATTCACACACCTGGGACGCAGGTGGCAATTGCGAGCAGAGTGTCCGTACACCTGACAGTTGTGACACTGTGAGGGTACGAACGTTTTGCGTGGGGGCTCAACTTCCCTTCTTTAGTGCGGTCGAGAATGAACAGCACTAAATTGTAGAGAGCTTTCGTGCGGGGTTGGTACATCCTATGTACCTCTCTGACTGGAAAATCTCGCGACTGAAGGTCGGTTGAGATTTCTTCTATCGGGATCTCGACTGGGACTCTGCGGAGGACTGCTCGCAGCGGACGCTCGTCTTCGAGCGCGTGGGTGAAGTAACCGAACTTCTTTTCTGTAAGAAAAGAAGTCAGTCGGCTGTGATCGTCGGTGGTCGGGACTTTCACTTTGATACCGGCTACAGTGTTGACGGCAGAAGTGAAGGAGATTTTCCGCGAGTTCAGACTCGCGGAAATCGCGACCCAAGACGCCTTGTCTTGAATCGTAACGGGCGGAGGTGGGCGAGGCTTCTTATTCGAAGCACAGGCGGCGTGGCTAGACACCGAGGCGGTATTAGCCTTTCGACCGAGTTCCGATTGCACAGAACCGGTCGGAGACACGGGACGGGAAGAACCGGCTTTCCGGCCGTGTGACACGGTAATAAAACCGTCATCGAAGGGCTTGACTGCCGATATGGACGGATTAACGTCCATATCGGAGTCTGGGAGTGAACGAGACAACGAATCGACGCTTTCGTCTAACGGAAGCGACGAGAAAGAGTTCGCTACTGCGACATTAATGGAGGGCTTGGAGGAGGGCTGCGCGGTCGGAGGTTTCTCCTTCCGCGGTTTCTTGGCCTTGGGCTTCCTATCCGAGACAGGAGTGCGTGAGCGGCCAGACTCACTGTCGGATTCTGCCTCCCGAGTGGGACCCGAGGGGGTATTAGAACCTGAATCATGGCAGATATTAGCCAAAAGTTTCAGACAAAATTGGTAAGCTTCTGGACTGGTACAGAATGGTGCCATCTCTGGCGGAATGGAATGCGGATTCTGCATATCTCTAAACCACTGTAAGACCTTCGGAGGAGCACGCGCGGAAGTACCATCAGACGAGGCCATACCGGGGCCTGAGGAGGGGTGCGGGGCGGGAGAAGACATTTGAAACTTCCCTGCCAGAGGGGCAGGGGGGCGCGTCTGTTTGAATTTAACGGACTCCGGAGTCCGGGCCAAAAGGAGACTGTAGGCAAAGTGCAATGCCTCACAGGGGACCTACAGTGCCTAGGGGGAGGCCCTACCACTTCTTTCTTCGGCTGCACGACGACACGGAGCGCTGAACTCCCTGGATCGCGAACCGGTGACACGCAGCACACGGAGAACACGCAGAACGCACTGAAAAGTGCGATTAGAATTGCACCGAAAAGTGCAGTTTGCTGCTTTCTGAAAAGAAAGCCTTACGATTGAGCCCTCTGAACGTCACAGAGAAACGTGAGAGTAACGAGCGTACCGAAATACCGAAAAATTTCGACGTGAAACACGGTCGCGTAACCGCGTCGCGAACACTTACGAAAAATCGGAAACGTAACACGAATAAAAATTCACGTCGAAATACGATATGAGCGCACGCGTCCGACCCCTACGGCGGCACGAATCGGACTCCTTAAAAGTTTAACGCTACCATGAAGGGGGTATGAAAGCACTGTTGCGTTAAACATTCAACGCTCCTGGGGAGGGGAAATAGAAAGAGACAGAGCGAGAGTGAATGCGTGGCACTCGAACGCATGCGCGTAGTATACCTGTTTATATATATATACATATATATGTACATATATATTTATTTATTTATATAAATTTCTACTCCTTCCTATTTTCATTTCCACATTACGAAGTTTCACTTCTTCCGCGCGGATGGACTCCACACACTATTTTTTCTAACTTAGTTTCTTCACTTTTCCATACGATTTGTTAAATAATTTTTCATAGACACCTTGTCCTGACTTCATGTAAGCACATGAACAAAACAATATTAGCCAATTAGGTGCAGCCTTCTGAAGTGATGAGCTTACATCCATTATGTAATTGATTTTTATTTAGATTAACGATTGAATTTTGTTATTTATTAGAAGAAGACACATACTTCGTTAAAAAGCCTTCTGAAAAATCCTAAATGTTTCAGCAAACGTTCATAAATATTTACATAAGCGTGCCTATTGTGTGTGCTGTCTTTTATTAGGTTTCAGTATGAAAAAAAAACCTTTTAATTTTGTCAGGACTCATACCGCGCTGGTAGTAAGTCTTTTAAAGCCAAGGAAGAGGTCATAAGTTCGTTGTCTGCATATGGTTTTTTGTGTGATAAGTATAATTATAATCAGTTTTGTGTTCAAGCATCGTGAAATTTTACGACTACTTCGAGGCTTTTCTTTCTGCCTGTACATTTATGTAATGGTATAACCATATATAGACTTTTTCTAAGTCTGTCTAGCTAGCCAGCAAAATTATGGTCGACAAAATTCGTTTACGGTGAATGAAGACTGAAAATCTTCAAAACATAAAAAAACTCATATTTTATTCGGCTCCTTTTGAAAATTAACGACTAATTGAATTTAATATTTCAGACATAAATTTAGCGTCTGGGCTTGGAATATGTGGAACACGTACGACGCTGGTTTTATAATATTCTTCCTAGTCGGGCTGACGCTCCGACTGAGGGTTGGTTCTATGGACGTCGGACGTGTCATATATTGCGTCGATATCATATACTGGTACTTAAGGATATTGAATATACTGGGTGTTAATAAGTATTTAGGTAAGTATATTATTTCTCCATCATAAAATCCCATGATTTTTTGTAATAAAACTTCTTATAGCACGTTAGGGAAAAATAATTTAATACATAAAGCCAAAGAGGTTTTATTTCCTCCGCTTGTACACACTGAAATATTTGTACACTATTATACATATATACTACTAGCCTCTGCCCGCGACTTCGTTCACGTGGAATAGATACTTTGGGCTAACGCCAAAACGCAGCGGAAGCTCTCACGAGGAAAAAAAACACGTTTCTTAAACATACTTCATTGATGCACCGCTCCTATTGGTCTTAGTGTGATGGTATATAGTCTATAACCATTTTCGATAAATGAGTTATATCTAATAACATTGAAAGATTTTTTTCAATTCTGACCAGTAGTTCCTGAGATTACCCCCTACAACGTCACAACGTCACAAACTTTACCTCTTTATAATATTAGTATAGATCAGACATTTCAAATGATGTAGTTAATACTAAGGTTGGCCTTATTGCTAGCAGTAACCTCTTCCAGGTTTCTATTGGATGGACTTGTTCTAGGGAGAAGATTTGGGGGTACTTTTAAGGGTATAAGTAAAAAAAAATTAATAAATCACTGTCGCTGTATATTCAAAAACCAATTCCCTTGTCACGTTTGTCTGTTCGCGATAAACTCTAAAACTACTGAACGGATTTTCATGCGGTTTTTACCAGTAGTTAAAATGATTCACGAGGAAGGTTTACGTATATGATTTGTCAAGGTTTTTTTTTATTATCAAGGTGTAATAACCTTCGTCGTGCCCGCTAGTAAGAGATACATTAAAAACATGTATAATATGAAATAGTTTATTTTTATGTTCATTCAAAGCCTCATAAATGCGGCTGCTTTTATGACACTGTTATAAAAAGTATAATAGAATAAATAGCAACCCTTGTATTCCTTCTTTATGATCTCTTAACGTTTGCTATTTTTTATATTAAGCCTAAATTTAACGCAAGGCAACCGTGCAAATGAGGGCTCATAAAATAAAGAGTTTTACACGTTGTGGACCTTTTTTATGGAATTAATTTTTAATTTAACTATCCTTACTAATATCGTAAATGGTTAAATGAGTTTGTTTGTTTGTTTATTAGCTTATTAGGTTCTAACTACTGTCTATAATAAAATTTTGTATGTACAAACAAAACATAATGCTATAAACTACTGTTCGTCCAGAAAAAACAGTAGGTACTGTTCCCAAAGAATAGGTTAAGTATACATTAATGGGAGCGAAACCGCGTGTAAAACTAGTCATATATAAAACAAACAATTTCATCATTTTGTCTGTTAGTAGGTTATGAGATACAGTTATAATTGTTTATATATAATTAGGTAACGGTGAAACAGATACGAACATCTACATCCTCAGTTTCTCAATTGATTTCATTCTTTTTTTTGTTTTGTAGCTCTCAGCGAACTTTAGTGTCATCAATAAAAAAAATTGCAAAATGTTTTTTTTTTCTGTATGATTGAAATTCGAAGAGATCTGATATTTATAATATTCTGAGTGACCCAAAAAGTTAGGACAATATATTTATCTGTGTATTTAATAAATTATTAGATAATTTTACTCACATTGCCTAATTGCGAAACTCGGTTTCTTCTGAGATCAAAAATAGTAGTCATAAAGGACTTGTTATCAATGTCTGCAGTACTCATATAAAACCTTACTGTAATTTTTTAGAAATGGACTAAATAAGCATCTCTCGTAATAACTCAGTGGTTGAGTGTCCAGACACCGTGCCTATTGACGTAGGTTCGAATCTTGCAAAGAGCCAGAGCTTTTGATGAATGAAAATGTCATGAAAACATCCTTCTACCGTAATAATATCAAAACAAATACTAATAAACAACAAAGAGAATTTTAGTCATAGTTTGTTCTAAAACTTTGTCTAAAAAAGTATGTGAACGATATTTCTATACGTAAAAAAAAAATCACGTCTACCTTCAATGAAAAATTTGAAAACGGTGCTTTTCAAAGCTAATCATTACGTAACTGCTTATCGTGGGAATGCTGCACGGTCAAACAGAAAGAAGCGGAACGCAGCCCAGAGTACATGGGCATGATTGATTTATTACATGAGTTCATTTTGCGTAAATCAACTGGTGTTAAGTGTGTTAAGTTTTGCGTTTCTAGAGATAATTAGATCAAATATTAAGCACGTATTTTTTATTGATTTAGAATCAGAAACGACCACTCAGTAACCCCTAAGAATATTGCAACTCTTTAAACATTCAGCCGGAAAAAAAAACGTGTAAATGTACGTCATACAAGGTGATATGTTTTTATTCAGGTCCTCTAGTCACAATGATGGGTAAGATGGTCAAGAATATGATATACTTCGTAGTTCTATTGCTCGTCGTATTAATGTCGTTCGGCGTGGCCCGACAGGCGATACTCTATCCTGATAAAGAAGCGAGTTGGTATTTGATAAGAGAGGTAAGCAATTATTATATAAAATACATTTAACACTAAGGCATTATAACTGGTACGCGAATGAAACTTATATATGAAAATTATATGTACTTTTAGCCACTCTCCATACTATTAATAGATTATATCGAGGGTAGACGACATTGGTCGATGTTATATGTTAATGTCGGGTAGTTAAACGTTGAACGATCCAGGGGTGGCGCTTGTTGTGTTGACAGACTCTTTCGGTGGCCGTCGTATTGTGCAGTAGCTCTGACCGAACTCGTGTTGGTTATTTAGAAAGTGATTCATTGTTAGAATTGATTTTTAACAGTTTATCTTCATTGGCCAGTTCTGTTTTTTATTAATCAAATAATTTTTTTGTTCGAAAGTTTATAACAGTCCTACATTAAAAGTTATATATTTTGTAATTATGATTTATACATAACATTTACGCAAATTTAATCATGGTCCCTAATATATATGTAAATAAAATGACAGATCTATCTATCCTTTTGCGGTCATTACATAAAAAGTACTAGCTAGATTTCTATATTATTTTTTGTTTGTTTAACTATCTAGACACAGACTTTATTTTAAAAAGTTATCATATATATTTTCATGTAATATAAATATATGAAATTTAGAAACTACGATTTCTATAAATATTGCGCGTTAAGCAATGTACATTTTTACCGTGAAGAATTGGGGCCTACGATGTGATGTGCATATACAGAGGGCAAGGGAATAGACAACATTGTTTAGAAATATGTTTATCAGCAAAATATATAGTACTAAAACACTAGTCATCTATAATATCATTTATAAATAAATGGAGTAGAAATGAATACCACTGCAACTAGAACCTCAATAAACAAAAGAGCTCTCTGAGAGAGTGAAGACTATGTCACTATATTATAATACTAATATATAATATAACTCAGTTTTACAGGTATAGCAATGAACAGGCCAAAGGACTAAATCTTTTGACTCTGTTATACATAGCTATAGTCTGCAATAACACATACAGCATGCTTGTTTCTTCCTTTATAAACTAAACAGTAATACATCAAAGTGATATATTTCAAAATATGATAGAAAACTGTTTAATCTACGAATAATACTAGCCTACTGCTAATACAAAACCACGTTCAGTGTAAACTGGATATATTTTTAACATAAAAGTCGCTTTTGAGCATCAGTCTGATCTCCGTTTGTGATCGAGGTGATACGTCAGCAAATAAATGTATATTTATCGGCTCATTAGTTTTTTATAATGTATTTTTAGAGCGTACCCGTGTAATAATAGCCTTACCTTACTCGACCATCCAATTCATAGAGGAATATATGTTTGTAAAATGTTTCATTTAGCAAGAAGCATTATTACGTTAAATGATCATACTCTAAGCAAATTCTAGAATTAAAACATTTTCAGTTCCTGAATTATCAATTAAATATTAATTGACAATTAATCGTTTCCTTTCCATAAAAAGATAGTCACATTTCTTGGCTTGAAATTTGTCACATGTTATTTCAGAATCTACATTTTAATGTCTGTTATATTTAATGATTTTTTTATACGAAATGATTACGCTATTGACCTAGCAAGATCTTAACAGCTTCACCGGAATACTTGTGCATTTAATAAGTTTTTTAAGTACCGCAAAGCTATGCGGTAGTTACTGCCGTTAGGTATGTAACACATGAGAATGTGTTACATTTTTTTATTGTGCCTTGTCTGTAATCAAAGATTATACTTTTCGAAGTGTTTTATGTAGGAAACACTATGCACTATAGACACGGTCATGTATTAAATATTTATATTATAGACATAACACATTCTGGATAGTATTATAAATGGGAAGGTATGTTTGTTTGTCTGTTATACTAACAACAACCGTGTGTAGTACGGTGAAACTGTGATGACCAATCAGGCCAATAGCGTAATCAGTTCGAAAAAAATCCATGAACTTTTGCATATACGTTGTCAGACGTGCAAAATAGGAGCATACGCTTACTTCATCCAGGAAAAAGCTAGTGTTCCATGGGCATATTCAAACAGTTAATACGTATTTCCCTGAGCAAATCTAATAATGATCGTGTTTATTAAAATTACTGTATTTTAAATCTTATCCTACGTCATTACTGATTGAAAGAAATGGATATTAAACATGCTATAATTTATAAAACTGGAATTATTGTTAATTAAATGTTTGACTGAATAAAAACAAGGTGCTCTCGTGAATCCCGACAATGCCATTTCTATTAGCTTTTACGTATAATATAAATAAGCATTACATTGTGAAGTACAATTGTTGTAAGGTATTGTATAAAGTCTGTGGATTTTTGTAACGAAAAATAATTTGCAGAAAAAGTATTAACAATGGAATAATATATTGTGAGCTTATACTCGGATCAAATATAAGTAACTAGCTCCAAGTAGTAATAGTTACTTTGGGCTAACGCTAAAACGCAGCGGAAGCTCTCAAGAGGAAAAAAACTCCCGATTTTGAATCATTTTTATTGGTTCTCTGCTCATGTTATTCTTAGCGTGATGATATATATAGTCTATAATCTTTCTCGATAAATGAGCTATATAATAACACTGAAAGAAGTTTTCAAATCGTACCAGTAGTTCCTGGGATTACCCCCTACAACGTCACAAACTCACAAATTTTACCGAAGCTGTAACCACAAAAAGGCAAATTCTTAAGACTACATAATACTTCTAAAATTTAGTATCCAAACAGTACTAACGTTTGCAGGTGTTTTTCCAACCTTACTTCATGCTATACGGTGAGGTGTTCGCCGAACAAATGGCCCCTCCCTGCGGCCTGCCTGGCCTCGAGGAGTGCCGCGTGGGCCACTGGGTCCCACCGTTGGTCATGAGCGTTTACCTCCTCATCGCTAACATTTTACTCGTGAACCTCCTGATCGCCGTATTCAATAACATCTTCATAGAAGTGAACGGCGTGTCGCATCAGGTTAACGGGTTACCGCATAGATCTTGTTGTCGTTGTTTCAATTCATTATTTAGCTTTATTCGTAGACCTGTTGCGAGATTCCAGTTGATTGACTTATATTGCGAAAATCGTGTAGAAAGCAGTTGGTTCTTTGCTTCTTTAGTTGCACTTTTCACAGGCGTCTTTATTATTTTAAGTTGGTTTTCTACGTAATTTAGCACTCAAACCTTTTTTAAAATAGTTATCCGAGTAAATAGGTTTTGATGGTCAGAATCCTTTTTTGCGTTATTTCGTTATGTATTTCTTAGTTTTGTAATTTTAGTTGTTTTGACTTTCAATTAGTTATCGTAATGCTTGTAGTTAAATCATTTAGTTTACAACCAAATTATTTATTTAATAGTCTCCTTGTCCTCACATCCGATTTTTGCTTAATTTTTTATAGACTTTATAATTTTGTTGTTTTTTTTTTGTTTTGTTGCCAAAATAAGTTATATTATTTATAGATATTCTTCCAACCGTACTTCATGTTGTACGGCGAAGTTTTCGCGACGGAAATCGATCCAGACTGCGGCAAGGGCCTTAATGACCGGAAATGCGTCACCGGGAGATGGATCACGCCGATCGCCATGACTGCGTACCTGCTGATCGCAAACATATTGCTTATTAATCTCTTAATTGCGGTCTTTAACAATATATTTAATGAAGTCAACGAAGTCTCGCATCAGGTTTCATTTTGCTTCTTTTGTTTTTGCTACACCGTTGAAATCGTTGTTATAATGATTTCAGCATAACAATGCGCAATATTCAATACTATCTTTGTTATATTATGATTATCGCGCATGCGAATTGCATGCTCGTGTTTATTTATTCCTGCAATCCGATCTAAAATTTAAGAGTTTCTGAGGATAACCATTATAACAATTTGTTACTTTTTGTGTTCACTAGGCATTTTAATTACCCTTTTTGACTCAATTACTTATCCTACATATTAAGACTAATGAATACGTTCAGACCTTCAAGTAGCAATATTAATAATATCAATATAATGAATATACTTGTGTTCATTAAAACCAATACTCCGGGTTAAAACCGGCGTTACAGTTGTCCATAGGTGACTGTAAAATTATTTAATATTAAACAAGCCGTCTGCCAGTTTGTTGCTTTTTAGCATAACAAAAAAATATTTTTAGAATTTTATTATCTAATGTTACTTAATTACCCAAAAGAATAGTACAGCATTAGATTAAATAAACACTAATCAGTAATGTCTAGAGTCACTTCTGTTCCAATAATGCTAGATATAGTTTATGTATATATAAACATGCCAACATACAGACAAGCAAAGGGTTGTAATAAAAATTAAACATGTTCGGTAAATAGTACAAATTTCTGCAACAGTTGGCAACGTTATTCTTTGTATAACATTTTGATTTCAAATGCTTGAGATCTGGTTTAGTAAATGATTAAGAAGATTTAAAATATAAAGAAGAATTAACTACTCATGTTTTTTAGCTGATTTTTACTGTTTCGATAGGTATGGATGTTCCAAAGATTCACGGTAGTAATGGAGTATGAGCAGAAGCCAGTACTTCCGCCGCCGCTTATAATATTCTGTCACATATACGCAGTTGGGAAATGGGTGACGAGAAATGTTTCCCATAAACGATTCCAATACGACAACGGTCTTAAATTGTTCTTGGAAAAAGAAGACATGGAGAGACTGTATGATTTTGAGGAAGAATGTGTCGAAGGGTATTTTAGGGAACAAGTAAGTGTAATAATTTTGGATGGTATAATAAAAATAGAACAAGTAATATTAAAAGCTTCTAAAAACATAAACAATTTACAGGAAATCGCAATCCACATGGGCAAATAATCGATGATTAAATGCATTTCTCTTGTGTAACACATTATAGTGCAGAATATTTGAGATGGAACTAAAAAGATAAAATTAATTTTAAAGACACGGATAGAATATTGGTCTTTTAACTGTCTCAAAATCTATAGTCTCTATTAAAAAAATCTTTAATTTTAAGGTATTTTCTCATATATTTTGGTGTTCTATTTTAGGAAGTAAAGTTATCTAATTCAATAGAAGAGAGAGTAAGAAATACAACTGATAGGGTAGAACATATCACGACCAAAATGGAAGATTTAAATCAAAAAGCAAATTGCCAAATACAATCTATGCAGGTAAGTTTTCTCATATATTTACTTATTGAATTAATTTCCTAGTAGGACGTATTTTTAATGCGGTCTAATTCAAGTTAAATAATATTTTAAGGTTTCTGATTATTGGTTATTTTAAAGTTTGTGAATTTATTTTAATTGCATTAAAAAATACAAATTTGTTTCAATATATACATACACTTACTGGTAATAAATAAACGGAAATGTAGTTTTAGCTCTAACAACTATTGGAACAATAACATGTTTTATTTGTTTGTATGAGCATGATACTACGCTATTTGTGTCTTTACATTTCAAAATGAGCAAAACCAATGTTAATCGTTCATATATCATGCTCATTTCTTTAAGATTTCCATCTCTTATACACTGAGAAGAAAGTTCAAATGTTTCCGTTAATAAGGCTTTTAGTTTTTTTATTGATCTTCATATATTTTACATATACAAAATTTGAACATCTTAAAAAATAACGTATAATATTAGGAACGGTTATAATTGGATTTAGCTTATTTTAAAATGTATTGACTCATTTCACGAACGGAGCTATATACCGTTATGAGTTTATTTTTAGGAAAGCCTAATATCACCTGAAAATTATAATTTACTCTTATATCGAAACTTAATTAGAAAGAACTCGAATTTCAAGGACACTTTATTATGGTCATGAATTTCACATTCTTTAATTCCTACAGAGCGTAGAATTTAGATTAAGGAAGTTAGAGGATATAGCGGAGCAAACTATGAACCATTTGGCTGTGATACACCGGTTCATGGCAACGCATCCCTCCCTAGTGAATAGGGGGTCGACAGACACGCTCGGACCTCCACCGCCGACCTTTCAGGCGGGTGCTGCGAGGCTCAGAACAGCCAGCGATAGATCGGAGGTGAGTAGACTTGTATAGTAATTGCTAATGGATCCTAGAATCTAAATGGCAATGGTATTGCTCTTAAATTGTACTATGCAATAGAATAAATAATTATGCAGTAAAGAGAATATTTCTCCTAACCTCTCTAATCTAATAATTAAATTCTTATGCTAAAATTAGGAATGCAAGTAAACTTTAATGGAGTAAATTAAAGTGTCTTTCATATGGTTTAATTGAGAAATCATTAGAATTGCCTTCAGTAATTAAGTCCATAACTACGTATTCTGCATGGACATTAAGATGGCAAGAAATGGTATCCGTATCAAAATGGTGACTTGCCTGTAACCTAAATTTGCTATTTTCAAACTGATATTTTAGACATTTCTGTTATCGTTTTTCTATTACGACACATGTCATTAAAGAGTACATTAAAATTATTCGACTATCAATATTCAATAAAGGATAGATGGTTCCTTATTCGGTCATTTATGTTAGTGAAATTCACATTTTAGGAAATTTAAGGAATATAAGAAGACTAGACAACCAAATCACTATTTCCGTTTTGGACGTCATCCTCTTTTCCACTATAATCTCTGTAATTTTATTTCTCGCAAATTTACAAGATTAGAAGTTAATAAATGCAATTATTTTTAAAATATAATAAAATGTATTTGATCCAAATCTATCACTATTCATATGAGTTATTAACTCTTTTCATACACAACGAAGTACTTATTTCTACATTGCTAGATATATTTTTCGATCATACTAGTGGACAAAAAAATGTAAACAAACTGTTAGTGATATTTTCTAAACATTTCTCTACTATTTCTTATACATAATTAATTAATAATAACTGGTATTAAAATAATGATGTATATAAAAATTAAATAATTTGGCGAATGTATGTCGTTTGTGTTTTTCAATGTTAATTGTACGAATGGTATACATTGCTTCTAATGTACCTGCACTATTTTGTGTTTTATCTATAACGGCATGTCTTCGATGACAGATATTCAATTTTCTTCGACAAAAACCCCATAAGTTCCTAATTTTAAATTAAACATGTATACTTTTCTATTTGCAATTATATTGTGTTCTTCTTTATTTTTTGTCATTATAAGAGTGTTTTTACTTATTTGTATTTTAATGCACGTGTTACGTATTTGTTGTCATTTATCTAAATTATTGATTTTTTATTATAGTCAATGTAAGATTGAAGTCTGTAATTTTTCTGGATCTAGAAAGAAATATTGTAAAATTTGCATCCTACTTGCTAACCTTACATCGCCAACAACATATAAAATGTAGGTATATTCAAAACACAAATAATCCATGACATTCTTATAATAAAATACTTGTTTCTTATTATCTAACGTATTAAGATTCCTACAATTTAATGATTTAATTCTGGGTGTCTACCCCAACTTTCAAATATATTTGGTGTTTATCTAATAGTTTTATCCGAACAGATTTATTTGTTTTCTTGTGTCTCTACTCCTTTTACTTTTAGCTTTTTTGTTTAATAACAATCTTACTAAATGTATTGTCAAAGTTACTGGAACTGTTATAGATGATATTAATCAAGATAAGTCCGACTTACTCTGGTAACTTTGTATAAATTGAAACTTTTGCATCAGTGCAGATATAAACGCCAGGTACGTTTGACTGGATAAGCCATTTCATAAGGATGTCCGAACCGTACGATCGTTGTAATTAAGGCACTAGTCTAGACTACAATGTCTCATTATTTCCATTCGCTAATTCTTCAAAGTCTCTTAGTAAACATGATATCATATATTTAATAATATATTTAAAATGAATTTACAACAACATAGAAATACTTGCACGTAATGAATAATACCTCATTATACTTCACTGATAGTTCAAGACACTGGTCGTTTTCCGAACTAAATTAACATAATATGAATCTATATCTAGACTACTATTATAAACAAAAGATATGATTCTTTTTGTAATTGATAAAATAAAATAAAATACTTAACCATTTTCACAATTATATCACCTATAGAAAGCTTTATTTCATGAGCTGTGTTTTATTTTTAAAAATTACAATACCACGAGTCAAGGCGTGAGCAAATTGTAGTAGTAAATTAAATAGGATACTACCTCGGACATCCTTTTCGAATGAGATGTGACACACGGCAGGTGCTGTCGGACAGCGAAACGGGTGCGGCGGCGCGCTTCGCCGTGCGCCCCGTGCAAGAGGAGGACGAGCACGCCTCCCACCCCTCCGACGTAAGCGATTCTAGTAAATTTATCTCCGTGTCCGTAATGCTCGAACCACACTCTCACCACAGACAACTTACATTAATACCAGAAATCTCAAGTAAGCGCTCTCAAATTAGAAATAGAGTGTGTTCATAATTCAACAGCGAGGATAATTCATGATGTGATTTGGCAACGTCGCATTTACTTTTCTAGTCTCTACACGTACTGTTTTGATATTTTAGATCGATACAGCAATGAGTCTAATTCTAGTTCATAAATAGAAAACTAATTTTTGAACTGTGCAAAATGCGACGTTGCCAAACATATAGCGCTATAATTCAAGTAAATTGGATTATCTAGTTTACCGAATCAATACGTTGCGACTGATAAAACGCACTCATCAATTTTATTCAACGTTTGGAGACTACTTCCAGATTCGCAATTACTCAAAGGTGACACGGGATACATTTGGTTTGTCGAACCCCTAGTAGAGTTAGCACTATCAATAAATTTCAGCTTCGCATTTCTTGTACTCATTTATATGCACTTTTAGTATATAGATGTTGCCTGTCATTCCGATCACATGGATTTTGTTATGTAATTTTAATTCCACTAATGTGATATGGTAAAATTCAACAAATCGTATGTTATTTTGTACCAATATTCTAAATACAAAAAAAAAACGATCGTCGTGTATTCACATGTATCGTGCACAAATGTACAGAAAGGGACATAGAGTACCTTCATAGCGGGTTTCCGAAGAATACTTTAAAGCTACATTAATGCGAGCGACACTGCGGATAAAAAATAGTAACAAATGTCTTTAAAATATATTAACATAGCTTCTTATATATCAATAAGTACTTTTGTCGGTACCGTTCTTTTTTTTTTCAAAACTTTATGAAAGTGAATAATTACGAATACATTAAAACTTTTTTGTCTGTCTGTTTGTATGATTAACCTTACAAACAACTTAAACTATGCTTGTGGAATTTTATACTCGAGAAGCTTGTATCATTTAACAAAACGCTTATTTCAATGAGTATGTGAGTATGGTACTAGAATAGTTAAAAATATTTTTTGAAATAGTATTCAAAATTCCATTCAATTTTTTTTTTAGATTCATACACTCATCGAGTACAATTCTATTTTTTTTTTTAATCTATTCTTTGATTTCACATTTATACTTTCTTTTATCCGTGTTAAAATTATTGCAAAGTTTAAGGAAAAACTAATTTTCTAATATTTTGATTGAAAATCTCAAATGTATTACTTTATAAAAAGACAATACAGATTTTTATTCGGATATGTCTGGCTATCGCGATAATAAACCAAAATTTAAAAAAGAGCAAAGAATTAGATTGTTCAAAATAATCTACGAACCTATGTGTATTTTTAACGATACATATTTCTAATATTTTGAAAGTTAAGTTTTACAAGTATTTATCAATTTAAATTCATGAGTAATTTTTTCGCTGAAATAATCTTTGCTTCACCAGAATATTGAACAAATACTATAAATTTAACTCAATAAATCAATGCAACCGCATGGATGATAGTTATTTACATACTAATAACACGAACTCCAATAAAATATACAGTTACCCAAAGTTTGCATAAAGTCTCGTCTACCAAAAGTTTTCGTATAACAATTTTACTGAAAACGTTTTGAAATTTAAATATTTACAATTTATATTTTTTATCCCAGAATACTTGCCATTTTTTTCAATTCAATATTAGTCATAGTTAAATTCGTATTGAATCATTACACTATAAAATTAGCTTTAAGGATTTAATACACTAAGAAAGTATTTTCTTACCTTTACCCCACCTAAGTAGGGTTAATATCATTAGGCGCAATATCATTTTCTCTTCCCCTCTCGTATGAATTTTCAAGGAATTGTTTACTTCTAAACTATTATTATAGTGCTGGAGTGTTTATTTACACGCTAATCACAGAAAGTACTGGTCCGATTTGAAAAGTTTGTTAGTGTTAGATAGGTCATTTGTCGAGAAAGGCATGTTATTCTATACATCGCGATAAGACCAATAGGAGCGGTGTACCAAATAAGAACGTTTCAAAATCGTATTTTTGCCTTTGAGAACTTCCGCTGCGTGTTAACGTTAGCCCAAACTAATTATTCTACATGGACAAAGTCGCGAGCGGAAGCTAGTCTTTAATACACAATGTGTATTACACATATTATTTTTTCTTCGGTCTATCCTCATACTTAACACTTTCTAAATATTTCATACTTATTTTAATATATAAATATACCAGTGTGAATAGAGCCTTACATAAACCACATACAAAACAATGCAGTAACAATGTGTGTTCGGGCATTGTAACACGGAGTTCGTTGAAAATTTTAGATTTAATTGGCAAATGTTTGCAACGTTGTTCATTTAAATTAGAACTAGGGCATGAGGTGTCATATTGTGTAAGTATAATTTAAATTTTATCATTTAGCTTTTGTGTTGTTGTGGGGCAGCACCTAGACAGATCAATATGTACTTAATTTAATGCATTGCTGTGGTACCATATTTAAAATTTCGAAATATAATTTATATGTCGCACTTCATCTTCCGGCATAAAATAACAATGTTTATTACAATGATATTGTAAATAAAAAGTTGTAGATACTTCATAAGACGTCGACAGTGCCTTGTTAAAACTTGGCTAACTAGCTCATTTTTGACAGCTACCCCGTCAATCCGTCCGTATCTAAGCAACATATAACTACTTCTTTTTCACCACCGATATTGAGTAAATGCCATCTTACTTCCACACTTTATTTAAGACAGTGTGGCGTTACAATATTAATTACTCTACGTATGTGTGCGTTATTGTGTCATTTCTTTTGACATAATATCATGTAGCTAACGTATCTACAGCGTTTTACTTGTAATATAATCGAGCTTTTTTTATAATTGCAGCGTACTTTTTATAATATAACTGCTTGTATTTATGTGTATGATTATTAAATTGTCACTCATTCTTGTGCCTGTGAAGTAAACTACTAACTAGCAGAAACAATAGAGTACGCAGGTTCGGAAACGTTGAGACCAGCTATATTTTCAATTACCGATAAGTAGCCAGCTATTTACAATGTTTAGTAGTACGAGCAGTAGTTTTAGATAGATTGTGTCAGAAATTGTGTGTAAATTGAAAATGCAAATCTTAAAATATCACATACACTTTATCAGGATACTGCTCCTAAAGGCCAAGTTAAATTTAAATTAACGCTAGCAAAGTTAAACCGCCAGACTTGTCAGTATGATATATGTAAGAGAAATGTGCATATGGTACTATATTCATATATAATTTGTTATATGACTAAGGGAATAAAATTTGCTATTCTCGCTATAATAAAGTACACTGGAAATAAGGTATTGAGATGGAGTATCGCTCTCGCGAAAACACATTTGCGTTTCTTTCACATCCTACATTCAATGTAGTAAAACCATAAGCCGTTTTATGTAATATTTACATGGTACTTTATTATTTGTATACAGCTATTGTTATCTTTCTTTTCGCAACAATGTCTGTCTTTTAAGTTATTAGAATATTCCGATGTTTCTTTGAATTTATCAATCGTTTTTCAAGTTTACCTCTAATTTCCCTGCACGAGCTCCCCGGGTGATGCTAAAGATCAACAAATTATCGATTGCTGCACTGTTCCACGTAAGTTGTACTCCACAGCTACAAATAAAGTGATCAGTCAATCGACGATAATAAAATATGAATACTTCATTTAACCATACGATGAAATAAATAAAATAAATTGGATGAAATATTACGATCACAGATGTTGTTTCTTAGAAGTTTTTCTACTACGAACCCTGTTATAGTATTCGCGAGCTATCAAAACTCAACTTGTAGTACGGTGAAGCTGTAAAAGCCTTGGAACGATAAGAGCGTAGTCAGTTCGAGAAAATAAATCAAAACTCAATATAGACTTATGTAGGATACGATGTTTCTGACTTGTATTAGTCAAATTCTTTATAATTCAATAATACATGACTGAGTATTTCTTTTTTTTATGAGGTCATGAATATGAAATACCCTTTGTATTACACTTTCTATATATACCCTTTGTGTTCGTGTCAGGTGCATACCTTACAGTTTGACAAAGAAATCATATTTTTATTTTCTTTTGACACGAGAAAATAACGAATCTGGGCAATGTGCAGTGACATATACTTATAAGTAAGAGCGTAATAATGATGGCTCGTTATTGTAATTGAATTAGGACGATTTATATCCGGCTTCTGGGGTACTTTGATTGTAGTTTATATGTTCAATAACGTTATCGGTTTAATAACTTGTCAAATTGCGTTTCTGACAATCATATTATAATCATCATATAATAATTGGTTTCTGGACAAACAAGCATACGATAAATGTCAGTAAAACTCACAGGCCATTTGACAGTTTATCTTATGGATAACTTTGTTGATGATTATTATTGCTAGTTTAACCAAGTATCTTAAAGACCGGGTATTGGTGATCATGTTTTCGTAGATAGTAAGTACAATACATTGCCTAGTATAATTATTTGATGGATTAAATATAGTTTTCATATAAATTAACTTTTAATGCCGATATTAACGATATCTCATTCGAACTTGCTTCCTCTGTAGTTTCTGATGGTCGATTTGTCTCTTCACAAACGAAACGTACGGTTAATGTTATATATATATATATTTCTTGGAACAAAACTTGTGCTGTCATTTTTTTTATTCAGTAAATTTTGGTTCTAAATTATGGGTGCATTTTTCTAAACTACATGACGTGCATGTTGCTTTATATTGTTTTGGTTGATGTTTACTTGTTTAGAATACATTGTTAATTGTAAATAACGAAGACAATGTGTATATACTTGTTTACATTATATATAGAATTCAGGTGTGTGTATGTTCGCTATATTAGTTTTCTTTATAGCTTAACAAAGTTTTTTTATACGTATGAAATCATTTGGATGGTTATTAGTTATAGATGGACTCGGTAGTTAGTTCTATGGTAATGATACGGATTTTAAAAGATGAATTTCTTGTGGGACGAGTTTGAAATTCTGATTGGCAACCTTTTTGTGTAGTGAAAAGTGATCGCGGTATCACTGTGTCGTGTAGATTGTTGAAAACTCCGGTTCTCGTCCGATCAACAAAGTTAAGCAACTGCGGGCGCGGTCAGTACTTGGATGGATGACCGTCTGGGAACACGGCGTCACGTTGACTTTTTGATGTATTTTTTTATTTTAAATGTTTCCCTGTCATACAAAAATTTTAACTTCTCTCGTGTATCTTTACGCCACATTCTGTTTTTTTATCCCATCTAAAAACATATAATTTAAAAATTTCAGCCACAATAGCATCTCTCAGTACCTTTTAATTCAATTAATATTCATATTTTCTTTATATAACAAAATGCTAATTACCGGGGTCCACAAATGTGTTAGTATTTATGCACACATTCAATATTAATTATGTTTATTCGTTTAGTATTTATAATTTCAGTACCACAGTACATTTTAAATCACTACTCATTTGTTTCTTTATCCTGAATTTATTTATGTAACTTCCTGTAACACTCAAATTACACTCGATTTTCTTTCTAGATATTGATCTCGGCTATCCAAAAGTTGCCTGGGAGAGACACTTTACTACTAATTTCTTATGTAAAGTATATTCTATTTTACACTACGCTATATTGTATTTATGTTCTGCTTAACTAATTCTATATATTCCACTTTTTAAATATTTGAAATATAATGACAACAAATTATAACATATTGTCATAAAGTTTGCAGTAAATTTTCAGTTTAATTTTCAAAATAAATACTCGTTTGAATCAGATGATAATAGAAAACAGAGTATCTATATATATAAAAGAATATACCGACTGACTGACATATCATACAACAGTGCAAAATAATGGAGTTTAAAGATTGCAAGCGCTTTTTTTACTATTAAGGTAATGTTTATATATTTTTTAATTCAGTCTTTACTGTGGCGACAAAAAGAATAAAAGTTTGCATAAAAATCAGTAACTTTTCTATGACTCTGTTATTCTTTAATATATATAGCTATAAAATAAATAATTATTGCATAGAAAATGTGTTTGAAACTACGGGAAATTGCTAGTTATTTATTAAAACGAAGTATTTTTCAGTAAGTTTAAAAGCGAGTTTTTGGCGAAATCTTAATCTGGAAAGTAGAGTGCTTTAAAGTGTATTTATCATCTCAACTGCTATTTGACATTATAATTTGTACTACTGGTGGGGTGTTTCACATAATATTTTTTGGTTACTATGCACAAGTGAATCGGATGGGAAATAATACCACGGAGCATGAATTCTGACTTGCCACAAAAACTCCCTGGTAAGTTCTAACAAGAGGGCCACCATTTTGTTAGAACATTGAGATTATCATGAGACACTTGTAATATAACCTAGACGACATGGCAGGAATAATCTGAAATATTGTTTGCCCATAATTAAAAAAAAGGTTATAAACATTCCTGTCATTTTCCTATTGTTGTTTCACTTATTGTTCCGAAAATGAATTCAATTATTTTTTCGCTGAAGATCGACTAGTTTTATTTTAGAACCGGTGAAATTTATGTTACTATTTTTTTTACTAAAATAGGATGAGCATCCGCAGTCCGGTCCCGAAGTCGGTGTGGAGAAGGCACGAGAAGATGACTCTGTATCGACATCGTCGGACGGGAGTGTAGCGGGACCGGACGTTACCGTGATTAAAACTCAACCTCCGCCCCTCACTCCCGCCCGGCAGAGGTCTTCAGATAGCAACAGGACGGAACCCACTGAGGAAAATAAAGGTATCTCCTCTATCACTAATTTGACTAAAATAACATTTGACTAAAATAACATTGGACTAAAATAACATGTCTTTACTTGTTTTATCTGTGTGACACATATAGTTGTAAAAAAGGCGCGAAAGTAACTTCGGTATTGGAGATGATACTTTTTTATTTCCACTGATAGATTTTTAATCGTTACTAATATTATATATGCGAGTATAAATTTATTTATTTTTTTTGATTATTGCGTCTATACCCTTTAACTACTTAGCCGATTATCGTGATATTTAAATTTATAAGAATTAATTTAAAGAATAAATTTATCTATTTTCATAAACATTCTCACGGGTATAGAGAATAACATAGAGTATTTGTTTTTAGGAAAAAAAAACTATATGCCGTTGGATATATCAATTCTGTATTAACGCGAGTGAAACCGCGGGTAAAAACTAGGTACATAAATGTGTAAATCTTACAGAAGAAATTCTGTGTACGATGATGAAGAACGTATCGGAGTTTGTTGCGTTGTTTAAAAGAATTAAAAGGAAGCACAGACAGACATTGAAAGCTTCGTTGTTTATTTAAACAATAGGTCTAGAGATATAAGCTATTACTGGCTTCAGCATGAATGAGTCGGCTCGCCCGGGGTAGTACCAACC